>OV702297.1:166033474-166401115 GCA_916181665.1 Avena sativa
CTGAAAATAAAGCATGGATAGGGAGAGAAACATACCGATCTATTGATTCCCCCACTCAAACAAACAAAATCCGCGAAGAATTGAGAGTTCTTGAGAGGTTTTGAGATTTTGGAGAGAGAGGTTGAGAGAAATAATGAGGGGATGAAGAACCTTGCCCTGCCTTGAACCGTTTAAGTGGTCGGGCCAAACTATATGGCGGGAACTATACGGCCGGGCCAGGTAGCTCCCGCTATATAGTTGTGGCGGCGGCGAGGGTTAGGGTTTCCCTTCGCCAGATCACAACTATACGACCACAACTATACGATTGGACCAAATGGTCCTGCCGTATAGTTGGTCGTCAAACCTTCTGTATCCGAACCTCAAGTTCTGAGAATTTTATCGATAACTATACAGACGCAACTGTAAGGCTGGAATAAAAATTCCCGCCATATAGTTGGTCGTTAGACCTTCTGTAGCATGCTTTTTACCCATATTTTCAGAGATGCATTTTTTATTTGAGCAATATTATTAAGCTAGTTTCTACAGATAAAACTCAAACTTTATTTTCTACTCTAAATCTATGCTTATTCAGTCGGTATTTCTGCTACTTTCTGACAGCTGCATCTTTACGAACGCGCTTCCACAAAAATGTCTGTGAAAAAGTTATAGGAATGCGATGAACATCTTATTATCTAACTTTAATTTATTTTATTGATATGATGGGTTGACTCCCATTAAGCACTTTATTAAGAATGGTTGAATATTTCAACCCCTTCTCTGTTCTCGAATTCTTACCTTTGGTTGCCCTTTATCAAAGGCACTTACTACATGAATATTTCAACCCCTTCTCTATTCTTTTCTATTGTAACAACTTCATCTTCTTTGCTTGTGTTTTTTCTTCTCGTGGATCAACATTTTTTGCATCAGAAATATAATTGTCATCATGTGCATGATTCTTCTCCTCCAAGGTTTGATCTTGTGTGTCTTGAGCAGTCTCACCTTGAGGATCCACCAATGTATCATCTTACTGGCTTGCTTTGAGCAAGGCTTTTTTCCTTTCAATTTTTTTCAGCTTCATATTCCGGTGGTCCTAATGGTCCTTTAACAACTGCACCTCTTCTTGTAACAACATTAGGAGAAATAGGAATATTTATATCATCTTGAAGAAAAAATTTATAACCAGATGCTATTTGTTCACATTGGGTTTCAATCACACTGAGGTACTTGTTAAATAATTTTATTTCTTGACCAATCTCCTCATAATTTTCTGTAAGTTCGGCCAAAATCTTTTTATGTCTTTGAAATTGCTTATGCAAGTTATTATATGACTTTGTTTGTCGATGTTTCAATTCTTGAAAAAAAAATCTAGTTTCATCCTCTTCAGTAAAATCTTGTAACAAATCTACTTTGTTTTCCTTGACAAGTTTATATAGTATACCTTTTTCTTTCATGGTTTTGCGTACTTTAGGCATAAGGTCGGGATTAATATGAAGTATTCCCTTTTCTGGGTTAGTTCCAAAATTAGGATTATATAAATAATCATTCTTAGCCCTAGTAGCCATTAATTCCAAACATGCTTTACTAGTTAAAGTATTTATATCCTCCTGCTGATGAGTCTAGCAATTCTCTACATTGGGTATTAAGACCGTGGTAAAATAAGTGGCAAAACGTTGACTCAGAATAGCCATGATTAGGAATACTATTGATCACTCCAAAGAATCTTTCACATGCTTGTGGGTAATTTTCTCCCATGTTCCAACTAAAGTTGCCTATATTCTTTCTAAGTTCTGTTACCTTTGTAAAAGGGTTAAACCTGTTTATGAATTAACAATGCAGTTTCCCAACATTTAATATAATGGCGAGGGAGAGAGTATAACCAGTCTAGAGCTTTACCTTTAAGAGACCAACAAAATAGTTTTAGACGAGAGAATTATCTTGGCAAACCTTTTGGTCCAAGTGATGTTATCACATCGTCGAACTCTCTAGGATGTCTCCCTGGGTCTTCATCTTCCCTTCAACTGAAAGCTTTTTCCTGCAAAGTTTTAATAATTTCATCGTCAAATCGATATTCCCTAACTCCAGGATTAGGAAATTATATTGGTTGTTTAAGAAATGTAGAGTTTGGAGCACTATATTCTATGAGATTCTTCTCAGGTTTCTTGGGGGTTGTCCTATGGATGGACATGATTTCCATGAAGTCACTTAGATTGTCAACTTCTACTTTATTCGATCTCAATTTATTTTCAATAATCTCCTCGCGCCTTTGTGTCCGTACGCGATCAAGATAGTCTGGTAGATAAGCCCTACCAGAGTGTGTAGACCCTTTGTCTATTAGGGAGACCATATTGTAATAGTAACACCTGAAATGTCAAGAGACAAAACACTTAGCGCTTAGATCCCCGGCAACGACGCCAGAAACTAGCTTGATGGCTGCAAGTGCATAGATTGTTTGTATCTAGTTTTGAAGTTAAGATGTCGATCCCACAGGGAGCCCAAAGGTAAGTGTTTTTTGGAGAAGTATCTGTCGCACCCAAAGTTGTCACAGGTCTTTGATTGAATTGACTGCAAGTGTTGAAAATGAGAATAGGATTTGGATTAAATGAAAGTACTTAAATAAAACTAGAATGTAAACTTAAGAAATAAAAATCATAAAAAGTAAAGAATGATTTGTTTGTTATTTTCTGCAGATGACAAAGTAGGCGCGGGGAGATTCAGTTCATGGTGATAGTGAATGTGCCAGGTGGATGAGTGATAAGTGTAACAATTATAATCTTATAAGTATGTGTGTAGGCGAGCAACCCATAATTAGTCGGAACTCCTCTTGGTAGATTTCATCCCAACTTCAATAATCCTACTAGCCTATTTGCCACAACCATGGTCAGTCACTAGACGATTAAGATCCTTCAGGTTGCTTAGCAATTAAGCTCCATGGATCAGACTAATGCAATAATCTTGGTGGTTCCTTGTTATCCTCGAGTCAAACTAGTTTTCCCATTGATATCCCCGTGTCACTCGAGGGTCGCTAGTCTGCTAGTAAACAAGATTCTATCTATGTAGAACAAAGCATCATGTTGTCTGGGCCCTTAATTGGACAACATGCATTAAGCATCATGTCATGGGAATGGCCACGGCGGATGCTGCGATTGGCAGCGAGTAGTAGAACGAGGGGCAAGGGTGGACGGCCATCTGCGGTGTGAGATGAGGGCAGAGACACAAGGTTTTACCCAGGTTCGGCCCCCCGGAGGGTAAAGACCTACTCCTGCTAGATTATATTATCGATAGATTACAGTGGTGGCGAGCTCGACGGCTAGGCGGCGAGTCGATGGGGTGTATGATGGAACGTAAGTGTTATGCATACCCTAGGGAGGTTTATATTGAGGTACCTCGCTAGGGTTTACATATCTACCACCGAGGTGGATAAGGACTCGGAGAGTTTTGACCTAATCCGACTTGGCTTAGCTATGCTTCTAGGCCTTCAGCTTCCAGTCGCCGTCCTGCAGGCCCGCTCGCTGGGGATTGGATCTAGTAGGGAACGTCCTGCTGGGTATACCCCACTTGGCATATCCCCATCAGTAGTCCCCAAGGCCGTCGTTGATTCGTCGCAGGTGTTCTTTGGTAGTCGGAGTATGCGGGTCCAATTTGGACGTCCAGTCAAATCGGCGGTGGACTCCATCAATGAAGGAAGGAATCTTCAACATATATCTCCAGTCCCAATATCAGCGACCAGTCGAATCGCCAATTTGGCAAGTACTCGAGTTGTAGCTTTGGCGAATGGGTCGGCGAGTTGAGTAGACGAAGTTGGATCATCATCTTGGTCAAACTATCCGTTGGGTAATCCAACGGTAACAATGGAGTAATCACCGCGCGGTAACGGCTCCTCCGAAACTAGCAAGAAGCAACCGCTATATAAGGGAAATGACGGGGTGGAGTTGCGAATCTTCCTTGCATTTCCTCCGACTCCGTGCATTCCTCAATCTTCTGATTCCTCCGATCTAGACTTTCCAGAGCAAACGAGCGAGCGCATATCTTTTCTCCGATGGCACCTCCAAAGTATCAGTTTGAAAATCCAAGTGCACCACGGCGGTGTTGAAATCGTTCCAGGACGCGTTGATCCTTTGCAAGGGGAGATGCGCGAGTGGGCCTTTATCATGTGGTGCACTTTCTGGGGTTTAGCTTTATCTTGTACCTTCGTAGGTTGGTGAAGGTTTCCGCCAGGTTGGCAAGTAGATCGCCCTGGCGAGTGGATTTCACCACCACGTCGTCGATGTAGACGTGAATATTGCGGCCAACTTGGCTCTCAAGGCACTCCTGGATGCACCACTGGTAGGTCGCCCCGACGTTTTTGAGGCCGAAGGTCATGGCAGTGTAGCAGAAGGCTCCGAATGGCGTGATGAACGCCGTATTTTCTTCGTCCTCGATGGCCATTTTGATCTGTTTGTACCCAGAGTAGGCATCGAGGAAGCATAGTGCCTCCGAGCCCACGGTGGAATCGATGATTTGGTCGATCCGCGGGAGGACGAATTGCTCCTTCGGGCAGGCGCTGTTTAAATTTGTGTAATCGATACACATTCTCCAGGTCCCATTTTTGTTCTCAACCAGGACTGGATTTGCCAACCACTTGGAGTATTTGATTGGCCGAATGAAGCCTGCAGCGAGTAGACGCTGCACCTCCTCGGCGATGGCTCGTTGGCGCTCTTCATTGAAGGGCCGCATCGACTGCTTGACAGGTCGCACTTTGGGGTTGGCGTTGAGTTTGTGCTCAGCGAGTTACCTCGGGACACCAGGCATATCGGATGGCTTCCATGCGAAGATGTCCCTATTCTCACGGAGGAACTCGATGAGCGCGCCTTCCTATGCTGGGCTCATGCCCGTCCCGATCGTCACCGTCTGGCTGGAGTCGCCTGGGACCAACTCGACGGTGCGGGTGTGTGTCATTGCCTCGAAGGCGGTGGAGTTTCCACCCTCCGAATTGGGCTTCTTGAGTATGGTGGGGTCGTCGTTGTTGATCCCGCTCGCATACTTGGAGAGATCCTCGGCATGGTTGGCCTCCGCCGCGATGACGGCGTCAGCGAGTTCGGCGCCTTTGGCCTTGCATTATGCGGCCATGTCGGGGTCGCCATGGACAGTGATGATGCCGCATGTCCCAGGTAGCTTCATCGCGTTGTACGCGTTGTGGGGCGCTTCCATGAATTTGGCGAACGCCTGGTGCCCCAGGACGCAGTGGTAGGGGCTGTTGAACGGCACCAGCTCGAAGACGATCCGCTCGGTGCGGAAGTTTGCTGGTGTGCCGAAGGTGACTGGCAGCGTCACCTTGCCGATCGGTTACGCCTTCTGACCGGGTACGATGCCGTGGAAGGTGGTGTAGGTCGTCTTGATCATCGACTGCGGGAGCCCCAGTCGCCTGAACGTGTCCACGTACAGGATGTTGATGGAGCTGCCGCCATCCATCAACGTTTTGGGGAGCCAGTAGTCTCCCACCTTGGGCTTGACCACTAGGGCGACTCGGCCCGGATATTTGATTCGTGGAGAGTGGTCCTCGCGGCTCCAGGTGATTGGTTGCTCGGACCAGTTGAGGAACTGGGGGATGTCTATCTGGGACACCATGTTGACGACGACAACGCGGGCAATGACCTTCTTCTCACGCTTCGTTTTGAAGCCTGTGAAGGTGTGGAGCGAGCCGGCGATGCTGCCGAACTTTCCGCCATTTGGCAGGTTGTTGTCGGGGTATTCCCACGCGCGTCGTGCCTTCTCAATCTCCTTGAGAGAGTAGCAGTCAGCGGTCATGTGTGTGGCGGGCTTTCCTTCCCTGCTATGAAACACACAGGGTTGGTTGAGGAGAGCCGTTGGATCGAACCGCAGCTTTGCCTTGTAGTTGCCACCGTCGCAGCGCTAGCCTCCGTTGCGGTGGAAGCTCTTGGGTTCACGCGGCGCGTATCCAGTGTTGGCGACAAAGTCGACTCGCCCATCACCGCGGCGTTTTCCGGCGAGGCGAGTGTTGCTGTAGCGTAGCTCGGGTCGCCTCCCGTTGTCGTGGCCGCTCATGCAGCGATTTCCTCCCGACTCGTCATCGGTTTCTTGGTTTGGGTCCTCCTCCACGTACCTCTTTGCGATATCCAAGAGGACCGGTATGTTGTCGAGTGTTCTGTACACTCGCTTGAGCTTGGCGACCAGGGGATCGTAGCGGCACGAGGTCTTGAAGCAGTGGATCGCGGTGTCCGGGTGGATTCTGGCCGCGTTGTACCGCAGGTCTTGCCACCGTTGCACCCAACTGCGGGTCGACTCGCGGGGTCCCTGGACGCATCGCTCCAGGTCCTCGATGGTGGTGGCGCGGACCCTCGAAGTGCCTGACGAAGGCGTCGCGCATTTCCTCCCAGGAGTCGATGCTATCCGCAGGGAGGGTGTTAATCCACTGCTTGCACGCTCCCTCCATCATTAGGGGAAGGTAGAGGGCGGCGAGTAGGTCGGTGTGGTCGGCGATCCCCATCGCCATGAGGTAAGTATCCAGCCACACGGACGGATCATACGAGGGGTCGTACTTCTCGATCTCCTTCGGCGCTTTGATGTTCGCCGGGTATATTTCGCCTCAGATCATCGGTCCGAAGCACTGGGGTCCGACTCGGCTCAGCGATCCCCTTGGTTCGCCGTTGCGGCTGTTGGTGAGGGTATGCCTCAGGTCTTCAGGCTAGCGTGCGCGCCAGCTCTGGTTGTTGATGATGTGGGTGCGTGCGTCGACGGGCTGCCCGTTGGCGGCGACGAAGTTGTTCGCCGGGCGTGGGTCGTTGGTGGAGAGTGTCGCGTTCGCGGGTCGGTGTTGGAGCTGCAGGGGCTCGGGTGGTGGGCAGTTGAGGGTACTCGCCGCCATTGGGAGGCCGCTCGAGGCCGCCCTGCCGCCTGATGAACGCGAGTACATCCGACCCTGTGAGTCGGCGCCCGCGTTTTGTTGCTCAACTGCTTTGGCGAGCAGAGCCTTGGCGTACTGGATCTGCAGGGCGCCTTCCCGGGTGACTTGGATGTTGTCGACTGCTGCTCGGCTCGCGACGACGTTGTCCATTGGGGTGGAGAACAGCGGGAGGCCGTTCGCATCTCGCTCTCGTGAGGAGACCATGATCCTTGGTTGGTCCCTGGGGGGTGCGTGGTTGGGTGGTGGTGGGGCGCCGTTGGCTGTTGCCCCTGGTAGGGGTCGAGCGATTCCTCCTGGTGGCGCGTTCTCATAGATCACACGCTTGGCCACGCGAGCTGGGTCGTTTTCATCGTCGAAGTTCAGGGCGCGCCCCTGAATGGTAGGGTTCAGGCGCGACCTGATTCGGAGTTGGTGATAGCGCGACAACTCCTGCCCTGTCACCTACTCGAGGCGAAATTTTTCGCGCTTGGCTTGTTCCTTGCGGACTGCCTCCGCCAACCGCGGGCGGAGTTCCTCGACCTCCATTGCCGTCGCGTTTGGTGGGATCGGCGTGGAGAAGGGGTCTTCCGGGGGGTCGGCGCCAGTCGCCATGTAGGTCGCGGCGTGGCGACCGGTTCCGTCATGGAGGTCGACGGAGTTCTCCGACCCAGAGTCAAAGTCGAAGATCCCAAGGATGGAGGGGTCCTTGAAGTCTCCGACGTTGGAGACCTGGGTGATGGAGCCCACGGGTGATGCGGCGACGATGGATCCGGCGGCCGACGCCGGGGTCGCCGAATCGGCGTCGTCGTTGAGGGCCACGTCGTCCGCGGCCGCGGTGGTTTCGGCCACGTTGCTGTGGGCCGAGTTGTACTCGGAGGCGAGGCGGTGAATCGTGCGGACCTGGCTCTCAGAGAGCCGGTCGCATGGCGGTGACTCGCGGATGCGAGCCGAGTCCTCCGAGACGATGATGTCGGTGAGACCGACGAAGAGGCTGATAGTGCCGACCGGTAGAATCATGCTATGCGTGATGGGTCGTGCCGCCGGGACATAGCTGCTCGGCAAGATCTGGAGCATCTCGCTGATCGCGATCATGCGGCCGGTGGAGATCGACTCGTTGATGGGCAGATTGGATCTCGCCGCAGAACAACGGCCTGACCGGCAAGGCCCCACGGTGGGCGCCACTGTCGTGGGAATGACCACGGCAGATGCTGCAATCGGCAACGAGTAGTAGAACATGGGGCAAGGGCGGCCAGCCATCTGCGGTGCGAGATGAGGGCGGAGACACAAGGGTTTACCCAGGTTCGGCCCCCCGGATGGTAAATACCTACTCCTACTAGATTGTATTATGGTGAGAGTACAAGGGGGCGAGCTCAGCGACTAGGCGGCGAGTCGCTTGGGTGTATGATGGGACGTGTCCTCTATGCGTACCCTAGGGAGGTTTATATAGGCTCACCTTGATAGGGTTTACAGATTACAAATGAATTAGTTAAGGATTCGGAGGTTCTTTGACCTAGTCCGACTGGGCCTAGCTACGCTTCTGGACCTCCAGCTTCCAGTCACCTGAATCCTCGCCAAGTCTCGATCCAGTCGCCGTCCTGCAGGCCCACTCGTTGGCGGCTTGGGCCAATAGGAAACGTCCTGCTGGGCAAACCCCGGTAAGCATATCCCCATCAGGGGTCCCCGCACACGGGGAGACGGAACCAGATCCCCACGCTTGAGAATTCATTTGCTTCACTAGCCACCTCGAGAGGGGGTTGGGATTCCCCACTTCGATCTTCTTCCGGCGGTTCTGCGCCTACTATGCCATCAAGCCCTCATATATGGGGCCTCACAGCATCGAGCAGCTCGCCATTTTCGTGGCGTTCTGCGAGTGCTACTTGGGGTGCCGCCCCTACTTCCCGCTGTGGCAGGAACTACACCACGGGCACGTCAGTCATGAAGGAGCTGGCGGACCGATGCTGGCAGCAAGCAGCCTCACCTCCGAATTGAAGAACACGTCCCCCTTCCTCAAACTCATGTTGCCGAAGAAGGCGACCAACAAGTGGAAGAAGTACTAGTTTTACGTCAGCGAGTCGACCCCGACAGCGAGGCGTCGCTCCTAGCATTCACCGCCAACAGAAGCGAGCCGCGTCGGCTGCAGGTGGCTGAACTCCCCCATGACCAAAGGATGATCGTGGACGAGATGTTGACGATGATCTGTCAGCTCAAGAAGGATGGGCTCGAAACCATCAATTTGTATAATTGTTGGCTCGGGCGGCGATTCGTGCCTCTAGCCAGTCATGCCCACTGGATGTATGAGTACATCGGCAAGGACGACGGGACCAAGGTCTGCACCGCCGACTACTATGCGGCCGCGCTAAGGAAGATCACCGACGCGGAGTACATCAATCCGAAGGACAGGATTGCCCCGTATACCGCGAAGCGCTGGGCGCCAATGATGAGTTTCTTTATCCTGTATACCTTCATAGTCACAGAAATGTAGTCGCGGTCTTGCTGATACGTGCTTGTCGTTTTTAGCTGTTCCAAGTCCTGGAGGATTGGCTCCCTCCCGCCGATGACGAGAGCCCCGAGGAGGTCGAGGTGGATTCAGGCGAGTCCTCTGACGATGATGACAAGACGGTGGAAGCTGTCGCGCCCGCGGCCGCAGCTCGGAAGACATGCGATCAGCGGCAGCATGAACTTGAGGCTAGCCGGAGCCTCGAGGGACATGACGAGGGCACAGGCGACGTCCAAGAACACAGTTCGCGGCGCGTGGCCACGCTGTTGATGAAATCGCCCGCAAAGAAGAAGGCGCCTAAAGTGGTGTCTCCGCCCCGATCTGCGACCAACTCCGAGTCAGGCGGTGAAGCCGACGACACAGAGGCCGAGCTTCAACGAAAGCTCCGGAGGCGGCAGATCCGAGAGCCGAGGACATGGTGAAAAATGAGGTTCCTCTTGTAGCGATTCCCCATCGTTCTCGGCAGTTTAGGGGCTTGGAGCTGCTTCAACCGTGGAGGCCTCCCCGTCGAAGAAGGCACCTGCGCCGACCGGAGCAGAGCTTCCTGCGGCCGCGACCTCATCGACGAAGAAGGATGCGGTTTCATGGGACCCAACCGCGTTCGAGACGGGCATCAGTCGCAAACTGGGCCCGAGTTGGAAAAGCTGGCGCATATCCGCACCAGTCTGTGTTTTATCCCAGTCGCCAGGTACGTCTTAGCCGAGTCGATTCGGAGCAGCGTTTTGTAGTTGTCTGAGTTGCTAATCGTGCCTTTTTGAAGAACTGGTGTGAAGAAGATTGGCCACCCTTCAGTGGCCAAGGTACCACCAATCGCCGCGCGGGGCGAGGTTGATCGCTCGAAGAAGAGGAAGGGCGACGAAGCCGAGGCACCCGCTGAGGGCGCGAAGAAGAATAAGGGCGATGACTCCATCATAATATTGGATGAGCCAGCCGATGCGCCGAGCAAAGCTCCGACTGGAGTTGACACGGCCATGGAATTTTTTTGAAGTGGTCGTAGGGTCACAGCCGGGTGAACCGAGCGTGTTGGTCGGTGCGTCCGAGCCCACGACCAGCGCTTTAGGGGTGGTGGCAATGACGTTTCCTTGTTTTATGGCGAAGGCCTCCATCGCGGGAACTACGACGCAGTTGCCTCAGGCGCCCGAGGTTTTAGAAGTTGACGTCAGGAAGCATCACGGGTGAACACCCTTGGTGCTACCATCAGTGGACGCTGTCGAGCTACATAACATGCTACCCGCATCTATCCAGGTATGTCCAGTCCCCGAGGATCTACTCGCTGAATTTCGGTGGGTGGATTCTTATTTATTTTGCTGTTCCAGTCCCCGAGCGGCTAGGCACTTAGGAGATTTTGGCGGTCCAATCCCCGAGTGGCTAGTCGCTTAATTTCAGCGGCTAGGCACTTCGGAGATTTTGGTGTCTTCTTACGTGTGTTTTCTTCCTGCGGGGCCTTCAGCATTAATCGACGGAGCGGCTAGCCATGAAGGTGCGCTTGGAGCGCGACCTTTGAGCCTTGCAAGAAGCGAACCAGCAGCTTCGGGCGACTTCAGATGGGTGTTTTCGAGTACCTTGTCAATTCCGTTGCTTTTGTTGTTTGGAATCTCACTTCGATTTTTGTTGCAGAGGAGCACTCCGTCGAAGTTGCCAAGGCCCGCGAGGGTCTTGTCCCAGTCATCGAGTTGGAGACTGCCAAATCGTCGTTGACCGCCATGGAGAGGTGGGTTGCCGGGCTGGAGAGGTGTTGGAGATATGCCCTAGAGGCAATAATAAAAGTGGTAATTGTTATATCTTTGTGTTTATGATAAATGTTTGCATTCATGCTATAATAGTATTAACAGGAAAGATTAATACTTGTGTGATTTGTAAACTAAATTAGAGTCCCTGGTAAAGCCTCTTTGTAATACTAGCTTGTTGGTTAATAGATGATCGTGGTTTCCCGATCATGAAGATTGAGATGTTATTAACAACAAGATCATATCATTAGGAGAATGGTGTGATGGACATACTCCTATAGATAAGTGTAGCATAAATATCAAGTCATTTCAATAGTTTGTTTGCTATAAGCTTTCTGATACATAGTAACCTAATTCCTTTGACCATGAGATCATGCTAATCACCATCACCGGAAGGATGCTTTGATGACATCAAACACCACACCGTAACTGGGTGGCTATAAAGGTGGCATTGAGTGTTTGGAAAGTATGTGTTGAGGCACATGGATCAAGAGTGGGATTTGTCCATCCATATGACGGATAGATATACTCAAGGCCTTCTCGGTGGAATGTAATCCAATTAGCTTTCAAGCATGTGACTGGCTCACAAGGGATCACATATCACGGGAACAAGAAAAGAGTACTTATCGATAACGAGGTTAAACTAGGTATGTAGAGATACCGACGATCAAACCTCGGATAAGTAAACTATCACGAGATAAAGGGAAATTGTTATCGTATGTAAGTGTTTCATTCGATCACAAAGTAATCGTAGAAATATGTGGGAGCCATATGAATTTCCAGATTCCTCTATTGGTTATTGATCGGAGAAGTGTCTCGGTCATGTTCGCATAATTCACGAGTTGTAGGGAGACACACTTAAGGATTCGATGTTGTTTAGTACATATGGAATGTAAGTAGGGAGACCGAATGTTGTTTGGAGTCTCGGATGGGATCCAAGATATCACGAGGAGATCCAGAATGGTCCGTAAAATAAGATTCATATAAGGAAAGTCCAATTCCGGAGTTCGGGAATGATTCCGATGTTTTCATCGAAGAGGTTCTAGAAGGGTCTAGAAGGTTCACCGGACCAGAAGGGGAAGGGTACATGTATGTGTGAATGATAAGTGGAATGATTGGATCATGTCCTAGGTCACTTGGTTGGGCCTTAGCAAGAAAGAAATCAATCTCCAATTGATAGTCAAAAGGCAAGTTTGAAAAGTCAAACTGGAACAATGGGTCCTGGTGGAGGAAGGAAAGAATCCTTCTTTCCCTCCACCACAAGCCAACGAGGAGAGGGAGTTGGGGAAAGATTCAAACTCCCCTCTCCCAAGCTACCCTCCCTCTCATAAATAGAGGGTAGGGGGTGCCCCAAGGCAACACAACCAGCCCCTCCCCACCTTGCACCACCGCTGCCCCAAGCGTCTCCACCGCCAGCCGTCGCCTAGCGCCACCGCCTTGCATCGTCGTCGGATCGTCGTCGTCGCCCTAGCCGCTGTCGACTCCACCTCCTCCTCTCCGGCCCTCTAAACCTAGATCGCCGGAAACCCTAGATCCACCATAACCTGCTCCGGCTTAGGCGAAGCCTTGCAGGATTTTCGCTCTACTTACGACACCACGCCGTCGTGCTCCTGGAATCACGAGGGGAGAACTACAACCTCCGCTGCCTGCTGGGACAAGGGAGAGGAAGGTCTTCATCGAGTACCGAACGTGTGACCGACTGCGGAAGCACTGCCGGAACGCAGCGCCAGAAGTATCGTCTATGCGATCTTGAGATCGGCAAGTGTACGACTACATCACCCACGAGAACCTGATCTCGTTAATCACTTTGGAATCTTCCAGGGTGAGTACTCTAATCGACTCATTGCTACAATCTAGTAGATAGATCTTGGCTTGTTTGTGTGCATGCGGTACAATTTTTTTGTTTTCCATGCTAGGAACCCCTTCAGTGGTATCAGAGTCGTGTCTATATGTAGATCTATTGCACGAGAAGAACACAATGGTCATTGTGGGCAGTGGTGCTTTTATTATCAATTGATTTTTGTGTACTTTGCATCTTGCGGTATGATGGGATGAAGCGGCCCGGGCTAACCTTACAGGACATCGTTCATGAGACTTGCTCCACGCTTGACATGCAACTTGTATTGCATAAGTGGCTTTGCGGTTCCATGTCTCTCCCGTCATAGTATAGGTTCAATTTACAACGGGCACTTAATAGTTCAAGAATGAACGTTGTGGTTCTTGTTCGTAAGTTAGAGCGACACTTATTGAAAGCCCCAAACCACGTAAAACATGCAAAGAAAATTAGAGGCGTCTAACTTTGTTTTGCAGGGGTGTGATGTGATGTGATATGGCCATGATTGTGATTATATATGATGTATGCAATGTTCCTTATTGTAAGTTGGCAACCGGCAAGAGCCATATGGTTGTCTTTTAATTCCATTAAGACATGTGTGTCTATTATTCAAAGTAGTTGTAATAGTTGATGCTGGTGGACGACAACCATGGAGCGACGCCATTGACCTTGACGCAATGCCGGTGATGATGGAGATCATGTTCGTGCTTGGACATGGAGATTGGAAGAACAAGAAGAAAGGCCATGTCATATCACATATTATGAATTGCATGTGATGTTAATCCTTTTATGCATCTTGTATTGCTTAGTTCGCGACAGTAGCATTATAAGATGATCCCTCTCACAAAATTTCAAGTTAAAAAGTGTTCATCCTTAGTAGGAACCGTTGCTAAAGCTCGTTGTTTCGAAGCACCACATGATGATCGGGTGTGTTAGATTCTGCGAGTGTATACAACGGGAGCAAGCCAGATTTGCTCATGCGGAAGCTAAGGTTTGATCTTGACGAGCCTAGCATGTACAAACATGGTCTCGGAACACGGATCACCGAAAGGTAAAACATGATTCATATAGCAGATATGATGAACATGTTGATTGTTCGCCATTGAAGCTACATCATCTCTCGTGATGATCGGTTTTGATGTGGTGGATTTGGTTTGTGTGATCACTAAAACAATGTGAGGGATATTTTTTTAGTGGGAGTTCACCTAGATTAATTTAACTATTAATTAGAACTCAATTTATCATAAACTTAGTCTAAACTATTGCAAATATGTTGTAGATCAATGGCGGCCCTTACCATCAATTTTAATGCGTTCCTAGAGAAAGAAAAGTTGAAAAACAATGGAAGCAACTTCGCGGATTGGCTCCGCAACTTGAGGATTGTCCTCAATGCTGGTAATTTGACCTATGTGCTGAATGCACCGCTAGGTGACCCACCTGCAGCTGATGCTACCGATGAGGTGAAGAATGTTTTGCTCACTCGGAAGCATCAGTACTCCACAGTTCAGTGTGCTATCTTGTATGGTTTGAAATCGGAGCTTCAGAAAAGGTTTGAGAACCATGACCCACATGATATTGTCCATGAACTCAAAATGATATTTGAGGCTCACGTGACAGTTGAGAGTTATGAGGCTTCTGAAAAGTTCTTTAACTGCAAGATGGAAGAGGGCAAATCCGTTAGTGTGCATGTGCTTAAGATGTCTGGGCACGCAAGCAAGCTTCAAAGCTTGGGTATAGTGATTCCTAATGCTTTGGGGATTCACCGTGTCCTCCAATCACTACCACCAAGTTACAAGAACTTTGTGATGAACTACAATATGCAAAACATGGACAAGTCGTTGCCCGAACTCTTCTCCATGTTAAAGTCTGCGGAATTGGAGATCAAGAAATATCACCAAGTGTTTATGGTCAATAAGACCACCAATTTCAAGAAGCAAGGTAAGTCTAAGAAAAAGGGAAACTTCAAGAAGGGCGGTAAGAAAGTTACCGCACCAGCGAAGAGACCAAGGCTAGGCCTAAGCCTGATACTGAGTGCTTTTACTACAAGGGAGAAGGTCACCGGAAGCAGAATTGCCCTAAGTACTTGGCGAATTTGAAGAACGACAACATCAAGAAGAAAGGTATATCCGATATACATGTTATTGATGTGTATCTCACTAGTAGTCATAGTAGTGCCTGGGTATTTGATACTGATTCAGTTGCTCATATTTCTAACTCGAAACAGGTGCTGCAGAATAGACGGAAAATAGCGAAGAACAAGGTGACAATGCGCATTGGAAATGGATCAAAGGTTGATGTGATCGCGGTCGGCATGCTACCTCTTCATCTACCATCAGGATTAGTTTATACTTAAATAATTGTTATTTGGTGCCTGCGTTGAGCATGAACATTATATCCGGATCATGTTTATTGCGAGACGGTTACTTGTTTAAGTCCGAAAATAATGGTTGTTTTAATTATATGAGTAATATGTTTTATGCACATGCACCTTTGATAGATGGTCTATTCTTGTTGAATCTCGATTGTAGTAATACACATATTAATAACATTGAAGCTAACGTTTGAAATTGAGCGATAACTCGACCTATATGTGGCACTATCGTCTTGGTCACATTGGAGTGAAACGTATGAAGAAACTCCATTCTAATGGACTTCTTGAATAACTTGATTTCGAATCACTTGAAAGATGCGAAGCATGTCTGATGGGAAAAATGACTAAGACTCCATTTTCTAGTATGATGGAGCGAGCTACGGACTTATTGGAAATCATACATACCAATGTGTGTCGCCCAATGAGTGTAGCATCGCGCGGTGTTTATCGTTATTTTCTTACTTTCACGGATGACTTGAGTAGATATGGGTATATATATTTCATGAAACATAAGTCCGAAACTTTCGAGAAGTTTAAGGATTTTCAAAGTGAAGTAGAGAATCAATGTAACAAGAAGATTAAGTTTCTACGATCTGATCGTGGAGGTGAATATCTAAGTTACGAGTTTGGCGAGCATTTGAAGAAATGCGGAATACTTTCACAATTGACACCGCCGGGAACACCACAACGTAATGGTGTGTCTGAACGTCATAATCGAACTCTCTTAGATATGGTTCATTCTATGATGTCACTTATAGATTTACCGCTATCGTTTTGGGGTTATGCATTAGAAACACCCGCATTCACTTTAAATAGGGCACCATCTTAATCCGTTGTAATGACACCGTATGGAAGAAACCTAAATTGTCGTTCCTTAAAGTTTGGGGTTGTGAAGCTTATGTAAATAAGTTACAGCCCGACAAGCTTGGACCCAAAGCGGAAAAATGCATCTTCATAGGATACCCGAAGGAAACTATTGGGCATACCTTCTATCATAGATCCGAGGGCAAAATCTTTGTTGCCAAGAATGGATCCTTTCTAGAGGAGTTTCTCTCGAAAGAAGTGACTGGAAGGAAAGTAGAACTCGACGAGGTTGTTGAACCTTCTCTCGGACTTGAGAGTAGCGCAGCACCGGAAGTAGTTCTTGTGGTGCCTACACCAATAAGAGAGGAAGCTAATGATGTTGATCATGAAACTTCGGTTGAAGTTACTACGGAACCTCGCAGGTCAACGAGAACTCGTACCACTCCTGATTGGTATGATCCCGTTATGAGTGTCATGTTGATGGACAACACCGATGACCCTGCGACATATGAGGAAGCGATGATGAGACCAGATTCCAATAAATGTTAAGAAGCCATGAAATCTGAGATTGGATCCATGTATGAAAACCAAGTATGGACTTTGGTGGACTTACCGGATGGCCAGAAGGCTGTCGAAAACAAATGGATTTTCAAGAAGAAAATAGATGATGATAGTAATGTTACTGTCTATAAAGCTCGACTTGTCGCAAAAGGATTTTGACAAATTCAAGTTGTTGACTACGATGAGACTTTCTCACCAGTAGCGAAGCTAAAGTCTATGAGGATTTTGTTAGCAATCGCTGCATATTATGATTATGAGATATGGCAGATGGATGTCAAAACGGCGTTCCTCAATGGAGACATTGATGAAGAGTTGTATATGGTACAACCCAAAGGTTTTTTCGATCCTAAATATGCTAACAAGGTATGCAAACTTCAACGGTC
The DNA here is from genome assembly GCA_916181665.1 of Avena sativa. Taxonomy (NCBI): domain Eukaryota; kingdom Viridiplantae; phylum Streptophyta; class Magnoliopsida; order Poales; family Poaceae; genus Avena; species Avena sativa. The sequence goes on from OV702297.1 coordinate 166,050,511, forward strand.
TATTTATGGATTGAAGCAAGAATCCCGAAGTTGGAATCAATGTTTTGATAAGGTAATCAAAAGTTTTGGATTTATACAAACTTATGGAGAAGCTTGTATTTACAAGAAAGTGAGTGGGAGCTCTGTAGCATTCCTAGTACTATATATGGATGACATATTGTTGATTGGGAATGATTTAGACCTTCTTAATAGTGTCAAGGATTATTTGAATAATAGTTTTTCAATGAAAGATCTTGGCGAAGTAGCTTACATATTAGGCAGAGAGATTTAGAGAGATAGACCGAGACGCCTAATACCATTGTCATAGAGTACATATTGGTACAAAGTTCTAAAGAGGTTTGGAATGGAAGATAGAAAGAAAGGGTTCTTTCCCTTGTTGCCCAATACGACCTTGAGTAAAACTCAAAGTCCTGCTACGGCAGAAGATAGAGAAAGGATGAGTAAGACTCCCTACGCCTCAGCCATAGGATCTATCATGTATGACATGCTATGTACTAGACCCGACATTGCATATGTTGTTAGTTTGACTAGCAGATATCAAAGTGATCTAGGAGTGGATCATTGGACAGCGGTCAAAAACATCCTTAAGTACTTGAAAAGAACTAAGGATATGGTTCTTTCTTATGGAGGTGATGAACATCTCGTTGTTAATGGTTACACCGATGCTAGTTGGAACACTGATCCGGATGATTCTAAATATCAATCTGGATACGTATTTACTTTGAATGGTGCAGCAGTTAGCTGGAGGAGTGCAAAGCAAAGCGTTGTGGCGAGATCTTCAACTGAATCGGAATACATAGCTGCTTCGGTGGCTTCATAAGAGGAGATATGGATGAAGGAATTCATTATAGAGCTCAGTGTGGTTCCCAATGCACTGGACCCAATGTCTATCTATTGTGATAACATGGGCGCCATAGCCAATGCGCAAGAACCAAGGTCACACAAGAAGCTGAAGCATATCAAGATACGTTTTCACGCTATTTGAGAGCATGTCCAAGATAGTGACATAAAGATTTGCAAAGTACACACATATCTGAATGTGGCAAATCTATTGACTAAACCTCTCCCGAGGGAAAAACATGACCAGCACTAGACCGCCATGGGTGTTCGGTATATTACCATGTAATCTAGATTAGTTGACTCTAGTGCAAGTGGGAGACTATTGGAGATATGCCCTAGAGGCAATAATAAAAGTGGTTATTATTATATCTTTGTGTTTATGATAAATGTTTGCATTTCATGCTATAATAGTATTAACCGGAAATATTAATACTTGTGTGATTTGTAAACTAAATTAGAGTCCCTGGTAAAAGCATCTTTGTAAGACTAGCTTGCTGGTTAATAGATGATCGTGGTTTCCCGATCATGAATATTGAGATGTTATTAACAACAAGATCATATCATTAGGAGAATGGTGTGATGGACATACTCCTATAGATAAGCGTAGCATAAAGATCAAGTCATTTCAATAGTTCGTTTGCTATAAGCTTTCTGATACACAGTAATCTAATTCCTTCGACCATGAGATCATGCTAATCACCATCACCGGAAGGATGCTTTGATGACATCAAACACCACACTGTAACTGGGTGGCTATAAAGGTGGCATTGAGTGTTCGGAAAGTATGTGTTGAAGCACATGGATCAAGAGTGGGATTTGTCCATCCATATGTCATCCAATTAGCTTGCAAGCATTTAACTGGATCACAAGGGATCACATATCACGGGAACGAGAAAAGAGTACTTATCGGTAACGAGGTTAAACTAGGTATGCAGAGATACTGATGATCAAACCTCGGATAAGTAAACTATCGCGAGACAAAGGGAAATTGGTATCGTATGTAAGTGGTTCATTCGATCGCAAAGTAATCGTAGAAATATGTAGGAGCCATTTTAATTTCTAGAGTCCTCTGTTGGTTATTGATTGGCGAAGTGTCTCGGTCATGTCCGCATAATTCACGAAACGTAGGGAGACACACTTAAGGATTCAATGTTGTTTAGTAGATATGGAATGTAAGTAGGGAGACTGAATGTTGTTCGGAGTCTCGGATCGGCTCCGGGATATCACGAGGAGATACGGAATGGTCCATAGAATAAGATTCATATAAGGAAAGTCCAATTCCAGAGTTCGGGAATGATTCCGATGTTTTCATCGGAGAGGTTCTAAAAGGGTCTAGAAGGTTCACCGGAGCGGAAGGGGAAGGGTACATGAATGTGTCATCAATAAGTAGAATGATTGGATCATGTCCTAGGTCACTTGGTTGGGCATTAGCAAGAAAGAAATCAAGCTCCAAATTTAAAGTCAAAAGGCAAGTTTGAAAAGTCAAACTGGGACAATGTATCCTGGTGGAGGAAGGAAAGAATCCTTCTTTCCCTCCACCACAAGACAACAACGAGAGGGAGTTGGGGAAGGATTCAAACTCCCCTCTCCCAAGTTTCCGTCCCTCTCATAAATAGAGGGGTGGGGGTGCCCCGAGGCAAGACAACCAGCCCCTCCCCACCTTGCGTCGCTGCCGCTCGCCATCGCCGGATCATCGCCCTAGCCGCCACCGACTCCACCTACTCCTCTCCGGCCCTCTAAACCTACATCGCCGGAAACCCTAGATCCACCATAACCTGCTCCGGCTTAGGCGAAGCCCTGTAGGATTTTCCCTCTACTTCCGACACCACGCCGTCGTGCTGCCGGAATCGCGAGGGGAGAACTACAACCTCCGCTGCCTGCTGGAACAAGGGAGAGGAAGGTCTTTATCGAGTACCGAACGTGTGAACGACTACGGAAGCACTGCCGGAACACAGCGCCGGAAGGATCGTCTATGCGATCTTAAGATCAGCAAGTGTACGACTGCATCACCCATGAGAATCTACTCTCGTTAACCGCTTTGGAATCTTCGAGGGTGAGTACTCTAATCGACTCGTTGCTACAATCTAGTAGATAGATCTTGGCTTTTTTGTGTGCATGCGGTAGAATTTTTTTGTTTTCCATGCTACGAATCCCTTCAAGAGGGATCTCAAGGCCGCGAAGGCGGAGGCGACCTCGTCGGAGGAGAGGGCCAAGGTTGTTGTTGCCGCGGCCGCGGACGAGTGGAAGCTTTCTGACACGCTTGTTGCGGGGCTCCAGGATCAGTTGACGGATCTCCGAGACTTCACCACGGGGCTCTACCGCCCACTCCTTGGTAAGAAATTTGATTGAGTAGATTAACCGTCGAGTCTTCGAGCGGGTAGGTTCCTTTGCCGGCCGGCTCAAGTTTTTCTGACTTGTTGTTTCAAGGAAAAATGTGTGTCGAAGACCCTGAGGTGCATTCATATGTCTCCAAGAGATCTCACCCACTGAGGTGATCCCCAGCGAGATGACGGAGGTATGGCGTTAGTTGGAGAAGGAGACGACAGTGTTTGAGTACATGTTGCGGTCGGCATTCCTCCACGAAGCCATGAATGCGCTGAGCCTCGGGCTCACGCATTTCCTCGACGACTTTACCAGCGGGTATGCGTCCGCGACCGGCTCGGTGGATATCTCCGAGGTTCTGAAGCTAACCGCGAAGGAGGCCACATACTCCGATCGGGTGCTGGCGATGGGCGATCTGTTGTCGTACCAGGAGACGCAGGTGGCGCCGAACGACCCCGAGCCGGCGCAGCGTGACCTCAAGACGGAACAGCCATTCCGGTTGGCGATGGCGAATAGCCTGACGACGTATCTGGCGAATCCGTGGATACCCTTCATTTGGGTCCGCGGTAAAGATGGCGCGTCAACCTCGAAGCCTGCGCGTCGCCCATCTGGTCTCGCTTCCATCCTGCGATCCCCTCCCTCTTGCTAACCTCCGCCGCCAGAGCCCGCAATCCCCAACCTCGCCTCCTTCCCCTGCTACACAGCATTGCCGCCTCACTCTCCTTGTCGCGTAGACCTTTCCCCCGCCACCCTTCCTTCCCATCTTCCTCCATCGTCAGGGCTCCTCCCTCCTTCCCACGACCACGACCCAAGCCGCCATCGACGGTCGCCCTCCCCTCTGCAAGTCCCAGCGCCAAGATCGCACTGTCCTCTGCTTGCCCGGCGCACTGGCTCTCCTCTCCGGCCTTAGTCTCGCGCCCTCACCTCCCCAGTGCGGCTCCTCCAGGCCCTGCCGCTAGCATCGGCAGCCACGTTCTCGACCCCTACAGGCATGCCTCCTGCCATCTCTCTATGTATGGCCACCACCGCTGCGGGCATTCCTCACTGTTCCCCTCCTCACCGACCGGCTCCGCATGCCCTCTCCCTGGTGCCGCCGCGAAGGCCAAGGCTGCTGTAGCCAAGCCCAAGGCCGCCGCTACAGATGACCCTCTGCTTGCCTTCCTTTTTCTCCTGGCCCGGCGACCTTGCTCATGTGTCGAAGCTTTCGGAGTACACCATCGTACTAGCTCTGCCTGGTACCGTTGTTCATGTATACTTGCGTTTTGTTGATACCCCGCAACACCGTCAGGTATCCAAGTTCTCCGTGGCATGGCCATTGGTGCAAGTTCATGATCTACGTGCCATTAACAAGATCTCCGACGCCTCCCGAAGTACATGACCAAGGGCAAGATCACCCCGTATCAAGAGCTCTGATGCCCTTTTGTCGCCAAGATCTACCCCCGTTCCATCGGTCGACGTCGTGACCGATGTTTTAGTTGGAGCTCGGTGGCCCGGAGTCCTCCTTTGATGTGGAATCCCCAAGACCTCTCTCGGAACCGCGAAGACTAATCCCGGCGGGACCGAAACACTCCCGGAAACCTCAAGATCACCAAACCCCGTCGAAACCCCGAACCAAGATCGTCGAACCCAATGTGTGATCCTTTTTCCGAGCCCCATATTTTTATAATATATAATATATTCCTGTCGCATATAAATTATTCATCTCGCATACATATTGTGGGTGTTTGGGGGTATTTTGTCGACTTATCTAATAATTAAATATGGAGACCATATGCGGGCGAATCTAGTCTAATATTAGCCCCATTTAAATTTGTGCATCGAACCGGTGATATAATTTTGGCCTGTTAATACAACATTAAATTGTGGGGTATCTAAACAACATGAACCATCTAACTAATTGTCTGGACCCCAGTTCCGCTTAATATTGCCTAAATGCATCGCATCCTCGCCATGCCATACATCATACATGCATCATGCCGATCTTCTACCGTAGTATTAAATAGTGCATCTGATGTTTCTTCTAGTGCTTTGCTTCTTCACGGATTAGGCCGATGAGTTGATGCGAGAGTCGACCCGATCTTTGGATGAACCTTCGGCAATGTTTTCAGGCGAGTATTCTCCCCCTTTCTACCTATTTTATGTTTCTAGTCTTTATTTCCTCCTTTTGATCTATTGCTATCTGTGTTGCGATGTTCTAGTTTTCATACCCGTCGTATCCCTTGCATCCTTATATTGCCTTGGACACATCCTATTACCTGTTGTTTGGTAGATAGTTGGACTTGCGTGTCGTAGTCGCTTGCTCAAGTGTTGTTGCGTGTTGTCAAGTACCGCAGTTGTTGGAGAAATGTCTTATGCTTTATGTTGGAGATGATCATGGCTTTAATTATCGTTTAATAACTAAAATTGAAGTAGGTAAATAATGCAGAGCCATAGGTGGGCAATAGATGTTATTTGGTTTTTAACCGTCCACTTGTGCCCCATAGGACCCCGAGTACTTGATACCTGTTCTTTGAATATTCGCACTATCCGCATGTGGGACCATGAATCCCACTAGCCAGCGCTTGAGTCATATATTATTTCTTGGGGCCACAAAGTAGTTTGGGGATTTATTACTATCCTGTACTTATGCCATGCTTTACTGCTTTATTTACGATTGCGCGTGGAGCGCCTGTACTATTTTGGAACCCCGTGCCACGTTTTCGCGGTATCGACAAGCCCAGTCACACTTTATGGTTCCCAGTCGTTTACAACCGTCGTCACAAACCTCTGGGTCCGTCTCGGAGCCGGCCAACTTCGTAGCGGGTAGCTTGGTGGGGTGGCCCCTGAAATTTATATGAATCTTGCAATTGTTCTATCGTGATGCCTCGTTGGGTTTTATTTGGTTTTTCTCGAGGTTGATCTTGCGTGTGTTGCTATTTGTGCCCCCCTGCAAGGTAAAACTTTCTGAAAGCCATGTTCGCGGTTATGGACGACTTGGAGCACAGTATCTCGATCATAGACAAATATAACTAAAGTAGTGCTATAAATTTGACTTTAAAATGACTAGTAATCAACTTCAGTCCAACGGAATGGCTAAATAAAAGTACCAACAACTGCTGGGTTTTTGAGTGTCTCATGGTATATGTATTTGACTAGTAAGAATTGCAACTACAACGGAATGGTTAACTAAAACTGCCCACTGCTTATGTTATCGGAATGACTCATGATATCTATATCTGACTAGTAATGGCTGCAACTATAACAGAATGAATAAAACTGCCAACTGTGTGAGTTCCTCGGTTGACTTCCTCGTTTGGTCTCGAGGGGGAAATACCAGGATGGGTTTGTTTGGTGTTAGAATCAGGATGGATCCGAATAGGTATTTCTTACCCCTCTCTGATAGCTGCCAGTTGTATCGAGTCTCTATAGGTTGTTTAGTGCATGCTTTGCTGCTGCTTCAGTCCACCATACCTATGTAGGGGAGGACCGCCGAATTCTAGTCTCGCCGTGTACTGGCCTCAGTACTGACCGCTCTCTTTTTTCCTTTGCCCTTTGTCGGCATCCCTTTTGTTTAAGCAGGTTTTGAGATTGACGTCGTTAGCAGGGTTACCCTTCCGGCTTGGCCTGGGCAGGGTTATGGACGCCATTGGTTATTCTTCAGGGCTCTTAGCTCAATTTGCATCTTGTCCGTACTCGGACGTTGTATCGTTTTCAAGGTGTTTTGAATCTTTGTATGGTATACCTGTATTCTTGACTCTTTGAGTCATTGTTGTATATATCTGTTATGTGGGTTCCATCGTGGACTATTGTGTAATGGTATTACTCCGTTTTCCACCTGCACGCAAGTGCCTGGTGGGCACCTTTGAATCGTTTCTATGCGGGTTTGGCGGGAATCTCTGAAACTTGCATAGGGACGATTCTGAGGGTGTTACAGAGTGGTATCATAGCTCAGCAGTTACGATACCCCACTGGTCCAGCCTGTAGGATAACCTAGCTAACAGCCGTTGTAGAGTGTCAAAACTATTTTGAAAAAAAATGGTTGGATAGATCTGATTAGGTCTGCTTTTACTTCTTACCCCTCTGCTATTCTCCTCTTATCTCGACGTATTTTGAATCTTCTTTCTTATCTTTTCTTCGAGTCTAGGATTTCCCGTGGTTGGGTTTTCGTCGTACCTTCAGGGTTTTGTAGGGTTTCGTAGCATGGAAAACAAAAAAATTCTACCGCATACAAACAAACAAGCCAAGATCTATCTACTAGATTGTAGCAACGAGTCGATGGAATAACTCACCCTCAAAGATTCCAAAGTGTTTAACGAGAGCAGATTCTCGTGGGTGATGTAGTCGTACTCTTGCCGATCTCAAGATTGCGTAGACGATCCTTCTGGCGCTGCGTTCCAGCAACGCTTCCACAGTCGGTCACACGTTCAGTACTCGACGAAGACCTTCCTCTCCCTTGTTCCAGCAGGCAGCGGAGGTTGTAGCACTCTCCTCGTGATTCCGGCAGCACGACGGCGTGGTACCGGAAGTAGAGGGGAGATCTCGCAGGGCTTCGCCTTAAGCCGGAGCGAGTATGGTGGACTATGAGAGAGATCCTCGGCGATCTAGGGTTTAGACGCACCAAGGAGGAGGGTCTAGGGCCGACGGCTAGGGCTTGGAGAAGCCCAAGTCGGCGGCTAGGGGAGAAACCCTAGGCGGCAGCTATGGTGGGCGGCGGCTAGGGTTTAGGTTTAGAGGGGCGTGGTGTTGTGTCCTGGGAGGGGCAGCCCTGCCCCTCCTTATATAGGTGGAGGGGCGCGCCAAGGGGAGGGGAGTCCCTCTCCAACTCGGTCTCCAAGTGGGCCGGCGGTGGAGGGAGGGAACTCCTCCCCAAGTAGGTTTCCTACTTCCCCTCCACCTCCCAAAATAGCCATTTGACTTTTCAAATTGGCGTTTGAATTTTCAAATTAGGATTTGATTAAACCCTTTATTTTGTTCAGCGATGACACTTAGTACATGATGCAATCATTCCAACTTGATATGACACATTCATGTACCCTTCCCCTCCGGAGTGCCGGACATTCCGGAACCTTCTAGAACATTCCCTGATGAAAACACCGGAACCATTCTCCAACCCCGAAACAGGACTTTCCTTATATGAATCTTATTCTCCGGACCATTCTGCATCTCCTCGTGATATCCCGGATCCCATCCGAGACTTCAAACAACATTCGGTCTCTCACTCATCATTCCATAACTACTCAAACAACGTCGAATCCTTAAGTGTGTCTCCCTACGGTTCGTGAATTATGCGGACATGATCGAGACACTTCTCCGAACAATAACCAATAGAGGAATCTAGAAATTCATATGGCTCCCATATATTTCTACGATTACTTTGCGATCGAATGAACCACTAACATACGATACCAATTTCCCTTTGTCTCACGATAGTTTACTTATCCGAGGTTATGATCGTCGGTATCTCTACATACCTAGTTCAACCTCATTACCGATAAGTACTCTTTTCTCGTTCCCGTGATATGTGATCCCTTGTGAGCCAGTCACATGATTGCAAGCTAATTGGATGACATTCCACCGAGAGGGCCCAGAGTATATCTATCCGTCATATGGATGGACAAATCCCACTCTTGATCCATGTGCCTCAACCCATACTTTCCGAACACTCAATGCCACCTTTATAGCCACCCAGTTACGGTGTGGTGTTTGATGTCATCAAAGCATCCTTCCGGTGATGGTGATTAACATGATCTCATGGTCGAAGGAATTAGGTTACTATGTATCAGAAAGCTTATAGCAAATGAACTATATTAAATGACTTGATCTTTATGCTATGCTTAACTATGGGAGTATGTCCATCACATCATTCTCCTAATGATATGACCCAGTTGTTAATAACATCTCTATGTTCATGATCAGGAAACCATGATCATATATTAACCAACAAGCTAGTTTAACAAGAGGCTTTACTAGGGACTCTTTTATGTTTACAAATCACACAAGTATTAATGTTTCCTGTTAATACAATTATAGCATGGTATGTAAACATTTATCATAATTATGAAGATATGATAATAACCACTTTATTATTGCCTCTTGGGCATATCTCCAACAGTCTCCCACTTGCACTAGAGTCAATAATCTAGTTTCAAACCTTTGTGTATTCAACACCTATGGCTTTCTGGTGTCGTATGTACACGATTGCTAGTGGTCAACTGATATCCGGATCTGACACTTCCAGGTCCGTGTGTAATTGCATGTCTTTGCGTCTCTACGCATCACTCATTCTCTAATGAGATGGCTTTGTATAATTTTGGTCCTTTGGTGAGACCTTTAGTTCTTTGGGGTTAAAACATGTTGATAATATTGTCGTACAATATATCTTCATAGTATTATCCCGCTGTGAACTACACCTAGTTTGATAACAAACTACTTGACACAAATGCCCTCTTTAGCTGCTATTATAGCAGTCATATACTTAGCCTTTTGTTGTAGTATCTGTCACAATGTCTTAACTTTGGAACCCATCCAAATCCATTATGGAACTTACTTTCCATTATATTGTGCCACCCTTTGTTTAGATTGAGATAAACTTAATTTGTACTTTGTGACAAAACTAGTATCAATGTAATACTTTTACAATGAACTAACCATCTATTTGCCACTTTTACAAAATAATATACTCTTAGTTCTTCCAAAAGATCATAAGAATATTCTTACTATCGTCCAATGATCATCTTATGAATCATTCTGGTATATGCTCATAACATTTAGAGCATAGGACATATCTGGATTTGTACATATCACAGTATGATTGATATAAAAACTCTTTGTGATTTCATACATCAGGTATCAATCTATACTTGAATCTTTGTTTCACTTACCAAGTGTCAATACACTTGAATATATCATCAATATTGAACTCATTCAATCCTTTCTGTGCGACAAGAATCTTTCTTGTAGTTTCTATATTGAACTCATTCAATACATCATCTATGCACTTTCGGCACAACCATATTAGCATCTATTGATGCCAAATATTTGGGTTTTGCCTAAGTCTTTCATCGGGATGAAATTCTTAATATGTGTTAATAAAAGATACATCATTTCTAATCAACAATGTGTCTTCCACATAATGTATTAGAAACATGTCTTAGCGCTCCCACTTAATTTCTTGCAAATGCAAGCATCTTCATTGTCTCTGATGAAATTAAACTCTTTTAACAGTTTCATCATAGTGAAGATTCCAACTCCGCGATGCTTACTTCAACCATCGAAGTTTGCATATGCTTTTAGCATCCTTTGAAAAAAACCTTTGGACCGTGTCATGCACACGTCCTTGGTAACCATTCTATTAGAAGAACTTGTTTTGTTTACTCAACACATAACAAAATTATATGTCGTGGTGGCTACATTAATCCGTCTAGACTAAATATCGCTATGAAAGACCAGATCTTGTCATAGTCAACCTTTGAACATTATTCTGAACTCTTTCCCAACATGTCGACTATTTCATAGATGTGAAACATCCATGTCTATTTCTTTATAGATCCAAATACAACTGTAAGGTCTTGTACCTTTCCAGAGGGTCTTTCAAGTTCAAAGCTTGATCTCTCGTATATGGAACTATCACGGATTTTATGGCTTCAAGCCATTTGACGGAGTCAGGGCCCATCATCGCTTCTTTGCATGTAGTCGGATTATTATTGTCAAATAATGATTTAACTCTCAAATCTTGGTATTTGATTGTTTACCCGACCTACTTGTTTCAATAGGAACTTAGATCTCCGTGACCACAACCTTTGAGGTATGTGAGCCATGAGCATTGTTGCTGCCTCCGGAACACTTTTCGGCGCTGCGTAACTTTGCACATATAGCTAAGGTTCTTTTAACCTTATCAAAGTTCTATTTTCCTCCCACTTAACTTTTCACGAAAAAATCCTTCTCTAAGAAACTTGACGTTTTAAGCGACAAACATTTTTGTCTCTGTTGTTATGGAGGAACAATTATTCGAAATAACATACAAAGACAGGTTCATCCGACTTTGGTTGCAAACATCTTTATTATGCATAGCATACCAATGTTTAAGAAAGGACAACTTGGGTTTTATCCCAAACCATAACTTTATATGGTGTCAATTCAACGGATTATGATGGAGCTCTTTTCAGTGGAAAAACGGTAGTCTCTAAAGCTTTTAATCTCTAAAATATAATGGCAGTTTTATGAATTACACCTTTGATCTTACCATGTCAAACAAGGTTTAATTACAAATCTCGAATGCTCCATATTCTTATGGTGTTTCGAAAAATGCAAATCCACGGAACGATTCCTTAAATCTTAGGTATTATGCTAAACTTGTAACTCAAATATCTTCCTTTATGATCTTATCATAAACTATTTATATTCTTGTTACAATGATTTTGCACTTCATCTTGAAAGTCTTTGAACTTTTCAAATGTTTCATACTTCATCCTTATTAAGTAAATATTCATATATTCATTCAAATTTTCGGAGGAAGCATATGAAGTTGAAATCCATCACTCTTGACTACACATAATGGACTTCATACAACAATATGTACAAGTTTCAATAAGCTAGTCATTCGTTCCCTTTTAGCCTATGAACGAAGTTTTAATTATCTCTAGGAAAGTTTCATAAGCATCATTTGATCAAAAATCAAAAGACTCCAAAATTCCATCCACATGGACTTTCTTCATGTTTTCTTTCCAATATAATTTAAACGGCGATGTCACTTCATAAGTGATCTTTCAATCAATTTGTCTTTCGACATTTTTAGCACTAGTTTTATGGATGTGATTTCTCCAACGAGATTTGTGAATCATCCATCTTTTATGGATTACGGCAATTAATTGAACAACCCTTTTGTTCTCATAATACCTGATAAAACAAATCTTGAAAACAAGCTTTGATGTTTAATGAGCAACACAATAACCCTTTATTTGTTCTCGATGAACATCATCACATATTCTTTTGCTAGTTACTTAGGCCATTGTAATTCATGAATTCTGTCGTTCGTATGACGATTCATACTAACAAATTCAGTATCAGATACTTAAGAACCACATTGTTTAACAAGCAAAGAATATAGCCATAACATGTATATCATCTATATACTTAAACTGAACAATTCTAGTCTTTTCTTTTCTGCCATATATTTATGAGATTCTCTTTCAGTATTTCCTTTTCTGTTTGAAAGAATCTATCAACATCAACAGTGGAGTCATACATATGACTCATAGTCCAAAGCGTGTATAATTAAATACCAATGTCTTTGGACTTGTACTTTGAAGTAGATCACCATCATCAAATGTTTGGTGTGCTTTCAAATTCCATTTTTTAGTAATCTCTTGGTGTGGTAAATATTTTACCTACATCAAATATTCACCCTTATCATGGAATTATTCATGATCAAGCTACTTTATCTTATAACGGTGAATCGCGAGTATAATGTTGCTCTCCAAAACCTTTTGGAGGATTAGGACAACTAGTGTCTCCAACCTTTTGCAAATTCACATCAAATATGAGAACATGACTTTTGCCATATTATACTCTATCATGTTGCAACCAAAACTTCGTTTCAGATATCAAAATATCTTCCACACATCATGGTTTCTGAAACAACTCTTTCAGATCCTAGATAACCTTGATATTAAGACAATCCTTTGAATATCAAGAATCATGGAGACAAACATGATACTCATACACTAACACTTGGAATTGTCACTCTTGATTTAATACCAATTATTAAACTTCATGGAGTAACCGGAACTTACTGAAAGTTTGCAATAGGACTTTTAAGATTTAGATTAACACTTCAAAACAATACGATACCAGTTCGTAAAGTAACTAACCAGAATTCTATAGTTCTATCATCTCAATTATAACTAAGAGCAAGGTGGTAAACGGATGCCAATGACTACAACAACTATGCAAATTTACTTTGATTTAATTTATGATAAATAGTGTTCAACTTTTAATCATATTTCTGTTGAACTTCCACTCAAAACAATATCCCTCACATTGTTTTAGTGATCACATGAACCAAATCCACCACATCAAAACCGATCATCACGAGAGTTGATGTAGCTTCAATGGCAAACAATCAACATGTTCATCATATCTACTATATGACTCATGCTTTACCTTTCGGTGGTCCGTGTTCCGAGACCATGTTTGTACATGCTAGGCTCGTCAAGATCAAACCTTAGCTTCCGCATGAGAAAATCTGGCTTGCTCACGTTGTATACACTCGCAGAATCTAACACACCCGATCATCACGTGGTGCTTCGAAACAACGAGCTTTAGCAACGGTGCTTACTAAGGATGAACACTTTAAAACTTGAAATTGTGTGCTCGAGGGATCATATTATCATGCTACCGTCGTAAACTAAGCAATACAAGATGCATAAAAGGATTAACATCACATGCAATTCATAATATGTGATATGATATGGCCTTTCTTCTTTGTGCTTCCGATCTCCATCTTCAACCATCATCACCGGCATTGCATCAAGGTCAATGACGCCGCTCCATGGTTGTTGTCCACCAGCTTCAACTATTACAACTACTTTGAATAGACACGCGGGTCTTAACAGAATTTAAAGACAACCATATGGCTCCTGCCGGTTGCCAACTTACAATAAGGAACATTGCATACATCAAATATAATCACAATCATGGCCATATCACATCACAGCATACCCCTGCAAAACAAAGTTAGACGCCTCTAATTTTCTTTGCATATTTTACGTGGTTTGGGGCTTTCATTAAGTGTCGTTCTAACTTACAAACAAGAACCACAACATTGATACTAGTATTGTCAATCACCCGTTGTAAATTGAATCTTAACTATGTTGGGAGAAACAGGCACCCGCAAAGCCACTTATGCAATACAAGTTGCATGTCAAGCGTGGAGCAAGTCTCATGAACAATGTCATGTAAGGTTAGCCCGGGCCACTTCATCCCACCATCCCGCAAGATGCAAAGTACACAAGAAGCAATCGACAACAAAAGCATCAACGCCCACAATGACCATTGTGTTCTACTCGTGCAACAGATCTACATATAGACACGGCTCTGATACCACTGTAGGGTTTCATAGCATGGAAAACAAAAAAATTCTACCGCATACAAACAAACAAGCCAAGATCTATCTACTAGATTGTAGCAACGAGTCGATGGAATAACTCACCCTCGAAGATTCCAAAGTGTTTAACGAGAGCAGATTCTCGTGGGTGATGTAGTCGTACTCTTGCCGATCTCAAGATCGCGTAGACGATCCTTCCGGCGCTGCGTTCCAGCAGCGCTTCCGCAGTCGGTCACACGTTCGGTACTCGACGAAGACCTTCCTCTCCCTTGTTCCAGCAGGCAGCGTAGGTTGTAGCACTCTCCTCGCGATTCCGGCAGCACGACGGCGTGGTACCGGAAGTAGAGGGGAGATCTGGCAGAGCTTCGCCTTAAGCCGGAGCGAGTATGGTGGACTATGAGAGAGATCCTCGGCGATCTAGGGTTTAGACGCACCAAGGAGGAGGGTCTAGGGCCGGCAGCAAGGGCGTGGAGCAGCCCAAGTCGGCGGCTAGGGGAGAAACCCTAGGCGGCGGCTATGGTGGGTGGCGGCGGCTAGGGTTTAGGTTTAGAGGGGCGTAGTGTTGTGTCCTGGGAGGGGCAGCCCTGCCCCTCCTTATATAGGTGGAGGGGCGCGCCAAGGGGAGGGGAGTCCCTCCCCAACTCGGTCTCCAAGTGGGCCGACGGTGGAGGGAGGGAACTCCTCCCCAAGTAGGTTTCCTACTTCCCCTCCACCTCCCAAAATAGCCGTTTGACTTTTCAAATTGGCGTTTGACTTTTCAAACTAGGATTTGATTAAACCCTTTATTTTGTTCAGCAATAACACTTAGTACATGATGCAATCATTCCAACTTGATATGACACATTCATGTACCCTTCCCCTCCAGAGTGCCGGACATTCCGGAACCTTCTAGAACATTCCTTGATGAAAACACCGGAACCATTCTCCAACCCCGAAACAGGACTTTCCTTATATGAATATTATTCTCCGGACCATTCCGGATCTCCTCGTGATATCCCGGATCCCATCTGAGACTCCGAACAACATTCGGTCTCTCACTCATCATTCCATAACTACTCAAACAACGTCGAATCCTTAAGTGTGTCTCCCTACGGTTCGTGAATTATGCGGACATGATCAAGACACTTCTCCGAACAATAACCAATAGAGGAATCTGGAAATTCATATGGCTCCCACATATTTCTACGATTACTTTGCGATCGAATGAACCACTAACATACGATACCAATTTCCCTTTGTCTCACGATAGTTTACTTATCCCAGGTTATGATCGTCGGTATCTCTGCATACCTAGTTCAACCTCATTACCGATAAGTACTCTTTTCTCGTTCCCGTGATATGTGATACCTTGTGAGCCAGTCACATGCTTGCAAGCTAATTGGATGACATTCCACCGAGAGGGCCCAGAGTATATCTATCCGTCATATGGATGGACAAATCCCACTCTTGATCCATGTGCCTCAACCCATACTTTCCGAACACTCAATGCCACCTTTATAGCCACCCAGTTACGGTGTGGTGTTTGATGTCATCAAAGCATCCTTCCAGTGATGGTGATTAACATGATCTCATGGTCGAAGGAATTAGGTTTACTATGTATCAGAAAGCTTATAGCAAATGAACTATATTAAATGACTTGATCTTTATGCTATGCTTAACTATAGGAGTATGTCCATCACATCATTCTCCTAATGATATGACCCAGTTGTTAATAACATCTCTATGTTCATGATCAGGAAACCATGATCATATATTAACCAACAAGCTAGTTTAACAAGAGGCTTTACTAGGGACTCTTTTATGTTTACAAATCACACAAGTATTAATGTTTCCTGTTAATACAATTATAGCATGGTATGTAAACATTTATCATAATTATGAAGATATGATAATAACCACTTTATTATTGCCTCTTGGGCATATCTCCAACAGGTTTCGCTTCCATCCTCTTGTAACGGTGCTTCAACATCCGACGTTCATGCTATCTGATGAATCTTTTATCTGTTGTACCTTTTAGTGGACCGAAAATTCACTAAAAAATTTCTTTCTATCCTCCGGAGTTTTCCGATACAACAAAGTGATCTACATCAGATTTGATGAGAATCTCCATCCCTCCTTTGTTTCTGAACCTTGCTTGTCGAGATCTTCAGTCTGAATTCCGAGAGTTGGTTGCATAGTTCGCTGTTCGTGTACAGAGTAATGCTTTGAGTGCGGGATGGAGTCATGACCATACCACTACTCTTATCATTCGATTTTGTATGTTGAATGGTGGACTCCTTCTGTAGAAGCTAAAGATGGCCTTAGCCTTTGAGACCTCTACCTTCGCGCTTTGTCTCTCCGAAGTGTTCTCTCGACAAACGTGAGCCATGCCCCTTTGTTGGTGGTCTCGCCGATTTCAAGATGGAGAAAGAACCCTTGTTAGTGGTGTCACGAAGATCTACCTGAAGCGAGAAGATTCAGACCGTCGGCCTTCCTCCTCATACCATGAGGCGGATCTAGAGGGCGAGATCCATTGTTAGTGGTGTCGAATTGTAGCACCCTGGGTAAAACCGCTACTAGAAAATTGTTGTTGTATATTTGTGCACCATCATTACATCATCATGCATATCATATTTGCCTAAAACTATTTTTCTAAAGCCTATTTTGTTTTCTAGATATTCCCATCTTTTTTCAAACCAAAACCCTAGATCTGTCTGGATCTTTTATTTTGACTAAATACTATTTACAAAAGATTTTATAAATGAAACAGATAATAAAACAGTTTTAATCGAGGAGACAGTTTAGCCGGTTAGACCTGAGGCCCAACTGGTCTCGACCACCAACAACCGGCCCATCTAAACAAACCCTAGTCTAAACCTAGAAACCCTAACCCTAGATCTACCCACCCAGTCCACACACACACACGCACCCGCACTCCCCGCGGCGACCCACCCCACCTACCCTATCTGGTTGAACCCAACCTGGCCACCCAGTGCCCGCACGCATGCACTCTACATGACACAGGACAAACCCATGCAAGCGCACCACCCGGACCCACCCCACGTGACCCCACCAACCCTGCGCGTCGCCCACCTCTCGTCTCGCTTTCATCCTGTGATCCCCTCCCTCTCGCTATCCTTTGACGCCAGAGCCCGCAATCCCCAACCTCGCCTCCTTCCCCTGCTACACAGCACTGCCGCCTCACTCTTCTTGCCGCGTAGACCTTTCCCCCGCCACCCTTCCTTTCCATCTTCCTCCGTCGTCAGGGCTCCTCCCTCCTTCCCGCGACCGCGACACAAGCCGCCATCGACGGTCGCCCTCCCCTCTGCAAGTCCCAGCGCCGAGCTCGCCCTGTCCTCTGCTCGCCTGGTGCACTGGCTCTCCTCTCCGGCCTCAGTCTCGCGCCCTCACCTCCCCAGTGCGGCTCCTCCAGGCCCTGCCGCTAGCATCGGCAACCACGTTCTCGACCCCTACAGGCACGCCTCCCGCCGTCTCTCTACGTATGGCCGCTGCCGCTGCGAGCACTCCTCACTGTTCCCCTCCTCACCGACCGGTGCCGCATGCCCTCTCCCTGGCGCCGCCGTGAAGGCCAAGGCTGCTGTAGCCAAGCCCAAGGCCGCCGCTACAGATGACCCTCTGCCTGCCTTCCTTTTTCTCCTGGCCCGGCGACCTTGCTCATGTGTCGAAGCTTCTGGAGTACACCGTCGTACTAGCTCTGCCTGGTACCGTTGTTCATGTATACTTGCGTTTTGTTGATACCCCGCAACACCGTCAGGTATCCAAGTTCTCCGTGGCATGACCGTTGGTGCAAGTCCATGATCTCCATGCCATTAACAAGATCTTTGACGCCTCCTGAAGTACATGACCAAGGGCAGGATCACCCTGTATCAAGAGCTCCGATGCCCTTTTGTCACCAAGATCTACCCCCGTTCCATCGGCCGACGTCGTGACCGATGTTTTAGTTTGAGCTCGGTGGCCCGGAGTCCTCCTTTGATGTGGAATCCCCAAGACCTCTCTCAGAACCGTGAAGACTGATCCCGACGGGACCGAACCACTCCCGAAAACCTCAAGATCGCCGAACCCCGTCGAAACCCCGAACCAAGATCGCCGAACCGTGTGATCCTTTTTCCGAGCCCCATATTTTTATAATATATAATATATTCCTGTCGCATATAAATTATTCATCTCGCATACATATTGTGGGTGTTTGGGGGTATTTTGTCGACTTATCTAATAATTAAATATGGAGACCATATGCGGGCGAATCTAGTCTAATATTAGCCCCATTTAAATTTGTGCATCGAACCGGTGATATAATTTTGGCCTGTTAATACAACATTAAATTGTGGGGTATCTAAACAACATGAACCATCTAACTAATTGTCGGGACCCCAGTTCCGCTAAATATTGCCTAAATGCATCGCATCCTCGTCATGCCATACATCATACATGCATCATGCCGATCTTCTACCGTAGTATTAAATAGTGCATCTGGTGTTTCTTCTAGTGCTTTGCTTCTTCACGGATTAGGCCGATGAGTTGATGCGAGAGTCGACCCGATCTTTGAATGAACCTTCGGCAATGTTTTCAGGCGAGTATTCTCCCCCTTTCTACCTATTTTACGTTTCTAGTCTTTATTTCCTCCTTTTGATCTATTGCTATCTGTGTTGCGATGCTCTAGTTTTCATACCCGTCGTATCCCTTGCATCCTTATATTGCCTTGGACACATCCTATTACCTGTTGTTTGGTAGATAGTTGGACTTGCGTGTCGTAGTCGCTTGCTCAAGTGTTGTTGCGTGTTGTCAAGTACCGCAGTTGTTGGAGAAATGTCTTATGCTTTATGTTGGAGATGATCATGGCTTTAATTATCGTTTAATAACTAAAATTGAAGTAGGTAAATAATGCAGAGCCATAGGTGGGCAATAGATGTTATTTGGTTTTTAACCGTCCACTTGTGCCCCATAGGACCCCGAGTACTTGATACCTGTTCTTTGAATATTCGCACTATCCGCATGTAGGACCATGAATCGCCCTAGCCAGCGCTTGAGTCATATATTATTTCTTGGGACCACAAAGTAGTTTGGGGCTTTATTACTATCATGTACTTATGCCATGCTTTACTTCTTTATTTATGATTGTGCGTGGAGCGCCTGTACTATTTTGGAACCCCGTGCCACGTTTTCGCGGTATCGACAAGCCTAGTCACACTTTCGGGTTCCCAGTCGTTTATAGCCGTCGTCACAAACCTCTGGGTCCGTCTTGGAGCCGGCCAACTTCGTAGTGGGTAGCTTGGTGGGGTGGCCCCCTTAAATTTATATGAATCTTGCAATTGCTCTATCATGATGCCTCGTTGGTTTTTATTTGGTTTTTCTCGAGGTTGATCGTGCGTGTGTTGCTATTTGTGCCCCCCTGCAGGGTAAAACTTTCTGAAAGCCGTGTCCGCCGTTATGGACGACTTGGAGCACAGTATCTCGATCATAGACAACTATAACTAAAGTAGTGCTATAAATTTGACTTTAAAATGACTAGTAATCAGCTTCAGTCCAACGGAATGGCTAAATAAAAGTACCAACAACTACTGGGTTTTTGAGTGTCTCATGGTATATGTATTTGACTAGTAAGTATTGCAACTACAACGGAATGGTTAACTAAAACTGCCCACTACTTATGTTATCGGAATGACTCATGATATCTATATCTGACTAGTAATTGCTGCAACTATAACAGAATGAATAAAACTGCCAACTATGTGAGTTCCTCGGTTGACTTCCTCGTTTGGTCTCGAGGGGGAAATACCAGGATGGGTTTGTTTGGTGTTAGAATCAGGATGGATCCGAATAGGTCTTTCTTACCCCTCTCTGATAGCCGCCAGTTGTATCGAGGTTCTATAGGTTGTTTAGTGCATGCTTTGCTGCCGCTTCAGTCCACCATACCTATGTAGGCGAGGACCGCCGAATTCTAGTCTCGCCGTGTACTGGCCTCAGTACTGACCGCTCTCTTTTTCCTTTGCCCTTTGTCGGCATCCCTTTTGTTTAAGTAGGTTTTGAGATCGACGTCGTTAGCAGGGTTACCCTTCCGGCTTGGCCTGGGCAGGGTTATGGACGCCATTGGTTATTCTTGAGGGCTCTTATCTCAATTTGTATCTTGTCCATACTCGGACGTTGTATCGTTTTCAAGGTTTTTTGAGTCTTTGTATGGTATATTTGTATTCTTGACTCTTTGAGTCATTGTTGTATATATCTGTTCTGTGGGTTCCATCGTGGACTATTGTGTAATGGTATTACTTTGTTTTCCACCCGCACGCAAGTGCCTGGTGGGCACCTTTGAATCGTTTCTGTGCGGGTTTGGTGGGAATCGCTGAAACTTGCATAGGGCCAATTCTGAGGGTGTTACAGCCTTCCTGGAAGGTGCGAGTCTAGACTCCGTGGCTATGGTAGCGGCGGAGTCCCTGCTGGTAGATGGCGGTGCGGGAGCGAGCTAGGTGGCGTGCTTCGTCGAGCTGGTTGACCCCGTCTTGGCATGCGAGCTCGTTGTCGGCCTCCACGTATTTGACGACCCGGGGTGAGTCGTGCTCTAGGTCAGTCGGCATGACGGCTTCGGCGCCGTATACCATGAAGAAGGGTGTGAACCCTGTTGACCGGTTGATGGAGGTGCAGATGCCCCATATGACGGAGGAGAGCTCTTCGACCCAGCATCCCGGAGTTCGCTCGAGGGGAACTTGTAGTCGCGGCTTTAAGCCATGGAGGATGCTTTGGTTGGCGCGTTCCGCCTGGCCATTGGACTCCGGGTGGGCGACTAAGCCTAGGTCGAGCCGTATGTTGTGCTCCTCACAGAATTCGGCTATGGCGCCTTGGAAAAGTTGGTGCCGTTGTCCGTGATAATGTTGTGTAGGAATCTATAGCGGTAGATGAGTTCGTGGAGGAATTTGGCCGCGGTCTTTCCGTCGCACTTCCGGACTGGCTTGGCCTCCACCCACTTGGTGAATTTGCTGACTGTGTCTAGGAGGTGGGTGTCGCCGGAGGGGGCCTTCTTAATGGGTCCCACCATGTTCATGCCCCATACGGCGAATGGCCAGGTGATGGGGATCGACTTGAGCGTCGAGCTGGATAAGTGCGTCTGGTTGGCATACTTTTGGCACCCGACGCAGCGTTGGACGATGCCGACTGTGTCGGTGTGATAGGTGAGCCAATAGAAGCAGTGTCACATGACCTTGGAGACCAGGGACCGGGCGCCGGCGTGGTGGCCGCAGTCGCCGGCATGGATGTCTTGGAGGATCTGCGTCATTCCCCAGGTTGCATGCAGCGTTGGAACACGCCTGTTATGCTACGCTTGTGGAGCTCGCCGTTGATGATGACGAAGGACTTGAAGCGGCGCACGATCATGTGTGCTTCCGTATCATCCACTGGCAGGGTTCCGCTCTCAAGGTAGGCAAGGTATGGCGTGGTCCAGTCGCTTGGTTCTATGACCATGGCGACCAAGGCGAGCTCTGGTTGCAGTAGGATCCCGAGGCCGATCTCCTGTGGAGGAGAGATGGAGGGCTTCTAGATCATGTCGAGGAAGACGCCTACAGGTGGGGTTTGCCGAGCTTACCCGATGCGGGAAAGGGCGTCGGCCTCCTTGTTCTTGCGCCTGTCGATCCACTCGATGGAGTAGCCAGCAAAGTGGCCTCCCAGCTGGTCCACTGCTTGGCGGTATGCCGCCATGGTGGGGGAGACGGCGTTGCAGGTACCGGCAACTTGCGTGCCGACGAGGTCGGAGTCGCCATAGCACTGTAGATGATTGACGTTCATCTCCTTGGCTACTAGCATGCCGTGAAGGAGGTCCTCGTATTCGGCCATGTTGTTGGTGCAGGGGGTGAAGTCGAGGTACAGCACGTAGAGGAACTTGTCACCCTTGGGCAAGGTAAGTATGATTCCTGCCCCTGCGCCATCCACGTTCTTGGATCCGTCGAAGTGGAGCGACCAGTAGTGAAGGTATGATAGCTTCTTTGGCTTATGCGCCTCTTCCTAGTCGGCAAGGAAATCCACTAGAGCCTGCGACTTGATCGCCTTGCGCGGCTCATACTTGATTTTGTGGACGCCGATTTCGATGGCCCACTTGGCGACCCGCCCGATCGCCTCGCGGTTGCGGATGATGTCCTGCAGTGGCACGGAGGAGACGGCCGTGATTGGGTGCTCCTAGAAGTAGTGCGGTAGCCGTCGCTAGGCTCGGAAGACCGCGTACACCAATTTCTAGTATTGCGGGTAGCGTTGTCGTGAGTCCCTGAGGACTTCTTTAATGTAGTAGACCGGGCGATGTATGGGGCTCTCCTTTCCCTCCTATGGTCGCTCGACTACGATGACGGCACTGACGACTCGCTCAGACGCCGCGACGTAGACGAGCATCGGCTCCTTGTTGACGGGAGCGGCGAGTAGCGGTGCAGCGAGTAGCACTTCTTTGAGTGCATTGAGCGCGTTGTCTATCTCCTTGTCCCATTGGAACGTGAGGTTCTTGCGCATCAGGCGGTAGAGAGGCATTGCCTTCTCGCCTAGTCGAGGATGAAGCGACTGATAGCCGCGACTCGCCCGGACAGCTTCTAGACGTCGCGGAGGCACTCGGGTTTTCTGAGACGTGTGATCGTGTCGATCTTGGTGGGGTTCTCCTCGATGCCTCACTTGGAGACTACGTACCTCAGGAGTTGTCCAGTGGGTACGCCAAGGGTGCACTTCCCTAGGTTTAGCTTGATCTTGTACCTCCGCAGGTTTACGAAGGTCTCGGCCAGGTTGGCAAGTAGGTCGCTCTGGCGATTGGACTTTACCACCACGTCGTTGATGTAGACATTGATGTTGCGGCCAATTTGGCTCGCAAGGCACTCCTGCATGCACCGCTGGTAGGTTGCGCCGGCGTTCTTGAGGCTGAACGTCATGGCGGTGTAGCAGTAGGCGTCGAATGGCATGATGAACGCCGTCTTCTCCTCGTCCTCGACCGCCATCTTTATTTGGTTATACCCAGAGTACGCGTCGAGGAAGCATAGCGACTCCGAGCCCACAGTCGAGTTGATGATCTGATCGATGCGCGGGAGGACGAACTGCTCCTTGGGGCAGGCGTTGTTGAGGTTGGTGTAGTCGATACATATCCTCGGGTCTTGTTCTTCTTCATGACCAGGACTAGGTTTGCCAGCCACTTGGAGTACTTGATTGGCCGGATGAAACCTGTAGCGAGTAGGCGTTGCACTTCTTCGGCGATTGCTCAGTGGCACTCTTCATTGAAGGGCCATAGCGACTACTTGACAGGTTGTGCTTTGGGGTCGGCATTGAGTTTGTGCTCGACGAGTTCCCTCGGGACCCTTGCATGTCAGATGGCTTCCATGCTAAGATGTTGCGATTCTCATGGAGGAAGTCGATGAGCACGCTTTCCTATGCGGGCCTCATGCCTGCCCAAATGGTGACCGTCTGGCTGGAGTCGCCTGGGACCAGCTCGATGGTGCGGGTGTGCGTGGTGGGCTCGAACATGGTCGACCCGTTCTCCGTGTTGGGCTTCTTTAGTATTGTGGGGTCGTCTTTGTCGACCCCGCTCACGTATCTGGCGAGCTCTTCTGCGTGATTGGCTTCTGTGGCGATGACGGCGTCCACGAGCTATGCGCCTTTTTCCTCGCACTCGATGACCATGTCTGGGTCACCGTGGACGGTGATGATGCCGCATGGCCTTGGGAGCTTCATCATGTTGTACGCATAATGCGGTGCCGCCATGAACTTGGCGATTGCTTGCCGCCCCAAGACGCAGTGGTAGGGGTTGTTGAAGTTCACCAGCTCAAAGATGATCCGCTCGTTGCGGAAGTTTGCTGGTGTGCCGAAGGTGACTGGCAGCGTCACCTTGCCGATCGGGTATGCCTTCCGACCGGGGACGATGCCGTGGAAGGTGGTGAGGGTCGACTCGATCATCTACTGTGGAAGCCTCAGTCGCCTGAATGTGTCCAGGTAGAGGTTATTGATGGAGCTCCTACCATCCATCAACGTCTTGAGGAGCCAGTAGTCGCCCACTTTGGGCTTGACTACCAGGGAGACTAGCCCGGGGTACTCGATTCGTGGCGAGTGGTCTTCGTGGCTCCATGTGATGCGCTGCTGGGACCAGTTGACGAAGCAAGGGACGTCGACCTGGGATACTGCATTGACAGCGACGGCGCAAGCGAGGACTTTCTTCTCGCGCTTGGGGCCAACCCCGGTGAAGGTGTGTAGCGAGCCAACATCGTTGTCAAATGCTCCGCCATTTGGCAGGTTGTTGTTGGGGTCCTCCCTTGCGCGTCGTGCCTTCTCGATCTCCTTCACGAAGTGGCAGTCGGCGGTTGTGCGTGTGGTGGGTTTCCCCTCCCTGCTGTGGAACACACCGGGCTGGTTGAGGAGAGCTGTGGGGTCGAATTTCGGCCTTGCCTTGTAGTTTCTGCTGTTGCGGTGCTGGCCTCCATCACAGCGGAAGCTCTTGGGGTCGCGTGGCACATAGCCGGTGTTGGAGACAAAGTCGACTCGACCATCACCACGGCGCTTGACGGTGAGGCGAGTGTTGTTGTACCACAGCTCGCGTTGCCTACTGTTGTCGTGGCCGCTTGGGTGGCGATGTTGGAGATATGCCCTAGAGGCAATAATAAAAGTGGTTATTATTATATTTTTGTGTTTATGATAAATGTTTATATTCATTTTATAATAGTATTAACCGGAAACATTAATACTTGTATGATTTGTAAACTAAATTAGAGTCCCTAGTAAAGCTTCTTTATAATACTAGCTTGTTGGTTAATAGATGATCGTGGTTTCTCGATCATGAACATTGAGATGTTATTAATGTAACATACCACCCTTTTGTGTAATATAAATAAGGACATGTTTGAGCATTCCATGCATGCGTAACACTTGTATTTTGGTTAAATCAAGAAAGAACAAACAAAACCCTAAACCCTAACTCCTCTCTCTATTTGAAACATTCATCTGGATTTGAAAATATTTAGAAAGAAACACAAAATGCATGGAGCCCAATCAGTACCAAGGTCCCTTAGTGTTTTTAGTTATATTACAAAAGTTTCTATAATTTGAAATTATTCAAAACAGATTTGAATTCAAAATACAAAAGGGAAATCAGAAAATAGAAATAGAAAAACATTTCTGGAAATAAAACAGGTTTCTAACTCTCTCTGGGCCGAGCCCACTTCCCTCTCTCTCTCTTTCTGCCACAAGCAGTCAGCCCAAGCTGGCTCAGCCTGGCCCGATACCCCTTCGGCCGCGAGTCCCTGTCTTCTTCCTTCCCGAGCAAGCAGTTGCGTGCCCGTGCGTCCGCCGTCGATCCTCGCCGGCGTTATGATGCGCGCCGCCGCCCCTGGAGCTGAGGATAAGAACCGCATCGACCACCTCTTCCTCCCAGTACCAGTTTCGCTTCCTCTCTCCCTCTTTGTCGTTTTTCCCCAAATGGCCGAAACCTAGCCGTCGCCGTTGCCGCTTGTCGCCGTCGCTGGAGAAATCCCTGAGCCTCGCCGTTGGCCCTGGGAGCTGCGCTTCGCCGAGATGAGACTCCCCGCTGAAGGAATCGGCCGCGGGCGCTCAGAATCGTCGCCGTTGACCTCATCCCTTCCGACGCCGGCCACCGTCAATTACTCCTCCGTCCAGCCTCCCCTCGCTCCAGCTACCCCACCGTCGTGCTCCTGGTGAGCCACCGGTGCTCAAGAACCTTCCCGTTGCTCCCCTCTCCCTCTGTACCATCACCCCCGCGAGAGCCCGACATCGCCGTCGCTGTTCATCGTCGCGCCGCCATCTCCGATGACCCCATGCACGCCGCGCCGCCACTTTATGGCTCAGCGCGATGCGCTGAGTCCAGCGCAACTAGTCTCGCATCCTCGCACGCGCTCGATCGACAGATCAAACTTCGATCTAAGAGCAAGTTCTTCGATGATGTCAGCATGGCATCATCATGATGTCATTTCTCCTTTTTCTTTTTCTGTAATTATATATTAAATGAAAAATGTATGACAGGTAGGCCATGTCTGTCAGGATTTTATTAATTTCAATAAATATTTTCTGAAATGATTAAAAGTCTGACATGTGGGCGCAAGTTTGGAAATTATTTCAAATATTCAAAAAATGATTTAAAATGAATTAAAATTTGGGAAATTCATAACTAATTCATTTTAAATCATAAAAATATAAATAATATACCAAAATGTTCAGAAAAATGAAACCTATCTAACTAAGCTATAATCATAAATTGTTAATCAACTTTGATAGCAAGTTTAATTAGAAGAACTAATTGAACCCCACCGGTGATTCCGAAGATCCCCCTGTTCTAGGGTTTGGACCTTTCGGACCCCGTTTAAAATGATCAAGCATGTTATAGGATTTACTTCAACACTATTTAACTTGTCATATCATCCATATTGTATGAGCATTGCACATGCCATGTGTTGAGTGTTGCTTTCTCTTTTCCGGTGATTGGTTCTCGCAAATAGGAACCGAACCCGAAGCTGAAGTCAACGCCACCGAAGAGCAGTATCAGACCAACAACGGACAAGGCAAGCGAATCCCCACTCATACATATGAATCCTATGATTACAAAGTATTTCATTCTTCTCATATGCATTTGGTTCAAACAGTCTTTTATCAGTAAACAGAGTAGTCCTATTTGATGCATGTTTTCCTTTGTGAACTATATTACCTGATCCACCGCTCCTAGCATAACTAGGGTTTGTCTTATGAGCGTCGCTAGTGCCACAGTTTAGTCAAGCTTAGCCATGCTTAGTGGTCTGATGGTAATCACTCATGTGATGCACCGGAGATGTGAATGAACCTAGTATGGTAGGATGTGGTGATGTGATCAGAAGTGGATGATAAACATGCTAAGGTTTGTATGGGAGGCCACGTGGGTTGTGGTTTTTGTAGTCCCATACTTGCCACCCTTAGGACCTGATGTTCTCGCCTCTTGAACCAAGACGAGCGTACAACCTCATGGGGGACTGGAAACCCCCTCGACCAACTAATTTGCCTAGTAGATTCCATGAGTCACATAGTTTGGGATTTCCATTTGACATACGCATCTTGGTTGTTCTTGAATGGAGGTGAAGGAGGTGCATTCATAACAGGTAGGTAAGCGTGGCCGGGAACAAGAGATGCTCGGCATCCATAATCTTGAACCCTACGCACATCATTAGGGACCGGCTTCGGGACTTGACCCATTATGGCAGCATCTCCCTAGTGCGTGACTCATGGTCTTGGCGAAAGCAAGGTAAAGGTCATGGTCAACCACTCTCTGTCGGCCTTCCAAGGAAGAGGGCTAATAATTTGGCATTAAGAATCAGTTGGTACGTGTGGGTAAAGTTGTGCACCCCTGCAGGGTTATTAATATTTTCGAAAAGTCGTGTCCACGGTTATGGATGACTTGGGAACGGATTCTGTGATCATAGAGAACTATAACCGAATGATAAAACTTGCCAACTAAAGTGAGATCCGGAATACTTCCTCGGGGTTGTTGAGGGGGTAGTCCGGGAAGAGAGGTTCAGTTGATGATGATACTTGGTGGATATCAAAGATGATTTTAAGAGCTAACGTTGTAGTCTTCGTATTCCCTTTTGAAAATGATCTGACTAGACGAGTTTCTTCTCTCCTCTTGTTTGGAAAACAAAAGATGGATTTATGCAAAATAACTCCACAAGCCATAAGTCTTGCGGAATACACCGTGTACTCAGCCTTGCTTCGTTGATGTTTTTATATAGATGATGTTACCCCAACTGAAGGTGGTTTCTACGTCGAAGTCGACGAGTAGTTGGGGTTCCTAGGCAGTAGCCTAGGATCTATGGACGGGTCGCTACTTCTGTTAAGGCCTCTTAGGCCCTTTGCTAAGTTTGTTGTTTAGAAAAACTTGTTTGCTTCCGTTGTTTGATGTAATGATGGGTCTGTGACCCTTGGCTTGTATGACTAGTTTGTAACTCTCTTAAGAGTTTACCTTATTAATGTATGGTTTGTATATTCTGTAATGTTACCGATCTTTCCCTGCGTGTTTCGGAATTTAGGTTAGGCTTATGTCAGATGAGGATCTGGTATTTGTCTAGCCCTAATCCCGGGTCGTGACAATTAGCAACAAGATCATATCATTAGGAGAATGATGTGATGGACATACTCCTATAGATAAGCATAGCATAAAGATCAAGTCATTTTAATAGTTCATTTGCTATAAGCTTTCTGATACATAGTAACCTAATTCCTTCGACCATGAGATCATGCTAATCACCATCACCGGAAGGATGCTTTAATGACATCAAACACCACACCGTAACTGGGCGGCTATAAAGGTGGCATTGAGTGTTTGGAAAGTATGGGTTGAGTCACATGGATCAAGAGTGGGATTTGTCCATCCATATGACAGATAGATATACTATGGGACCTCTCGGTGGAATATCATCCAATTGGCTTGCAAGCATGTGACTGGATCACAAGGGATCACATATCACGGGAATGAGAAAAGAGTACTTATCGGTAACGAGGTTGAACTAGGTATGCAGAGATACCGACAATCAAAACCTTGGATAAGTAAACTATCGTCAAACAAAGGGAAATTGGTATCGTATGTAAGTGGTTCATTCGATCGCAAAGTAATCGTAGAAATATGTGGGAGCCATATAAATTTCCAGATTCCTCTATTGGTTATTAATCGGAGAAGTGTCTCGGTCATGTCCGCATAATTCACGAACCGTAGGGAGACACACTTAAGGATTCGATGTTGTTTAGTAGATATGGAATGTTAGTAGGGATACCGAATGTTGTTCGGAGTCTCGGATGGGATCCGGGATATCACGAGGAGATCCGGAATGGTCCAGAGAATAAGATTCATATAAGGAAAGTCCAATTCCGGAGTTCGGGAAAGATTCCGATGTTTTCATCGGAGAGGTTCGAGAAGGTTCTAGAAGGATCACCGGTCCGGAAGGAGAATGGTCCATGAATGTGTCATGGGTAAGTGGAATGATTGGATCATATCCTAGGTCACTTGGTGTGTGCATTTTTAAGAGAGAATTAAAGCTCTAAATTGAAAGTCAAACGGGAGTTTGAAAAGTTAAACTGGAACAATGGTTTCCTAGTGGAAGAAGGAACAAGTCCTTTTCTCAATCCAACTTGGGTTTGGGTTTGGATTAAAACCCACCCCTCCCAAGGCTGCCCCCCTCTCATAAATAGAGGGGGAGGATGCCCCAAAGCACACAAGCCCTAGCCTCTCTCCACCCGAGCCGCCGCCGACCCACCGCCGCGCGCCGCTGCCGACACCTCCTCCTCTTCCCGGTTTTCTAAACCCTAGATTTCTGGGAAACCCTAATCCACCATAACTCGCACCCGCTTAGGCGAAGCCCTGCGGGATCTTCCCTCTACTTCTGACACCACGCCGTCGTGCTGCCGTATTCACGAGGGGAGAACTACAACCTCCGCTGCCTGCTGGAACAAGGAGGGGAAGGTCTTCATCGAGTACCGAACGTGTGACCGACTGCGGAAGCGCTGCCGGAACACAGTGCCAGAAGGATCGTCTACGTGATCTTGAGATTGGTTGGTGTACGACTACATCACCCACGAGAATCTACTCTCGTTAACCGCTTTGGAATCTTCATGGGTGAGTGCTTCTATCGACTCGTTGCTACAATCTAGTAGATAGATCTTGGCTTGTTTATGTGCATGCGGTAGGAAATTTTTGTTTTCCATGCTACGAACCCCTACAGTGGTATCAGAGACATGTCTATATGTAGATCTGTTGCACGAGTAGAACACAATGGTCATTGTGGGCGGTGGTGCTTTTATTATCAATTGTTTTTTGTGTACTTTGCATCTTGTGGTATGATGGGATGAAGCGGCCCGGTCTAACCTTACATGACATCGTTCATGAGACTTGCTCCACGCTTAACATGCAACTTGTATTGCATAAGTGGCTTTCCGGGTGTCTGTCTCTCCCATCATAGTATAGATTCAATTTACAACGGGCACTTGATAGTTCAAGCATCAACGTTGTGGTTCTTGTTCGTAAGTTAGAACGACACTTATTAAGAGCCCCAAACCACGTAAAATATGCAAAGAAAATTAGAGGCATCTAACTTTGTTTTGCAGGGGTGTGCTGTGATGTGATATGGCCATGATTGTGATTATATATGATGTATGCAATGTTCCTTATTGTAAGTTGGCAACCGGCAGGAGCCATATGGTTGTATTTTAAATTCCGTTAAGACATGCGTGTCTATTCAAACTAGTTGTAATAGTTGATGCTGGTGGACGACAACCATGAAGCGGCGCCATTGACCTTGATGCCATGTCGGTGATGATGGAGATCATGTTCGTGCTTGAAGATGGAGATCGGAAGCACAAGAAGAAAGGCCATATCATATCACATATTATGAATTGCATGTGATGTTAATCCTTTTATGCATCTTGTATTGCTTAGTTCATGACGGTAGCATTATAAGATGATCCCTTAAGAACAAAAATTTCAAGTTTTAAAGTGTTCATCCTTAGTAAGCACCGTTGCTAAAGCTCATTGTTTCGAAGCACCACGTGATGATCGGGTGTGTTAGATTCTGCGAGTGTATACAATGTGAGCAAGCCAGATTTGCTCATGCGGAAGCAAAGGTTTGATCTTGAAGAGCCTAGCATGTACAGACATGGTCTCGAAACACGGATCACCGAAAGGTAAAGCATGAATCATATAGTAGATATGATGAACATGTTGATTGTTCGCCATTGAAGCTACATCATCTCTCGTGATGATCGGTTTTGATGTGGTGGATTTGGTTCGTGTGATCACTAAAATAATGTGAGGGATATTGTTTTGAGTGGGAGTTCACCTAGATTAATTTAACTATTAATTAGAACTCAATTTATCATAAACTTAGTCTAAACTATTGCAAATATGTTGTAGATCAATGGTGGCCCCTACCATCAATTTTAATGCGTTCCTAGAGAAAGAAAAGTTGAAAAACAATGGAAGCAACTTCACGGATTGGTTTCGCAATTTGTGGATTGTCCTCAATGCTGGTAATTTGACCTATGTGCTGGATGCACCGCTGGGTGACCCGCCTGCAACTAATGCTACCGATGAGGTAAAGAATGTTTTCCTCGCTCGGAAGAATCAGTACTCCATAGTTCAGTGTGCTATCTTGTATGGTTTGGAATCGGAGCTTCAGAAAAGGTTTGAGAACCATGACCCACATGATATTGTCCGTGAACTCAAAATGATATTTGAGGCTCACGCGGTAGTTGAGAGTTATGAGGCTTCTGAAAAGTTCTATAACTGCAAGATGGAAGAGGGCAGCTCCGTCAGTGAGAACGTGCTTAAGATGTCTGGGCACGCAAGCAAGCTTCAAAGCTTGGGTATAGTGATTCCTAATGCTTTGGGGATTCACCGTGTCCTCCAATCACTACCACCAAGTTAGAAAAACTTTGTGATGAACTACAATATGCAAAACATGGACAAGTCATTACCCAAACTCTTCTCCATGTTAAAGTCTGCAGAAGTGGAGATCAAGAAAGAGAAACAAGTGTTGTTGGTCAATAAGACCACCAAATTCAAGAATCAAGGCAAGTCTAAGAAAAAGGGAAACTTCAAGAAGGGCGGTAAGAAAGTTACCGCGCCGGCGAAGAAGACCAAGGCTGGGCCTAAGCCTGATACTGAGTGCTTTTACTCCAAGGG
This sequence comes from Avena sativa, assembly GCA_916181665.1. Lineage (NCBI taxonomy): Eukaryota > Viridiplantae > Streptophyta > Magnoliopsida > Poales > Poaceae > Avena > Avena sativa. Next base: position 166,082,403 of record OV702297.1, read on the forward strand.
AGAAGGTCACTGGAAGCGAAATTGCCCAAAGTACTTGGCGGATTTGAAGAACGGCAACATCAACAAGAAAGGTATATCCGATATACATGTTATTGATGTGTATCTCACTAGTACTCGTAATAGTGCCCGGGTATTTGATACTAGTTCGGTTGCTCATATTTGTAACTCGAAACATGTACTGCAGAATAAACGGAAGCTAGCGAAGAATGAGGTGACGATGCGCGTTGGAAATGGATCAAAGGTTGATGTGATCGTGGTCGGCACGCTACCTCTTCATCTACCATCGGGATTAGTTTTATACTTAAATAATTGTTATTTGGTGCCTGCGTTGAGCATGAACATTATATCCGGATCATGTTTATTGCGAGACGGTTACTTTTTTAAGTCCGAGAATAATGGTTGTTCGATTTATATGAGTAATATGTTTTATGCACATGCACCTTTGATAGATGGTCTATTCTTATTGAATCTCGATTGTGGTAATACAAACATTAATAACATTGAAGCTAAATGTTTGAAATTGAACGATAACTCAACCTATATGTGGCACTGTCGTCTTGGTCATATTGGAGTGAAACGTATGATGAAACTCCATTCCGATGGACTTATTGAATCAATTGATTTCGAATCACTTGAAAGATGTGAAGCATGTCTGATGGGTAAAATGACTAAGACTCCATTTTCTCGTATGATGGAGCGAGCTACGGACTTATTGGAAATCATACATACCGATGTGTGTGGCCCAATGAGTGTAGCATCGCGCGGTGGTTATCGATATGTTCTTACCTTCACAGATGACTTGAGTAGATATGGGTATATCTCTTTCATGAAACATAAGTCCGAAACTTTCGAGAAGTTTAAGGAATTTCAAAGTGAGGTAGAGAATCAACATAATAAGAAGATTAAATTTCTATGATCTGATCGTGGAGGTGAATATCTAAGTTCCTAGTTTGGCGAGCATTTGAACAAATGCGGAATACTTTCACAATTGACACCGCCGGGAACACCATAGCATAATGGTGTCTCCGAATGTCGTAATCGAACTCTCTTAGATACGGTTCGTTCTATGATGTCACTTACAGATTTACCGCTATCGTTCTGGGGTTATGCATTAGAAACAGCCACATTCACTTTAAATAGGGCACCATCTAAATCCGTTGAAATGACACCGTATGAATTATGGTTTGGGAAGAAACCTAAATTGTTTTTTCTTAAAGTTTGGGGTTGCGAAGCTTATGTAAAGAAGTTACAGCCAGACAAGCTTGAACCCAAAGCGGAAAAATGCGTCTTCATAGGATACCCAAAGGAAACTATTGGGTATACCTTCTATCATAGATCCGAGGGCAAAATCTTCGTTGCCAAGAATGGATCCTTTCTAGAGAAGGAGTTTCTCACGAAAGAAGTGACTGGAAGGAAAGTAGAACTCGACGAGGTTGTTGAACCTTCTCTCGAACTTGCGAGTATCGCAGCACCAGAAATAGTTCCTGTGGCGTCTACACCAATAAGAGAGGAAGCTAATGATATTGATCATGAAACTTCGGTTGAAGTTACTACAGAACCTCGCAGGTCAACGAGAACTCATGCCACTCCTGATTGGTATGATCCCGTTATGAGTGTCATGTTGGTGGCAACACCGATGACCCTGCGACATATGAGGAAGCGATGATGAGCCTAGATTCCAATAAATGGCAAGAAGCCATGAAATCCGAGATTGGATCCATGTACAAAAACCAAGTATGGACTTTGGTGGACTTACCGGATGGCCGGAAGGCTGTCGAGAACAAATGGATTTTCAAGAAGAAAACAGATGATGATGGTAATGTTACTGTCTATAAAGCTCGACTTGTCGCAAAAGGGTTTCGACAAATTCAAGGTGTTGACTACGATGAGACTTTCTCACCAGTAGCGACGCTAAAGTCTGTGAGGATTATGTTAGCAATCGCTACATATTATGATTATGAGATATGGTAGATGGATGTCAAAACAACGTTCCTCAATGGAGACATTGATGAAGAGTTGTATATGATGCAACCCAAAGGTTTTGTCGATCCTAAAGATGCTAACAAGGTATGCAAACTTCCAAGGTCCATATATGGATTGAAGCAAGCATCCCGAAGTTGGAATCAACGTTTTGATAAGGTAATCAAAAGCTTTGGTTTTATACAAACTTATGGAGAAGCTTGTATTTACAAGAAAGTGAGTGGGAGGTCTGTAGCATTCTTAATACTATATGTAGATGACATATTGTTGATTGGGAATAATGTGTCAAGGATTATTTGAATAATAGTTTTTCAATGAAAGATCTTGGCGAAGCACCTTACATATTAGGCATAAAGATTTATAGAGATGGATCGAGGCGCCTAATATCATTGTCACAGAGTACATATTTGTACAAAGTTCTAAAGAGGTTTGGAATGGAAGATAGCAAGAAAGGGTTCTTGCCCATGTTGCCCAATAGGACCTTGAGTAAAACTCAAAGTCATGCAACGGCAGAAGATAGAGAAAGGATGAGTAAGACTCCCTATGCCTCTTATGTATGCCATGCTATGTACTAGACCCGACATTGCATATGTTGTTAGTTTGACTAGCAGATATCAAAGTGATCCAGGAGTGGATCATTGGACAGCGGTCAAAAACATCCTTATATACTTAAGAAGAACTAAGGATATGGTTCTTTCTTATGGAAGTGATGAACAACTTGTTGTTAATGGTTACACCGATGCTAGTTGGAACACCGATCCAGATGATTCTAAATCACAATCTGGATACGTATTTACTTTGAATGGTGCAGCAGTTAGCTGGAGGAGTGTAAAGCAAAGCGTTGTGGCAAGATCTTCAACTGAATCGGAATACATAGCTGCTTCAGAGGCTTCACAAGAGGCGATATGGATGAAGGAGTTAAATATAGAGCTCGGTGTGGTTCCAAGTGCGCTGGACCCAATGTCTATCTACTACGATAACATGGGCGCCATAGCCAATGCGCAAGAACCAAGGTCACACAAGAAGCTGAAGCACATCAAGCTACGTTTTCACGCTATTCGAGAGCATTTCCAAGATGGTGACATAAATATTTGCAAAGTACACACAGATCTGAATGTGGCAGATCCGTTGACTAAACCTCTCCCGAGGGCAAAACATGACCAGCACCAAACCGCCATGGGTGTTCGGTATATTACCATGAAATCTTGATTAGTTGACTCTAGTGCAAGTGGGAGACTGTTGGAGATATGTCCTAGAGGCAATAATAAAAGTGGTTATTATTATATCTTTGTGTTTATGATAAATGTTTACATTCATGCTATAATAGTATTAACTGGAAACATTAATACTTGTGTGATTTGTAAACTAAATTAGAGTCCCTAGTAAAGCCTCTTTATAATACTAGCTTGTTGTTTAATAGATGATCGTGTTTTCTCGATCATGAACATTGAGATGTTATTAACAACAAGATCATATCATTACGAGAATGGTGTGATGGACATACTCCTATAGATAAGCGTAGCATAAAGATCAAGTCATTTTAATAGTTCGTTTGCTATAAGCTTTCTAATACATAGTAACCTAATTCCTTCGACCATGAGATCATGCTAATCACCATCACCGAAAGGATGCTTTGATGACATCAAACACCACACCGTAACTGGGTGGCTATAAAGGTGGCATTGAGTGTTTGGAAAGTATGGGTTGAAGCACATGGATCAAGAGTGGGATTTGTCCATCCATATGACGGATAGATATACTCTAGGCCCTCTCGGTAGAATGTCACCCAATTGGCTTGCAAGCATGTGACTGACTCACAAGGGATCACATATCACGGGAATGAGAAAAGAGTACTTATCGGTAACGAGGTTGAACTAGGTATGTAGAGATACCGACGATCAAAACCTCGGATAAGTAAACTATCGTGAGACAAAGGGAAATTGGTATCGTATGTAAGTGGTTCATTCGATCGCAAAGTAATTGTAGAAATATGTGGGAGCCATATGAATTTCCAGATTCCTCTATTGGTTATTGATCGGAGAAGTGTCTCGGTCATGTCCGTATAATTCACGAACCGTAGGGAGACACACTTAAGGATTCGATGTTGTTTAGTAGATATGGAATGTTAGTAGGGGTACCGAATGTTGTTCGGAGTCTCGGATGGTATCCTGGATATCACGAGGAGATCCGGAATGGTCTGGAGAATAAGATTCATATAAGGAAAGTCCGATTCCGGAGTTCGGGAAAGATTCCGATGTTTTCATCGGAGAGCTTCTAGAAGGTTCTAGAAGGATCACCGGTCTGGAAGGAGAATGGTCTGTGAATGTGTCATGGGTAAGTGGAATGATTGGATCATATCCTAGGTCACTTGGTGTGTGCATTTGTAAGAGAGAATTAAAGCTCTAAATTGAAAGTCAAACGGGAGTTTGAAAAGTCAAACTTGAACAATGGTTTCCTAGTGGAAGAAGGAACAAGTCCTTTTCTCAATCCAACTTGGGTTTGGGTTTGGATTAAAACCCACCCCTCCCAAGGCTGACCCTCCCCCTATTATAAATAGAGGGGGAGGGCTTCCCCAAAGCACACAAGCCCTAGCCCCTCTCCACCCGAGCCGTCGCCGACCCGCCGTCGCGTCGCCGCCGGTCCATCGCTGTCGCTCTAGCCGCCGTCGACACCTCCTCCTCTTCCTGGTTATCTAAACCCTAGATTTCTAGGAAAACCTAATCCACCATAACTCACACCGGCTTAGGCGAAGCCCTGCGGGATCTTCCCTCTACTTCCGACACCATGCCATCGTGCTGCCAGATTCACGAGGGGAGAACTACAACCTCCGCTGCCTGCTGGAACAAGGGAGAGGAAGGTCTTCATCGAGTACCGAACGTGTGACCGACTGCGGAAGCGCTGCCGGAACGCAGCGCCGGAAGGATCGTCTACGCGATCTTGAGATCGACAAGTGTACGACTACATAACCCACGAGAATCTGCTCTCGTTAACCGCTTTGGAATCTTCAAGGGTGAGTGCTTCTATCGACTCGTTGCTACAATCTAGTAGATAGATCTTGGCTTGTTTGTGTGCATGCGGTAGAAATTTTTTGTTTTCCATGCTACAAACCCCTACAGGAGATTCCCACCCGACTCGTCATCACTTTCCTGGTTCGGATCTTCCTCCGCGTACCATTTGGCAATCTCAAGGAGGTCAGGGATGTTGTCGAGCGTTTTGTACACCCGCTTGATCTTGGCGACCAGTGGCTCATATCGGCACGAGTTCTTGAAGCAGTGTATCGCCGTATCCGGGTGGATGCCGGCGGCATTGATCCACAGGTCCTGCCACCGTTGGACCCAGTTGCGGGTCGACTCGCGGGGTCCCTGGACACATCGCTCCAGGTGCTCGATGGTTGTGGCGTGGGTGTAGATGCCCTCTAAGTGCCTTACAAAGGCCTCGCGCATGTCCTCCCATGAGTCAATGCTGTATGCGGGGAGGGTTTTGATCCACTAGCGAGTCGCTCCCTCCATCATCAGGGGGAGGTAGCGAGCGGCGAGAAGGTCGGTGTGGCCGGCGATTCCCATTGCCATGAGATATGTGTCCAGCCACATGGTTGGATCGTACGTAGGATCGTATTTTTCGATCTCCTTCGGTGCTTTGAAGTTTGCCGGGTATTTCTCACCTCGGATCATCGGTCCGATGCTCTGGGGGCCGACTCGACTGAGGGAGCCTCTTGGATCACTGTCATTGTGGTTGGTGAGGGTGTGCCTCAGGTTGTTGGGCTGGCGTGTGCGCCAGCTCTAGTTGTTGATGATGTGGGTTCCCGCGTTGACCGACTGCCCGTTGGCGGCGACCGTGTGGTTCAGCGGTCGCGGGTCGTTGGTGGAGAGCGCTGGGTGCGTGACCCGTGGTTGGTGCTGCAGGGGTTCGAGGGGGCGGGCAGTTGAGGGTGTTCGCCATTGATGGGCGGCCGCTCGAGGCCGCCCTGCTCCCGGAGGAGCGGTAGTATGTGCGCCCCTGCGAGTCGGCTCCTGCGACTTGCTGCTCGACGGCTTTGGCGAATAGGGCGCTGGCATACTGGATTTGCAGCGTGCCTTCCCCTATGACGTTGAGGTTGGCGACTGCTGCCTGCCCCATGATGACGTTGTCCATCGGGGTGGAGTACAGCGGGAGGCCATTCGCATCCCACTCTTCGGAGGGATGAGTATTCTAGGCTGGTTGGGACGGATCGCGCGACCGGATGGCGGTGGGGGAGCTCCACTCGCTGGTGCTCTTGGTAGAGGGCGGGCACTAAATCATGGTGGCGCGTTCTTGCAGATCACGCGCTCGGCCACGCGAGCGGGATCGTTGTCTTCATCGAATTTAGGGCGCGACCCTGAGCAGTAGGGTTCAGGCGCGTCCTGATGCGGCGCTGGTGGTAGAGCGATAGCTCCTGCACCGTTGCCTGCTCGAGGCGAAATTTTTCGCGCTCAGCTTGCTCTTTGTGTATCGCCTCCTCCAGGCGCTGGCGTGCCTCCTCGACCTCCGTTGTTGTCGCGGTCGACGGGATCAGAGTGGAGAAGGGGTCTGGCAGGGCGCTTGTTCCACTCGCCATGTAGGTCGCGATGAAGCGACCGGATCCGACGTGGAGGTCGCCAGAATTTTCCAACCCGGAGTCGGAGTCGAAGATTCCGAGGATGGATGGATCCTCAAAATCTCCTTCGTTGGAGATTCGCGTGATGGAGCCTTCGGGTGACGTGATGACGATGGATCCAGCGGCCGAGGCTGGGGTCACCGAGTCGGCGTCATCGTGGTGGGTCGTTTCGTCCGCAGCCGCGTTGGTCTCGACCATGTCGTTGTTGGCCGAGCCGTACTCGGAGGCGAGGCGGTGGATGGTGCGGACCTGGCTCTCGGAGAGCCGACCGCATGGCAGTGACTCAGCAATGAGCGCCGAATCTTCAGAGACGATTATGTCCGTGAAGCCGACGAAGAGGTTGATGGAGCCGACCGGCATGATGACGTTGTGCGTGACCGGGCGCGACGTCGGGACGTAGCTGCTAGGCAAGATCTGGAGGATCTCGCCGTATGCGATCATGCAACCGGTGGCGATTGATCGGTTGATCGGCAGATAGGGTCTCTCCGCAGAACTCAAGCCTGACCGGCCAGGCCCCATGGTGGGCGCCACTGTCATGGGAATGGCCACGGCAGATGCTACGACTGGCAGTGAGTAGTAGAACGAGGGGCAAGGGGGCCGGCTATCTGCGGTGCGAGATGAGGGCGTAGACACAAGGTTTTACCCAGGTTCGGCCCTCCAGAGGGTAAAGATCTACTCCTGCTAGAATTGTATTATCAAGAGATTACAGTGGTGGAGAGTTCGGCGGCTATGCGGCGAGTCGATGGGGTGTATGATGGAACATAAGTGTTATGCGTACCCTAGGGAGGTTTATATAGAGGTACCTCGCTAGGGTTTATAGATCTAACACCGAGTTGGATAAGGACTCAGAGGGTTTTGACCTAATCTGACTGGGCTTAGCTACGCTTCTGGGCCTTCAGCTTCTAGTCTCCTGGCTCCTTCTTGGGTCACGATCCAGTCGTCGTCCTGCAGGCCCACTCGCTGGGGATTGGATCCAATAGGGAACGTCCTACCGGGTATACCCCACTCGACATATCCCCATCACATCCCATAGATAGTCAAGCACACATAATATAGTAATTAAAATCAATCACAAACTTAATGGAAATTATATAAGCACATCACATCTCACCAATCCCCTACATCTCCCACGCCCAAGAGAACTTACTCACACATGAGAGAACAAAGCATCATCGATATAATTAAATAAAGGGAGTTCTTCTTGATATTACCGTGGAGATCCACAATAAGAAATAGAAATAAATCCAACATAATTCAAGATAGGAAGAACAATCTCAAACCCTAATCTTGCAAGGTGGAGATCTCTCTCTCTCTCTCTCAAGTACAAGTAATGGCTATGGAGGTGTGGTGGCTAGGAGATTGAAGATCGTGGAGCAAGATGAAGAACGTCTTCTCCTTCTTCTCCGGATCTCTTCTTTCTCCCTTCTGGATGGTATGGCGGCTCGTGTGTTCTGTTTTCGACCTTGGCCTCTTCACAAAATTTGTCCCTTTTAATAAGACGAAGGAGATGGCAGCTATACGGTGGGAACTATACAGCCGGAGAAATATTCATGCCGTATAGTTTCTCGTTAAAGCTTCAGCGAACTCCCCTTAATTGCTTCAAAAAAGAGATTTTCTTGTTTTTGTCTGAATATTGTGTTTTTGCTGTTAAATCCCTCTGTTGATGTTCAGAACCTAAAAGACACATTAAAAGCCAAGTTTTCTTCACTACCGAAGTATTAGCGCTAGGTAAGATAGAAAACCATCAAATCCAAATGAAAACCATCGATAGAAACCATCAAAAATATGTAGAATCTCACAGTTATCAGGCACCCACGGAGTGGGTACAATAATTGGTGGTACCACCTGCTCTGGGAGGCGGATGGTGCCGATCTTGCCTACCTGGATGAATAGGCCTCCAAGCATCATGTTGATACCGGCTCCTACGGAATCGAAGTCACGGCGGGTGGCGGGTGAGTGGACGGTGAATATGGTGCCGAAGAGGAGATGGTTCTCCGCGGCAGAGGAGTCGAAGATCGCGGTGGATGGGGCCATCACGATCACACGATCAGCATCCCCAATTCCCACAGACGACGCCAATTGACGAGGTTTTAACTCATCAATGCTCATTGTTATGGACTTGGGTTTTGGAGAAGGAGGGGAAGCTGGAGATCGCGGAAAGGCTAACAGACAAACAATACGGGGACACGAGGTTTACCCAGGTTCAGGCCCACAGAGGGAAAACTCTACTCCTGCTTATCTGCTCTTGATTGATGGAGATGCCAATGATTACAGGGGTGCGCATATGCAATCTGGCGTGAGGTGTGTTCTAGGGTATGAGGTGTTCGAGAGAGCCTCCTCGCCGTGCCCTCCTAGCCTTTATACGAGGAGGCCAGGTCTCGAGGTAGGTTGAGTAGGTTACAGATTAGGGTTGACTCCTTTGAAATTCTATCTATACTTAGCCATGTCCTCCAAGCAGTCGGGTACTCTTCGAGCTTGGGCCATACGAAGTCTTCTTGGGCTCCATGTTTGCAGCAGGCCTTCGTGCGGGCTTCCACTGGGCCGGACCAGGTAGGCCAACATTAGGTACCCGTAGCGCATATCCATGTCAACTAGTGCCTCATAAACATGATGATCTTGTTCATAAGCCACCGTCTTGCTCGGGGACGAGCAAGAGTCTAGCTTGGAGGAGTTGATGAGTCCAAATTGGTGCATTTTTACTTATTGTTTTTGCATAAGTAGAGTAGGGTTTTTAGTATTTTACCATGTTTGCGTGCACCCTTTTGTCCTTGTTTCATCAGGACTCCAATTTACTAAGTATATTACGAACATATCAATTGAAACTATCATATTACACTATAATATGATATTTTAAGTGATAAAAGTCATTTTATGGATTTTTCTTCGCACCTGGAGGAATTGCTTGCGCCCAGGAGGTTCCAGCACGCGTAAGGACCTGCGTTACAGGCGGAGCCTTCCCTTACCATCCGCCTGTACAACCCAGCGTCGGGGCCGCCTCGTAAAATACTTTCACCTCGCAAAAACAAATCACAAATTCGACATACACAAAAACCTCTAGCCATGAAAAACCACACCAGAAAGGGATCTGAAGGTGAAACTTGGAGAACAAAAAATCCCTGTTGTTGCATGGATCATCGGAGGACAACGCATCATCCCCTACATCATCTACCACTGCATCTCCATCACCATCTCTACCCCCATCTTCCATTCATTTGATCTTGTTGTAATTCCAGATTCAATTGTAGTTTGCACTAGATTCATTCCATTATCTGTATCCATCCATTTGATTATGATGATGTTGTTGATTTCTTACATGTGTGAGTAGTTCCCTCCGTTCTTGGGGGGGGGGGGGTCGAGAAGCCCTAGCATTACAATGAAACGAAATAAAGATGATCTATTATTTGTGTATATGATCCATTGATCTATGGTGTGTGTTTGATCTCTCCCTTTAGAATGGTATGTCTAGCCGGCCACATATCATTTCCCTTCGAGTCTAAAGTAAGAGGGTGAAACCCTTCAGACATGATTGGATGTGTGCCAGAAGCTATTGTGACTAGAAGCGCCGCTAGCAACAAACACGGTTGAAGGAGGAACAAACAGAGATTCACTAAGCTAATTACGATATCCATAGGGAAACTCTTAATTGCGGTGGTCTGCATGGTGACTGCTTCCAGGCATCATAGTGATTATTTAGAGATGACCTCATTCTTAGCTCAACAAAGCGACTGCCTACAATCCTTGTAGTGAACATCTTATTACGGAACTCAATCCACACATATCATGACACAATAAATAGGTTATCCTAATTATGATTAATTACAACATGCTAGTGGTGTATCCTACATCCCCGAGAACGTCTTAGCCCTATTGAGTTCAACCACCATTCCAAACCTTCTTGTTACTTGCTTTTCTTTTAACTTGATTTATTTACTTTCTTGCATAAAAAAACCTTTCAAACACCCTTTAATTGAAATCAAAGGCAGCTTACAAGTATCCTTTGGTAGATAGTGACGAGGGGCATAAAGACCCTAACCAACTAGCTCTTTATGGGTTCGATACTCTTATTTCGAAACTAGCTACAATCGATATGTGCACTTGTAGTCACCATTTTACCATCATGAAGGATGTCTCGAGGTTTATTTGTAACATGCATGTCATCCTAACGTAGGTGTTGTAGTCAAGAGCATCTCTTGTGTTCTTCACCCACAGTTTTGTGCCTTGATGATGAAGAGCGGAGGGAGGAGAGCTGTCGCCCCCACTACTTGATGCATCAGCGATTCGCTTGCATTCTTGGATCTCTCCCTGCATCGTATCTAGGCGTGTATGCTTTTGGTGAAGGAGGTTATGATAGGCCATCAGCTCCTCCCACGTCGTGTTCGGTCCCAGGGGAGTCGAACCTCTCAAGGCGGGCCTCCTTCCCCTATTCTAGGCGGCTGTAGAGATATTGATGGTGGTTCGAGCGGCTGTTCCTCCATTAGGTCGTTAGCTGGGTTCCTGCCGTTGGCTCTGTTGGTTCTGTCAGCTCTGTCATTGGGGTCGATGATGACCACACACTAGAATCGTGCTAGGTCCACGCCGCTATTGCAACTTTTTTTGCTGACAAAGTTGTTGTCAGGATGTCCGATGAGATCGGTCGAACCCGCGATGTGGTATGCATCGCAATCGACACAGACAATCGATGTCGGGGTCAATTTTGGCTCGCTCGTAGAGCCGACGGAAGACACCGAGGTAATTGATAGAGATGCCTACCTTGCCGAAACCAAGCAGGGCGAAGAGTGCCCACTGTGTTAAAGTGGAACTGTAGTCCTCCAAGCGCCAGATCCATCCCCTTGTGAAAGGAGCTAAAGGTGGGACGCAAGGCTTGCGACTACAGGGTGAACTCGATGGAGCCGAGGAAGTTCTTCTCCCCGACTGGCAAGTTGCAGATCACCGAAGATGGAGCGTCGAAATTGTGACTCCAACGCACGGAGTTTCCAAATACGACGCCAATTGAAGTGGCGGTAATTACCATGGTTGATGGACTTGAGTTTAAGAGAAGAGAAGCATGTTGGTGGATTTGTCGGCTAACAAACAAAAGGGGGCATGATTTACCTAGGTTCACGTCCCTAGAGGGAAAACCACCCTACTCCTACATGTTTGTTCTTAATTGATGAAGAATAAAAAATTTACTTGGCAATTGGCTAGAGGCAGGCTACCCTCTAGTAAACAGATCCATAAGCATCATGGCCCTACAGAACGGCAAGTGTTCCCTCTGTGGCTAAGTGAAAACGGTCTCCCATATCTTCTTATCTTGCACTTTGGCTAAGTTTAGTCAGCCATTCTATGTTGGGAGTGCTTTGGAACCCCTCGTCTTTTGTCTTATTTTTTCATATCTTGATATATCTTTCGAGGAAAGCAAGACGGTTTGGTTTCGATTTTATTCGTAGCTTAAAGTTGATCCCTTTGGAATATTCACAACAAATTTGCTATCAAGAATACATGCGACAACCTACCAACTGCATTTTTAAAATACCTATATTTTGCAGCAATGACGTCCACTATCCATGTCATATGTTGATCTAAATTCTACAAAGTATAGGCCAACTTCTGACGAGTGGAGCGAGGCCCGTCGCCGGGAGGCTTGGGTTTCCACCGATATATAAACCCCTTGTAATCCGCCGGTTGAGATGAGTTGCATCTGTGAAATCCCTGGCGTTTGTAAACACTCCTCGATATAGTGAAGTTTCGCTGGCTGGCGCCCGTGGTTTTTTCCTCTCTTTGTTGGAGAGGTTTTTCCACGTTAAATCTGTGTCCCCTTGCTGTGTTTTTCATTTTCGTTCTTTGTTATCTTCTTGTCGCAATTGTAACAAGTGGTATCAGAGCGCCAGGTTCTAATCTAGGGTTTGCGACATGTCGTCATTGAAGTTCGATCTACCACAGCTGGACTACACCACAAGATTCTCCTTGTGGAAGGTGAAGATGCGGGCGATTCTCGCCCAAACTTCTGATCTGGATGAAGCGCTGGATGGATTTAGTGAAAAGGATGCTAAGACCTGGTCCACCGAAGAGAAGCGGAAGGACCGTAAGGCTTTGTCTTTGATTCAACTTTATCTGTCCAATAATATTTTGCAGGAAGTACTGGAGATGAAATCTACTGCTGCCCTATGGGAAAAACTGGAAACGATCTGTGTGTCAAAGGATCTAACCAGTAAGATGAACGTGAAGATGAAGTTGTTCTCGCACAGGCTGCAAGAAGGTGGATCGGTAATGAATCACATATCTGTTTTTAAAGAGATTGTTTCAGACTTGCAGTCTATGGAGGTAAAATATGATGATGAGGATTTAGCTCTTCTACTCTTATGCTCGTTGCCTAGTTCCTATACACATTTTCGTGATACAATATTGTTGAGCCGTGATGAACTAACCCTTGCTGAAGTACATGACGCCCTCAAACAGAGGGAAAAGATGAAAACTATGGTAGGGTCAGATGGGACATCATCCAAGGCTGAGGCTCTACAGGTTCGTGGCAGGACCGAGCAGAGATATAACAACTATGGCAACAGAGATAAGAGAAAGGACGGTAGAAGTCATTCAAAGTCCAAGGGAAAGGAGAAATTATGCAGGTATTATAAGAAATCTAATCACGTTATTGATGATTGTTGGAAGTTGCAGAATAAGGAGAAAAGAAACGGAACTTACCAACCAAAAGATAGGTCTGAAGGTACTGGTAAGGCTGCTGTTGTTTCTGATAGTTCTGATGGTGAATGTTTAGCTGTTTTTGCTGCTTGTGCTTCTCGTGATGATGAATGGATACTTGATACTGCATGTTTGTTTCATATTTGTTGTAACAAAGATTGGTTCAGTTCATATGAGTTTGTGCGGACTGGAGATTTTGTGCGTGTGGGGAATAACAACCCATGCCATATTGTTAGCGTTGGATCTGTTAAGATCAAGACACATGATGGGATGACACGCACGTTGAGTGAGGTGAAGCACATACCAAGCATGGCCAGAAATTTGATCTCCCTGAGTACCATGGACGTTGATGGATACAAGTATGCCGGTGGGCATCGAGTTCTGAAGGTATCAAAAGGTTCTCTTATTCACATGATAGGTGATATGAATTCTGCTAAATCATATGTTCTTAGAGGTAGCACTTTGCCTGGTATTGCTGCTGCTGTTACTTCTAATGATTCTGATGATTGTGGTAAAACACATCTGTGGCATATGCGTCTTGGGCATATGAGCGAACAAGGCATGGCAGAGTTGATTGATGGTTGCAACTTGAGTAAGTTTGAGTTATGTGAGTACTGCGTCTTTGGTAAGCATAAAAGAGTTAAATTCAATGCTTCCGTTCATACCACCAAAGGCATATTAGATTATGTGCATGCTGATGTATGGGGTCCGTCCCGTAAGACTTCTATTGGTGGTGCTAATTACATGCTTACTATTATTGATGATTCCTCAAGAAAAGTGTGGCCTTATTTTCTGAAGCATAAATCTGATGTTTTTGATGCTTTTAAGAAGTGGAAAGTTATGGTTGAAAAGCAGACTGAGAAGAAGGTAAAGGTACTACGTATTGACAATGGTATGGAATTTTGTTCTAATGAATTTGAGGAGTTTTGCAGTAACGATGGCATGATCAGGCATCACACCATCCCATATACTCCTCAGCAGAATGGCGTGGCAGAGCGCATGAACAGAACCATCATCTCGAGGGCTCGTTGTATGTTGTCTAATGCAGATATGCATAGGCGTTTCTGGGCTGAAGCAGCCAACACAGCGTGTTACCTCATCAACAGGTCACCTTCTATTCCACTTGAGAAGAAAACTCCCATTGAGGTATGGTCAGGTTCGCCTGCTGATTATTCACAGTTGAGAGTTTTTGGCTGCACTACATATGCTCATGTTGATAATGAAAAGTTAGAGCCTAGGGCTGTTAAGTGCATATTCCTTGATTATGGTTCAGGAGTTAAAGCATATAAACTATGGAATCCTAAAACTAAAAAGATTTTGCTAAGTAGAAACGTTGTTTTCAGTGAGTCTGTTATGTATCATGATAGCTTGCCATCAGATACCTCTCATGTTGCTATTGGAGAGGAGAGAGTTAGTGTGCAGGTGGAGAACCTGCAGAAAACTGTTGATAATGATGCTATCGTTGAAGATACACAAGAGGAAAACATTGATGATATTGTTGTTCAACATTCACCTACTGTTTTGTAGCAGCCACATGAGTCCATTGCTGCTGATAAACCGAGGTGTAACTGTGGTCCTCGTCCTCGTTTAATTGAAGAGTGTAATCTTGTTCATTATTCTTTGAGTTGTGCTGAACAGGTGGAGAACGATTCTAAACCTGCTACATATAATGAAGCTATTGCATCTATTGACCACGAGAAGTGGGTTTCTGCTATGCAAGAAGAGATGCAATCGCTTGAGAAAAATGGCACATGGGATGTTGTGCGCTCTCCTAAACAAAAGAAGGCGGTCCGCTGCAAGTGGATCTTCAAGAAAAAGGAAGGTTTGTCTCCCAAAGAGCCTTCAAGGTACAAGGCAAGGTTAGTAGCAAAAGAGTTCAGCCAGATTCCAGGTATTGATTACAATGATGTGTTCTCTCTAGTTGTGAAGCATAGTTCCATTCGTACTTTCTTTAGTATTGTGGCTATGCGTGATCTTGAGCTTGAGCAGTTAGATGTCAAGACTGCTTTTCTGCATGGAGAGCTTGATGAGGAAATATACATGGACCAACCAGAAGGGTTCGTAGTGCTTGGTAAAGAGGATTTTGTGTGCAAATTAAAGAAGTCTCTTTATGGCTTAAAGCAATCTCCAAGGCAGTTGTATAAAAGGTTTGATTCATTTATGATCTCACATGGTTTTGAGAGGTCTAAATATGATAGTTGTGTTTATATCAAGTTTGTTGATGGGTCACCTATATACTTGCTTCTATATGTTGATGATATGTTAATTGCTACCAAGGGCATGAAAGAAATCACTACTTTGAAGGCACACCTAAGTAGTGAGTTTGAGATGAAGGATCTTGGTGCTGCTAAGATCTTAGGTATGGATATTACCCGAGATAGAAAATCTGGTTTGTTATTTCTTAGTCAGCAAAGTTACATTAAGAAAGTTCTTCATCGTTTTAATATGGATGGTGCCAACTCAGTTAGTACTCCTATTGCTCCTCATTTTAAATTGTCAGTTTCTCAATGTCCTACTACTAATGAAGAGTTTGAGTACATGTCAAAGGTGTCATATTCTAGTGCTGTTGGTTCTTTGATGTATGCCATGGTTTGTTCTCGTCCTGATTTATCATATGCTATGAGTTTGATAAGTAGATACATGGCTAATCCTAGTAAAGAACAATGGAAGACTGTTCAGTGGATTTTCAGGTACCTTCTTGGCACTTTCAATGCTTGTTTGAAGTTTGGCAGGACTGGTGAGGGATTCGTTGGCTATGTGGATTCAGATTTTGCTGCCGCTTTGGATAAGAGAAGATCCCTCACAGGTTATGTGTTTAATGTTGGTGGTTGTGCTGTTAGATTGAAGGCTACATTGCAGGTTGTTGTTGCACAATCTACTATTGAAGTTGAATACATGGCTATTGCTGAAGCTTGCAAAGAATCTGTTTGGTTGAAAGGTTTGTTTGCTGAGCTTTGTGGAGATGATTCTTGCATTACTTTGTTTTGTGACAGTCAAAGTGCCATATACCTTACAAAAGATCAGATGTTCCATGAGAGAACTAAGCACATTGATGTCAAGTACCATTTTGTTAGGGACATTGTTGCTCAAGGTAAATTAAAGGTATGCAAGATCAGCACTCATGATAATCCTGCTGATATGATGACTAAACTTGTTTCTGTTGCTAAGTTTGAGCTTTGCTCGAACTTAGTTGGTTTAACTGATTAGCCCAAGTGGTTATTGGCGCCGAAAGTATTTGCTTTGTTTGTTCAGGGAGATGGTTGCTGCTGATGCTACAAGGAGGAATTTGTCTCAAGGTGGAGTTTGTTATATGTTGATCCAAATTCTACAAAGTATAGGCCAACTTCTGACGAGTGGAGCGAGGCCCGTCGCCGGGAGGCTTGGGCCGAGTGTAATAATACGGATCGGATCGTCGAAGACCTAGGTTTCCACCGATATATAAACCCCTTGTAAGCCACCGGTAGGGATGGGTTGCATCTGTGAAATCCCCGGCGTTTGTAAACACTCCTTGATATAGTGAAGTTTCGCTGGCTGGCGCCCGTGGTTTTTTCCTCTCTTTGTTGGAGAGGTTTTTCCACGTTAAATCTGTGTCTCCTTGCTATGTTTTTCGTTTTCGTTATTTATTATCTTCTTGTCATAATTGTAACAATGCAAGTTAATACCGAGGTGGTGTGGACCTACTGCCGGAGCTCCTGCACACGCTCTACCAAGACGCTAATCAAGCGGACTCTAGCAGCAACATCCACCTCTACATCCTCCTAGTAGAAGTAGTCTGTAATGTGTTAAGCTGGCTAGTCCAGCATGTATTTTTTGAATCTTGTCGTAATCGTGGGCCTTATTAATTTAAAGTCGGGCAATAGTTTCCTGCTATCTAAAAAATATTAAAGTAGCGTATTAGTTTCCTGCTATTTAAAAAAACATGTACACATGTGGCGTCGTCACACATCTTTGCTTTGAGATTGGTGAGACGTTTTGCCTTCTTTTTGGAAAAACGATCAATTGAAGAAACACGAATGAGGTTATGAAACATTTGTGCAGTATATTTTGAACAGTAGAAATGTTTTATAAGTTTTAGGCATGTTTCACAAATTTTATTTTTGTTCCACAGGATTTGCAGAGTCTTGGTCAGCATATGTGTGGCATCATCTGACGACACGACACTCCGGTAGAATCGCCGGGTTGGTAGAAAAAGGCCGGCCGACGCACGTTTATACGTACGTAAACAGGGAAAGCAATATTAGTTGGTTTCGGTCCAGAGGAACCAAATCGCAGTCTGACTCGATCGGTTCCCCTCTGCACCTGAGGCCGTGTTTTCCATATAATATTGGAAGCCGAGAGCTACGTAGCAGCAGCATCGAGCAACAAGTTGAATCGACTCTTAGATCGACGTACGGTACTAGGCTCGATTTCGCAGCCTACACGTACGTAGTTGACGATGGCAAGGACGACGCGCTTGCGCTTGATCATGCTCGCCGTCGTTGCAGTATGTCTGCTGGTGCTACAGCAGGTCGCTGCCGTGTCGGCGGCTGCACCGCGGGGCGGCGGCGTTACGCTGCATGTGGATCGTAAACAGGTGCGAATAATAAGCTACTAGTACTACGGTTTTCTGCATGTTGATGATTGTAACGAGCGAAATTATCAAGCGTTTTTATATTATACGTATGTGTGCCTGCAGGTGGTGGTGGACAACGGTGTGGTGCAGTTGTCCTTGTCGAGGCCTGAGGGCAAAATCATTGGCGTCCGCTACGGTGGGGAAGGAAACCTGTTGCGCTACTCCAAGCGGCCCGACAGTAATACAGGCGGGTTAGTATTATTCTGCTCATATCATATCGATGCATGGCTATTAATTTTGGTTGGCTACTTGTCTCTAAAACGTTTGATCAAACTTTACTTAGTAGTTTTAGTATTTACTTTTCTGGAAAAAAAATATTAATCGCAAAGCATTCTGCCGTATGTAATTTTTTTTCAGGTACTGGGATATGGTGTGGAGCATCCCCGGGGCTCGGCAAGGCCTGCACACTTCGTACGTAGCTCACTTGTAACTGCATTGATTAGTATCCTATACTATGATTTTACACCTATAATAATAGTACGTAACAAAAGTGAAACTAGAACTCGCCAATTAGCTAATCGCATTTCACGCCCTGCTGCAGGCTCGATGGCTCCGAGTTCAGAGTGGTGTCCCAGAGCGACGAGAAAGTGGAGGTGTCTTTCCGGAGCGCCTACGACCCCGCACGTTCTTCCGACGGCCTCCGGCTCAACATCGACAAGAGGTTCGTGATTCTCAAAGGCAGCTCCGGGTTCTACAGCTACGCCATCCTCGAGCACGGCACGGACATGCCTGCCATAGACATCAGCCTTGCCCGCCTCGCCTTCAAGCTAGACCTAGGCAGGTTCAACTACATGGCAGTCTCCGACGACATCCAAAGGTACATGCCGAGGGATAGCGACAGAGACAAGCAGCGCAGTGCGCCGCTGGCGTACAAGGAGGCGGTGCTGCTGGTGAACCCCTCGGACTCGCAGTTCAAAGGGGAGGTGGACGACAAGTACCAGTACACCTTGGACAGCAGGGACAACAGGGTCCACGGGTGGGTCAGCGCCGGCCATCCCAACCCCATCGGATTCTGGATTGTCACCCCCAGCAACGAGTTCAAGAGTGGCGGGCCACTCAAGCGGGACCTCACCTCCCACGTCGGACCAACCTGCCTCAGCGTACGTATCGTACGCTACACTAGTAGGAGTATTTTCTTTGCTTTGCTTTTGTGAACGATTGATCGATGCTCACACCTCACACGTACGAACAGGTGTTTCATGGATCGCACTATGTCGGGGGCGACATCACGGCGCGCATCAAGGATGGTGAGTACTGGAAGAAAGTTATGGGCCCGGTGTTCGTCTACCTCAACTCCAACCCGACCAATGGCGACCCGCGGGCACTCTGGGAGGACGCCAAGGCCACGGCAGAAGCGGAGACGGCCAAGTGGCCATACAGCTTTCCGGAATCGCCGGATTTTCACAAGGCCAGCGAGAGAACCTCCATCATCGGCAGGTTACTGGTCAGAGACAAGCACGTGAGCAGCAGCAACATGCCTGCGCAGGCAGCTTACGTTGGCCTGGCCGCTCCAGGGCAGCCCGGCTCCTGGGCGACGGAGAGCAAGGGCTATCAGTTCTGGACTAGGACGTCGGACTCTTCCGGCGAGTTTAGCATCGACAACGTCCGGGCAGGAGAGTACAACCTCTATGCCTGGGTTCCTGGGGTTCTCGGAGACTACATGAACACCACTCGCGTAACAGTCACACCCGGAGGTTAGTAGTGCGTCAGTGCTGCAAATCAATGTACTCCTTCGTTTCACAACAAGCCTAATTGATGTTTCAGTGCTAACGACAATTTCTTGTAATATAATCGATCAGGTCGTGCGATCAACCTCGGAGATCTTGTGTTCGAGCCTCCCAGATCCGGACCAACACTGTGGGAGATCGGTGTTCCTGATAGGAGCGCGGCAGAAATGTTTATCCCCGACACCGACCCCAAATACCCTGTTAACAAGCTCTTCCTCAACAAAGACAAGTTAGTCGTCACTCTCTCAAATCAGAGATTTAGCTTTCGTTCTCACGGGTTTAATAATTGGACTTGTTGTACACAGGTACAGGCAGTATGGCCTGTGGGAGAGGTACGCCGAGTTGTATCCAACGGACGATCCTGTCTACATCGTCGGCGAAAGCCATCACTCCAAGGACTGGTTCTTCGCGCATGTCACCAGGTATACTTATCTACTAAATAGATAATACTGCTATTACCATGTCATTCCAGTTATCGAGACTACACAGAAAATAACACGTCCTTGATTTGTTGTGTGCAGAAAGGTGGGCGATGATATTGTACCAACGACACGGCAGATACGATTCCACCTTGATCGTGTCGAGCCAGGCAGCACCTACACCTCACGCATTGCTCTTGCGGCTGCTCACATGTCCAGATTACAGGTACTACTAATCCGTGTCACAAGCAATAGTGAAAGCTAATCAACATGCACACAACCTGATCAATCATGTGTTGAATTTTAGGTCCAAGTGAACGGAGCAACGAGACGTGGCGTAGGAACCTTCGGCGATGGCAACGCGATTGCTAGGCACGGCGACCATGGCACACAGTGGAGCTTCGACTTCCCGGTTAGAGGGAGCCTGCTTCGAGAAGGCGACAACACCATCCACATCACGCAGGCGAGAGCGCTCAACATCTTCTTTGGGGTCATGTACGACTACATACGATTGGAGGGACCTCCTGGCTCTGTCTATGCGACGTCATAGTTTGGGGGAGTCTAGACCTCCTTGATCTTGCACTCTTTAGTTCTCTATTAGTATAAGTCCACTTATAAATCCACTTTCATTTGTCTTGTTTGGGTCTTGCAGTTTTACTTTGTTTTACTCCTCTTAATACAAAACAATACTAGTAGGTCATAGCAAACAAGCTGTCGCATGATGTCTCAAACACCAGTTTTGGTTGTCCAGAATTGCCTGTTTCTTCAAGTTCGTTTAGATGAAAATGAGAAATTGATGAACCTGTTACAAAATTTGTACCCCAACTCAGCTCAAATTATCTAGCCCACCTATGAATCTCATTCTAAAATGTTAATCTTGTTCCAAATTGATATCAGCTTTGTTAACTCTATCCTCTAGAAGGCACTAGAACGGAAGTCACATACTACATCGGACACATGTGGAAACCCTCATGGAAAAGGACATGTAGTCTATGGCCAGTCATGTCAGTCATGTGGAGAACTCATCGCAAACCGAGATACACCGGAATTTTTTTAGGCGATTTTTGGTAGCGGAGAGGGTCCACCAACGTGAGGGAGTTCTGCTAGGGCGATCGTGAGGGTGATCGCGCGAGAGCTAGGGTTTCCCTATCGTCTGGGTGACTTTCTTCGATCCTAGGGAGATTGCGGCGATGCGATCTCATCTAGGGATCGGATCTTCGGTTCCTTGGTCTCTCTGCAGCTGGGTGTAGGCGGGAGTTGAGGTCTGAGGTTTTTCACCGGCGTCGCCATGTCCAAAGAGAAGGTCGGACTGTCTCAGACAATGTCGATCTCTTCGATGAAGGGAGATGAGACATTGTCAGCAGGTGTAGCATCCCAGGAGATCCCAAACTAGAAAATTACTTGTTATTTTTTTTTCTTTCATCATTATCTCTACTATATAATTTGTCTAGAGGTGGTTTTTGTCACCCATATTTTCGTCCGTCGGGCACTTTTTCAGTTTAGCCCTTGAAAAGTGATAACTTAACCCGCAGTCCAATCTCCACCAGACGTCTATGCGCGACCAACATGGAAAAGATCCCTCGACGGTCCGGGCTAACCGCGTCGAGCTCCAGCTAGCACGTGCCTCCCAGCTTACGGTCATGTACCTTGATGAATCCCTGAACCTCTTCAGTCGCCGGAGCAATGAGCATGCCCGTCGCCTTGATGCCACTGGCGAGCCACAGGGCCGATGCCCGCCTCACGCCCCTACCTCCTCCAATCCAAGGTCAGCTACCACTTTCGGCCTACCCGTGAGGTGCTATTTCCGTGCTATTCTGCTAGCTGAGATGCTCGTATGCCATGTTTGATTCATGTCCGATCCCGCCTCAGGCCCGTATTCTGCTAGCCTAACTGGTTGCGTGCCTACGGCCTACCCTCTCTGAACCTGTTATGCAGTGAGAATCTACTGGCTCGACGAAAGCAGAGCTGGTTCGGACAAAGTAAATTGTGTCTGCAAAGATACACAAGAATCGATCACTGCCTCCTGGGGTACGATGATTAGAAACAATCTATGGCGACTACAATTACCAAAATCGGCCGGAGTGAGTCGTTAGCGTTGTGCCTGGCCCAGTTCCAACATGTGTGTCCACGTTTTCTAATTAGTACACACAAGCCTTCTCAATCAAATCAGAAAGAAAAAATTGATTGAAGATTTTATTCCTCGTTCGTCCACTCCTCTCGATCAAGATAGGCAACTCTGCCCTGCTGCACCACAGGTAGCTCTGACCTGGTATTGCTGGATCCCAACTTAAATGTGCACTTATGCATGTCCCATTCTTAGTTCTTACTGTCTATTTCAGAAACAGGAGTCATGGAGGCCGACTTGCCAGGCTCATAGGAAAGAAGAACTCCGGCAAGGCATTGATTTGCATCCCTCAAGTTTTGTTGCACTGCTTTTAAGTTTATTTTCATTTTAGATGTTGTCAAGAATTAGCGCATGTTATTTTTTCTGTGTGTGATAATTCCTGGTCAGGTGTCATGCAAATCTCAGTTGTACTTGTAACTAGAAAAATTCCACTTGCAATTCACATGACACTTGCGATGCAAATCCAGTGTATTTGGACCTGCACATTTTTATTTGAAAATCATGGAGCCAGACAAATCACACAATAATTTATATTTATCACGTATGCATCCAATGATATGAATAGTAAAAGACACGCAAAAAAGGAATAGTAAAAGGGAATTTTAAGTTCTAGCCCAACACCATATTCCATGAGCGAATTGGGTCCTTTGTTCACCGTGGACTATTTGGACAAAATTGACCTAAAGTTGAAAGAAATTCATAAACTGAACTCTTGGCAAAAAAGTTGTTCATGTCCGTCATGGTGTTGCACCGTAGAGTGCAGCGCCACTCTATACGACACTGCAAAAAAGGGTTAGTGGTGTGAAATAATTTTGCCGTGACTTTAATTTGTCTTTTATCTTTGGATCAATTTTATCCAAAAACCCTTCACCGTGCAAATTCGATGTGTCGACATAAGAAAAACTCCCAGATCTGATGTCAGCGAGCAAGATAATAAAGGTCCACCTGAAAATTGGATTGGTCAATTGATCTAAGATCAAATCGGACCGTGGTCGAGGACGGGATCGGTGTAACTAGACGAGATAAAAAGGCGCCCATGTCTGAGGCTTCGTTCATGAAGAAAACTAAAAAATGAGACGAAGACGTCTCCCACGATCATAAAAAGCCAAAAGCTGATGACAAAATCTTTTATTTTCTTTGTTCTCTATAAAAATATTTATTTATTGTTCATCCATTGCAACGCACGAGCATTCAACTAGTGTATTATAATGTTCATCATTCTACCCTGCATGGAACACATAATTAAATCTTTACGTCAGAGTAAATAATAGTGCTAGATTGTTTCAGCTCAAACTGCTATCCACGTCGTCCTAATTCTTTTTTGCCATGGATTATCGACGATACGATGGCTGAGAGCCATCCCCGACACAAAATTTTACTACAATCCCGCATCATGTGCTCGATGACATCCGTTCTTTTACCCTGAATGCTAACCGAGTCACGGATGGGTGGACCTCAAACTATCCCGCACCATCAGACGGTGGACTGTGTGCGCGCCATGGGCCCGTCGTTAGCATGCGCAGGCAGGACCGGGCTCTGTGCAAGGCACTCCCGGTGCCACATGCCTCCGCACACGTTGGGTGGAGGGACCCGCACTAAGCTGACGTGGCGTCATGAGCCCATGCCGGCCACGGTCTCTCGCGGACATGGATCCTGCCCGTTGTCGACGTGGCGCGCGAAGTGCATGCTGGCCGCGGTTTTTCGCGGACTTAGGATCCTTCGAGAGCATACATAGCGTTGTAGGCTGTAGCCACGTTTTGCCACGGCTATGGGGAGGGGCGTCCATAGCCTGCGTGGTGACGCAAGACCATGACGAACGCGGTTTCTCATGGTCATGGGGCCCGTCTAGAGGCAACGTAGCAGCGTAAACCATGTCGTAGGTTGTACAAGACACGTGTTATCGCGGTCATATATTCGAGCTAGCGGTGTTAGCAAGCGCGCGAGAGCATATTTGTTAGCGTAATCTTTCTCGCTAGCGATAGAATAAGTAGCAGGGTAGACTATAGCCGTAAGCAGGTTCTCGCGGTTGGCTAAAAAGAGCGCATTGCAAGGCTTCCTGAAACAACTCCGAGTATTCCTTTCTCAACATTTTGTCTATAGAACGCTGTTCTCATTCTCGGTCTTTGCAGATAGCTATTTCACTTCATCTCTCTCGTGTTCGGTTTTATTCGGCCGTTCGATGAACACACCTGGAACGGACGCTGGAGCTGCTCACGGGCGAGAGATGGAGCACGGCCTACGTACGCGGTGCCGTGTGCCTTCCGGTCACCGTCTTATGATTCTTATGTCATTCCGGTGAACCCGGAGCGATCGGGGCCGCATATGATGGTGACAGGTAGAAAAACCTGTAGGTCTTTATGCGCGTCGTGCGGAGCTACCTTCACATGCTTCTTCACGTTGTCTTTTCTTCTTTTGCTCCACATCTTTCTTTTTCTTTTCGTTTTCTTTTTTCTTCTTTTTTCTCTATCTATTTTATGGCTATTAGTCTTTGTTATTCCATCTACGTCTTTCCATATACATTTGTTTCTTTATATTCTTGTCGGCTTTAAAAAAATCTTCAGCGTGCTCGGTTCTTTTTCCTTGTTTTGCTGTCGAGTTCTTCCTTTTTCTTTTTTCGCCGTCTTTGTCGTCCGACTATTTTTTTACCTATTATCATCGGCTTTAAAAATAATCTTCATCATGTTGTTATTATCTTGCTTCTTTTTCTTCGTTTTACAATCGAGCTCTTCCTTTTTCGCCTTTCGCCGTATTTGCCGTCTGACTATTTTTTTGTGTTTTCGTTTTTAGATTTGCAATCCGTTGTTTCGATTGTTTTTCTATCTCTGCCTATCTTTTGTATGTCCATTTTTTCTTTTCTTGTTTATTTTTTTGCTTAATTGTTTTTGTCACACTAGTGGAGAGAGGGCCTCTAGTCACGGACCGTAAGGGCCTCTAGTCCCGATTTTTGAGCCAGGACTAATCAAGCGGGACTAGAGGCCCAACACTAGTCCCGGCCCAGTTACCAGCCGGGACTAGGTGCCCACGTGGCTGCCCCTGGGATGCACCCCCACTAGTCCCAGTTGGTGCCATAGGCCGGGACTAGTGGGTCTCTGCCGCGGCAGCATTTTGCGTCATTTCTCTGCCGCGGCAGAGCATTACTTGGACTAGTGATTTCTCTGCCGCGGCAGCATTTTGTGTCCTTTCTCTGCCGCGGCAGAGAATTTATTTTGTATTGTTTTATTTATTTATTTTTCATTTTAAAATAGTTTTTAATATTTGTACGCCACCACATAATGTACACGTTCTTGCATATATATAAGATAACTTGTATTATGAAATCGAGCATAAAAATATATATGATTTACATAGTTACATGGAGATCACAGAATACTGGGACTAGAGCACAAAATAGTTCGATTACATGGAGATCAGTAGCGCCTATTCACACTAAATTCTCCGGCATCGTCTACGATCTGTTTGAAAATAAATCCCGCCAGCTCCTCCGCAATTGCAAGTACGCGTTGCTCTGGTAGTAGTTGATCCCGCATTCTCTCGAACTATATAAAAAAAAAGAGATCAATATGTATCAATCATGATAACAAAAGGTGACGGCAATAAAATGATGGTGTGAATGCATTGCTTACGTCGACTCTATAATCGTTGTGTTTGGTGGTAAAAGTGCGAATGAACTCGAAAACGTAGAATCTACATAGATTCGACCCCCGTGGCTGCCTCGCGCACTTTACGAGAATAGAATTCAATCAAAATAATAATCTAGAGCATCATTATTGTATTGAAACTAGAAGTAAAGGGATGCGCGGACATATCACGTGCTACTTACCGAGACCACCTTAAACGTCAGCTTCTCAGTAAATACACCTGTAACCTCACGCTTGAACCGGATACAAACCCTGCCCGATGAAGAAAATGAATGAATGAATGAGTTATTCATTACCTGATATCTCGGTAAATCAACGAAAGATACCGATATAGCGCAAAACTTACTTCTGGAGCATGTCCTGCATGCTGCGGAAATCTTTCAGGTTTCTCTTTGATGGGTCCATGACATCAACTCTTCCCTTATCAAGTTGAATATCTAGCAGAACCCAGTAGAATCTGCAAACATTTATATATACATTAGTTAAATTTGTTAGCATCGACTAATCAAAAGTGAATGTGTACAACAGAGTAAGACCCTCACCTGAAATTGTAAGGAAACAATATGTGGTCAGAGAAATTTTGCTCTAGTAGAAACCTTAGAATGTTTTCCTCCGTCTCCTCGGGGTTATCCCTTAGCGTGGCTATATGCACTTTATCTGGGTCAATGAACCCGATATTATAGATTATTTTTCTTTTACATTCCAGCATCTTTATTTTGCATAATAAGGATAATCACATGTTCAGAACTGAACAATTGAAAAACCAAACATGTAGACAATGAATTCAACAACTTACAGACAATAGAAGCTGAGGATGGATTTGTCTAGGGCGTCGAGATGGTATAACTGGAACAGTTCTGGAAACTCAATATGGACCTCTTCGGGTCTGAAGTAGTACTCACATGGGACATTGGCTACGATGAATATTCTCCCCTGCTTTATGACCGTCGAGTACCATTGATGGAGATTCCGCATTTGTGTTGGCAGTTCTCTCAGCCTCTCTTTGCTGATCAAATCCTCACCTGCGACATATTTAGGGGCTAGTGGCATCTTGGGTAGATGGTCGAGTTGGGGGCCTAACAGTTCATCAAGTGTAATTCCATGCTGGCCGCCAACTCCGCAGCTATTGACATATCAATTGGCTGTTGTGCGAGGAGTGGAACGTTTTGTGAAACCACCTTGAGGGGTGCGATCGTTTGTTTTGCCTGTTGTCCGAGAAGGGGAACGTCTGATTTTTTAATGATTGCATTTTTACTCCCGCTTGCACCTGTGCTTGTTGATTTTTTACCGCTTGCACTTGATTTGCTTGATTTACTTGATTTGCTCTTCGCCACTTCTTTCTGAAGTGTGCGTAGATAGTCATCTGGCTTATGGTGCAACTCATATTGTAATGGTGTGTTCAGAAAATCAAGTGCATATGCCTTTTGCTTCTCGGTGTATACCGGAGCGGGCTCGGGTGTCTTCTTCTCAAAATGCGCCACCACTTCAGCCTTTGATATCGCTGCAGATTCCGCATCAGTACGATCGTAAGGTCTGATGGGAAGATTCTGATGAGACACTGTTGGGAGGGGCGGCATTTTCCGTTTTGGGCTGACGCGTCCTTTAGTACTCACTGACGGAGCACGCTTCCGCTTATTGTCCTTAGCAGGCGGCGAAGACTGCTGAGCCTGCGGCGGAGATCGAGATGGACTCAGGATGTGGTGGTCGTAGTCATCATGGGGTGGGCTTCTTGGAGGTGATGGAGGTGGAGGTGGAGGTGAAGGAGACCTGCGACGACTCGGAGGCGGTAGTGTTATCCTTGGAGCCGAGCCTGGAAACCGTATGTTGTTCTTTTCCCAGAGAATGATCCCACCAAGTACTTCTCCCAGTGTGATCTCACCTTCAGGTCCAGGGATGTCAAGCTCCATTAACTCCCACTCCTTTATGATTTGATCCACCCCGAATTTAGCATAGCCAGTTTGAATCTCACGGCCATGCCAACGTGCTTCAGGCGGACAAGGCAAAGCCGATCCGACCGCCACCTTCACAGATACGTTCTTTAATTTTTATGGAGCTCACAAGGTATCTGCTCCTTAATTCCATCCACGGGGTAGCCGGGACCGCCATCTGTAGTATAGGATGCATCGTTAGACGGGACCTCCGATTCAGCGACGCTGCTTCTCCGCTGAGATGGGTTGGCGGTAATATCGAGTGGAGGATCTTGCTGCAAGCACGCTATTCCTCTAAGTTCGTCGATCTGTTGCTGCTTGTCAAGTCTTCCTAGCAGCTGCTTGAACTTGCCTGCCTCCTCCTCCTCCCGTCGTTGCTTTGCTCTTGCTCGGATTCTATAGGTACCTTGGTCCGTAGGAAACCCAGTCTCCCACGTGAAACTCCCGTCAAGGCCTCGGACTCGTCCTGTATGTTCGTGATTCCCGAGGACCAAGGTCAGCAAGTCATTCTCTCTATCAGGATGAAACTGTTTTATTCCATCTTTAATATCTTTAACCACTTTTAGCCATGCAGTCCTGGGTTCCTTTATCCCGTCACTGCAAACAAGGTCCCCTGTAAGTTTGTCATATGTACTCCCATGCCCAAGGAACCAATTTTTCTTGCCCTCAAATCCCATTCTTCGTGAATTGGTTCTAGAATGATCCCTTTATTATGAAGCTCTTTATATTTTGCATCCCACTGAGGCATGGCAGTCGCGTAGCCCCCTGGCCCCAAGTTATGGTGATATTTCTTCTTCGTAGCATTTATCTTGTTTTTTTTGACTTTTCCTCTGCAACTCCTGACCTCCTATACAGCACAAATGCATCCCAGTAAGGCTGCTGCTTCGCTAGATAGCCTTCGAATAATGGGGTTTTCTTGTCCTTCTGATACTGTTGCCATAATGACTTCTTCCAGTTCTTGAATAGTTTGGCCATCTTCTTTAGTGCGAACTGCTTGACTTTCTTTCTCGTTTCAGTAGTCTCGTCCTTAGTGTCACATTTTGGCAGCTTGAAATGTCCCATTAGGTCATTAAAAAAGTTCATCTTTGAACCTATCGTCGATATACACATCACTCCATTCCGCCTCTTTGGGCTTATTCCTGATCGCGGTGCGATCTCTAGCAACAACTCCGTATTGTTGTACAAATAGTTGTTTTGTTTTCTTTGGTTCCAATGGTTCGCCATCTCCTGAAATCTCTGTAATTTCATAAATAGTACCCAGGGGCAACTTTTTGGCTGGGACACGCTTGGTTTTCTTGCTCGATGTAGAGGCCTAAGAGAAGAAACATTCGTCAACATTATATATATACAAATAGGTACATCTAGTGACGATCATCGGACATCATATATATACCTCGTCGGTCTGCGTTACGCGTCCATGGGCTTCTTCCTCCTGTATGTTGGTCTCCTCTCCCTCACCGGATGAGTTCCGACACCTCGAGGGAGATCCCTCATCGGCATCGTGAATCATATCCTCGAGCAAGTGTTCTGAATCTAGGTCTCTGCGAACTGGGGGACTAGGTGGATCCATAGTTCCTTCAAAATGCACACAATATTCATTCGAACTTAACAAAATAAAACCTAAACCCCTAAACCCGAAGGTGCGGTGGGCGGTGGCCGGTGAAGGTGGCCGCGGGAGAGGCGGGCGACTAAGCGGCTTCCCGCAAGAACCACCACCCTAACCCTAACTCCGGTCACCACCCTAAACCCTAAACCTGGAGGTGAGGTGGCGGTGGCCGGTGATGGTGGCCGCGAGAGAGGCGGGCGACTAAGCGGCTTTCCGCGAGAACCACCAACAAACCCTAACTCCGATCACCACCGAGCACCAACACCCTAACCCTAACCCTAACTCCGGTTACAAAAAAGGGTCTTACAATAATTACCCTAACCCTAACACTAGGCCTTGACACCTAGCCGTCCACATGCCCTTCACCGATAAACTTACACTTGACTTATAAAACCTAAACCTAAACCCTAGGCCTAACACTAATCATAACACTAACAAATCCTAACACTAATCCTAACACTAACAAATGCTAACACTAATCCTAATTAACACTAATCCTAACACTAACAAATCCTAACACTAACAAATCCTAATTAAACACACTAATAACAAAATGCTAACACTAACAAATCGTCCTACCTGGCGGCGGCGCTGGCGGCAGGCGGTGGCCGGAGGCTGGCGGTGGAGGAGATCGGGGCGCGGCGTCGACGGAGGGCGCGTAGGTCGGCGGGGGCGCGGGGCGGGCGGCAGGCTCAGGCGCAGGGCGCGGTGGCAGGCCGACGCAGAGGGAGGCGCGGGCGCGGCGGCGTGCTGCTCGTCGTCGGAGTTGGGCAGGCTCACGGCGTGGTGCTCGTCTGCTGGCCTCCTCTTCTCCCAGTCTGTGGCACCAGCCGGGACTAAAGGGGGGTCTCTAGTCACGGCTGGTGCCACGCACCGGGACTAGAGTGGGGGCGTTTCATTTTCGCGCGCTGGGGCCAGACCTTTTGTCCCGGCTAGTAAACTGGGTCGAGACTAAAGGCTCAAATTTGCGCGCGCTAGGCCAAAAACCCCAGCGCGTGTGCTTTTTTTCAAAAAGTTCAAAAATATCATTTAAAACATTTAAATTATACTTTTTTGCATACTTGCGAATTTGACAAAACTTTCAACATGAAAAGTTCTTGAATTTGAATAATTAATCCAAATCCATTTTCTGTTTTATCAAATAATTATTTTAAATAGTCAAATTATTAACCATTTTGCGATTATCAATTTAAAAATGCATTAACTATTATTTTTTGCATACTTGTGAATTTGACAAAACTTTCAACATGAAAAGTTCTTGAATTTGAATAATTAGTCCAAATCCATTTTCTGTTTTATCAAATAATTATTTTAAATAGTCAAATTATTAACCATTTTGCCATTATCAAATTAAAAATGCATTAACTATATTTTTTTTCCATATTTTTGAATCTCACTAAACTTTCAACATGAAAAGTTCTTGAATTTGAATAATTAATCCAAATCCATTTTCTGAATAAGCTTTAGGCCGGAGTGGTAGGTGCCCCCGGTATATGCCATGGTTGGGCTCTGGATCCCCAGAGTGGCAGGTGACGATGACAATGATGACGATGACGAAGAAGACCCTGCAGCTTTAGTCCCGGTTGTATCCACTAACAGGGACTAAAGATTTTTCCCGCCAGTTCTCACCGCTTCCCGCCAAGTTTTTCCGCCCTTTCCTCTGAACCGAGCTTTTAGTCCCGGTTGTAGCCACTGACAGGGACTAAAGATATTTCCCGCCATTTTCCACCGCACCCCGCCATGTTTTCCCGCCCTTTACATCTATATGTAGGCCGACCGCGCCATGGTTATGCACACATCCACACCTTCCTCTCTCACAGAAATGGACAATGCCTATTGGGCCATTCTGACCCTCGAGGAGACGGAGGCGCTGTGCGCCTCAAGCTACCCTTGCTCACCAGGCTACCGGCCGCCCGCCGGATGGATGCTGAGTGTTGGAGGTGTTCCTGTCCCTCACGTGCCTCAAGGCTCCGCCCGACAGGCGGCCATCACGAACCACTTCTACCACGAGCTCATGCCGTAGCAGCGGATGGATCCCTAGTAGGATCCCGACAACTACGACACCTGGAATGCCTTCTTCGCTAACCGGCAGGAAAGGGAGCTCGCCAGGTACGATGGTGATGGCTCGCCCCCGGTGAACCACAATGAAGCCGGCCGCCGTCTGTGGTGGGCGAACCGTACTATCATAGGCGTGATGCGCTACATAGCTGGAGAGACCATCCTCGCCTGCGGTGCCCACAAGTCCACCCGCCCGCCGTGAATCCGAGACCGGAGTGGCAGGTTCCCCCTGTATATGCCATGGCTGGGCTTAGGATCCCCGGAGTGGAAGGTGACGATGACGATGACAATGATGATGACGATGACGAAGAAGACCCTGAAGATGTGTACTATAGGACTAGGCATGATTATGACTAAAGGGGGCGGCTTTAGTCCTGGGTGTTAGCTAGTCCCGGTTTGTCCCGGTTTTTAATATTAATAAATGTATTGAGTGTTAGTCCCGGTTTGTGGCTGGACCAGGACTAAAGGGGGCCTTTAGTCCCGATTCCGTAGTCTTGGTTTTTAAATATTAATAAATGTCTTGACTGTTAGTCTCGTTTTATGGTTGGACCGGGACTAAAGGGGGACCTTTAGTTTCGATTTGTACTTACCATGAAGATCTGATCTCCAAACACGTGCGGTCACATATTAGGGAGTGCCTCTATGACCAGTTTCTTGGAGATGCCGGAGGATTGGGCTCCGGCGGCATCTCCCTGAAACTGGCCGTAGTGGTGTCCCTGCTCTCGAAGACCATCTTGCAGCTTGTAACTTCTCTAACTAGATCAATATGCCTGGGAGCTAACCTAATTTCACATATTAGGGAGTGCCTCTATGACCAGTTTCTTGGAGATGCCGGAGGATTGGGCTCCAGCGGCATCTCCCTGAAACTGGCCGTAGTGGTGTCCCTGCTCTCGAAAACCATCGATCTTGGAGATGCCTCAAACTGGCTGGAGGACTGGCCTATTTATAGTACAAGAAGCTCGGCATAGTGTCGACACTCACGACATAATGTCGACACTCACCCCTATTATTAGCGCTCACTCGTGTTTTGTCCCCGTTGTTGTCTCCAACCGGGACTAAAGGTTCATCCAACCGGTACTAAAGGTTCAACCCCCTATTATTAGTGCTACCTGGCCCAGCCTGTCGCAATCCCTTTAGTTGCGGTTGGTTTCTCCAACCGGGACTAAAGGTTCAACCCCTATTATTGGTGTTGCCTGGCCTAGCCTGCCCTGCCATTTACCTCTATTTATAGTGCGGCCATCATGGCCATGGAGAATCTTCATCATTTAACAATATGATTATATAAAAGGTTTAATATATTACACCAACATCCCTATCTAGTGTTGTTGTTTTCTTCTGCGCCATAGCCATGGAGAATCTTCATCATTTAACAGAAGGCTTGGGTCAGTTTTCACTTTGAAGGGCGGAATTTCATGAAACTTATTATAATCTTTTGACATATCTGTCTTGTCATCCACTCTCATGATGTTTATTTTCCCTGAAAGAACTATGTGGCACTTTGGCTCATCGGACGTTGTATTCTTTTGCTGATTTATTTTTCTCGGTTTCGTAGACATGTCCTTCACATAGAAAACCTGAGCCACATCATTGGCTAGGACGAATGGTTCGTCCATGTACGCAAGATTGTTGAGATCCACTATTGTCATGCCATACTTTTCGTCTACATGTACACCTCCTCCTGTCATCTTGACCCATTTGCACCGAAACAAAGTGACCTTAAAAGTAGGCCCATACTCAAGTTCCCATATCTCCTCTATGTACCCATAATATGTGTCCTTCTGCCCGTTGCCATCTGTTGCATCAAAGCGGACACCACTGTTTTGGTTGGTGCTCTTTTTATCTTGGGCGATCGTGTAAAATGTATTACCATTTATCTCGTACCCTTGGAAAGTACATATAGTCAAAGATGGTAACCGTGCCAACAAGTACAGCTGATCTTCAACAGTGTTGTTATTCATGAGATGCTTCTGCAACCAACTGCTGAAAGTGTCCTCGTGTTCCACTTTAATCGAGGATTCAGGCATCCCTGGGTTTTCCGAGCGTACAATAATCTTGTGTTTCTCGATATACGGAGCCACCAAGGTGGAATTGTGTAGAACTATGTAGTGTGCTTTATTGAAAGAATCTCTGTCCATACATACCTTGTTTTCCTTCCTAGTGTGCCTTTTCCAGTCAGCCTCCCCTCATACCGAGATTCGGGAACACCAATCGGCTTAAGGTCATGAAGAAAGTCAACACAAAACTCAATGACCTCCTCTGTTCCATATCCCTTGGAGATGCTTCCTTTTGGCCTAGCACGGTTATGAACATATTTCTTTAAGACTCCCATGAACCTTTCGAAGAGGAACATATTGTGTAGAAACACAGGACCGAGAATTCTAATCTCTTCGACTAGGTGAACTAGGAGGTGTGTCATAATATTGAAGAAAGATGGAGGGTACAACAACTCGAAGTTGACCATACATTGGACCACATCAATATGTAAC
Organism: Avena sativa; assembly: GCA_916181665.1. NCBI lineage: Eukaryota > Viridiplantae > Streptophyta > Magnoliopsida > Poales > Poaceae > Avena > Avena sativa. Next base: position 166,116,269 of record OV702297.1, read on the forward strand.
CCTGATAGACTTTCTGGATCGATAACCTTCTGAGAAATTGCATTGAGGAATGCACATACCTTCACAATGGCGAGCCGGACATTTTCCGGTATAATCCCTCTCAATGCAACCGGAAGCAATTGCATCATAAGCACGTGGCAGTCATGGGACTTTAGGTTTTGGATTTTTTTCTCTTTCATATTTACTATTCCCTTTATGTTAGATGAGAAGCCAGACGGGACCTTGATACTGAAAAGGACTTCAAAAAAGATTTCCTTCTCTTCCTTGGTAAGAGCATAGCTGGCAGGCCCTTGAAACTGCCCTGGATGCTTGTCGTCTCGTCCTTTATGACGTTGCTGGTCCTCCCGTGCTTCCGGTGTATCTTTTAACTTTCCATACAAGCCCAAGAAGCCTAGAATATTCACGCAAAGATTCTTCGTCAGGTGCATCACGTCGATTACAGAGCGGACCTCATGGACTTCCCAATAGGGTAGCTCCCAAAATATAGATTTCTTCTTCCACATGGGTACGCGTCCGTCGGCGTCTTTCGGAACAGGTTGTCCTCCGGGAACCTTTCCAAATATTACATTTAAATCCTTGACCATACCAAATACATCAACACCAGTACGGGGGGCAGGCTTCTTCCGGTGATCTGCCTCGCCATCGAAATGCTTGCCTTTTTTCCTTAAGGGGTGTCTGGGCAGAAGAAAACGACGATTGTATGGGTACACATTCTTCCTAGATTTATCCAGATATATACTTTCAGTCTCATCTAAACAGTGTGTGCATGCATTATATCCCTTGTTTGTCTGTCCTGAGATGTTACTAAGAGCAGGCCAATCATTGATGGTTACGAACAACAACGCTCGTAGGTCGAATGGCTCCTGTTTGTGCTCATCCCACACATGTAAACCTGGTTCGGCCCACAATGTAAAAGTTCATCAACTAATGGCCTTAGGTACACATCAATGTCGTTGTTGGGTTGCTTCGGGACTTGGATGAGCACTGGCATCATAATGAACTTCCGCTTCATGCACAACCAAGGAGGAAGGTTGTAGATACATAGAGTGACGGGCCAGGTGTTGTGACTACAGCTCTGCTCCCCAAAAGGATTCATGCCATCTGTACTTAGACCAAACCATAAGTTTCTTGCTTCACCAGCAAAGTTCGGGAAGTCTCTCTCGATTTTTCTCCACTATCGACCATCAGCAGGGTGCCTCAACATCCTGTCTTTCTTACGTTCTTCCATGTGCCATCGCAACAACTTGGCATGCTCTTTGTTTCTGAACAAGCGTTTCAATCGCGGTATTATAGGAGCATACCACATCACCTTGGCAGGAACCCTCTTCCTGGGTGGCTCGCCATCAATATCACCAGGGTCATCTTTTCTGATCTTATACCGAAATGCAGTGCATACTGGGCATTTATCCAAATTCTCGTACTTCTCACCACGGTAGAGGATGCAGTCATTAGGGCACGCATGTATCTTCTGCACATCTAATCCTAGAGGGCAGACGAGCTTTTTTGCTTCGTATGTACTGGCGGGCAATTCGTCATTTCTTGGAAGCAACCTCTTCATGAGTACCAGCAACTTCTCAAATCCCGAGTCAGTCACACCGGTCTCTGCCTTCCACTTCAGCAATTCCAGTGTGCTGCCCAGCTTCTTCTGGCCATCTTCACAAGTTGGGTACAACAATTTGTTGTGATCCTATAACATCTGCTCAAACTGCAACCTCTCCTTTTCTGTGTCGCAGTCTCGCTTTGCATCAGAAATGACCCGACCAAGATCATCAGTGGGCCGGTCTGGTTCCCGTTCTTCACCTCCTTCTTCTTCATTGTCTTCCATTGCGGTATCAGCGAATTCAGGGAACATAGATCGGTAGTTGTCATCATCGTTCTATTCTTCATCGCCGTCTTCCATCACAACCCCTCTTTCTTCGTGTTTGGTCCAAACATTATAGCCGGACATAAAACCTGACCGAAGCAGGTGGCTCTGAATGACTCTTGCAGAAGTGTGAGCCTTCTCATTTCTACAGTCAACACATGGACAACACATAAAACCATCGCGTTGCTTGTTCTACTCGGCCATAACTTGAAAATAATGCACGCCTTCTCTGAAAGCGGCAGAGCGTCGGTCACCGTACATCCATGGATGGCTCATCTGTATCATACAAATATATGTCAAACGCAATCACTATGCTAAAATTAGTACTGCACGACGGTCTTAACGAGAAAATAGTTGATAACCTTTTATTACACTTGGAAACAAAGATGAGAAAACTTAAGTGTGGCTCGGGCATCTCATATCATGTCTGTCTTGCGTGACCTAAACTTGCATCGCTCTAATGGACATTTCACCGAACACCTCTAGTGCATATGTATGAACAAGAAAAAATAGCACAACAACACTCTCTCCCACTAGGAAAAAAACAGTTGAGAGAGGAAGGGGGTGTGCGTATATATAGGGCCAGAACACTAGTCCCGGTTGGAGATACAAACCGGGACTAAAGGGGGTGCCCTAACGAGCGGCAGGGCCAGGGCCCTTTAATCCCGGTTTGACCCTCAGACCGGGACTAATGGGGTCTAACGGGCCGGGACATATGGTTCTGGGTGGCTCGGGCCGTCCGGCCAGGGCCATTAGTCCCAGCCCCAGCCACAGCCAGGACTAATGGCCTGGACGAAAGGCCTGTTTTCTACTAGTGTCATTTTTCTTTACTTTTGTTTAGTGGTCCCGTTTCTGCGAGCCATTTGTGAAGCCTATGATGTGACCCGTAGAAAATTCGACTCAGTATATTAGCTCCCGATGGAATGTTGCTCTAACTAGTTGCTCGGTTATCGTAAGATGAGTTTATGATAGTGAGAATGGCTTGGACGCGCTAACAGTTGAGTTCTTAGGGATTTACGTTTACAGAGCCGTATTTGTCGTCATACAAACTGAGGTTGCGTAAACAAGAATGTTTAGAATTTGATGAACAGAGAATGTCTAAAACACTAATATAAATATGTCTAGACTGCATAACATGACGGTCTGAAGAGAACGCTAACGCGTTGCCACCATACTGGAACGAGGAAGGATAGATATAATATTTGGACGTAGGATACTATACTTGGACGAGGGAGTGTTGACACAATACTTGGATGATTGAGGGAGTGTGGACACAATACTTGGATGATTGGGCATAGACATGTTACTTGGACGACGGAGCATGGACAGGACACTTGGACGAAGGAATGTGGATGTGACAATTGGACATATACTTGGACGATTGAGCATGGACGCCGTACTTGAACAAGAGAGCGTCCTTGCGGCACATGAACGAGAGAGCATGGACCCGGCGCTACAACCAGTAATTGATAAGGAATTTATATCATCAAAACTCCTTTGAAGAAGGGATGTGTTTTATCCAATGAATTTTCAAGCCTTTATGATATTTGGAGTATTCACGGTTTTACGATAATTGTATTGGATGTATGAACTAGGATGAGTATTATTATACTTGTACTTTGCAATGATTTTAGGGTCTTCCACACCAATCATACTAATATAATATGAGAAGAATTCTTGATAGCATGTTATAGTCATTTGTTTGATTAGAAAAGAGGAATTCAAAAGTTTAAACAACTATGGAATAAATAAGTATGTGTCGATTCCGTGCTCTCCACGGGTCACGGAACCGCGAGCTCCGGGCCGGGCTTCCCGCAGACTGCTGAGTCGGGAGGCCCGGGGAGTTCTCCCCGGGTATATCCACGGATCCACTGCCCGGATCGAAAGGTCTACCGAAGACAAAGACGTGTGGCTGGCCTGCAATTCCTGACCCAATACAGACTGAGTAGTGAGAACATTGTGCACTGAACCAACAGAACGACCAAGACCATGCTTCACTCACTGGTAGCGCTCAAACGATGTGTGGACTTCATGCATACAGCGCCTCGCCGCGTGGCCGCTCGAGGACTCTGTCGGGATGCCCTTCCAGGTCCTGGCGACACTCCCGTCGACAACCCCAGCCGGGATAGGCCACCCGGTGACAAGAATCAAGCTGACAACACAAGACTAGCGCAATTCTATCGTAGTCGATTAAGCGACACATGACGCTAAGGCAGGGTTGCTAGGCATGTTGCAAGTCACGGCCTCCGCATGACTAAGCCCTCGCTACCGCGAGTGATCCGACCCCTGTGGTGTCCCCTTACCCATATAAAAGGAGGCCCAGGTTGAACCGAGAGAAGGCAGACCAGTGTAAAATTATGATAATCAGGTAGCAGATAGTTGCAGGACGGAGGGATCCACTTATAACGGACCTGAACTTGGGTAAAAAACATCATGTCTCTCTATGTAAGTTTGCTCATCTAGTTCATCGATCACGCTCGCTAGACACTGCACCCCTAGCCGAACAACAAAGGGGGACACACACCCGGTGAAGAAAACCAAGACACGACATCTGGTGCGCCAGGCAGGGGGCGCAATTATGTGAGCAACCTTTGTCAGTGGCATGGCCCTCCCTTCGCGCATGGCGGCACGGAACCAGAGGGGGTGCCGACAACGAACTATCAGTGCGGCTGAACGTGCGAGGAGGATCGCGCGTATCCTCCATCGGACTAGGCGTGGTGGGATCTGCCCTGCGTTCTTTGCCTCCCTCTAAGGTGGGATGGAATCGGCTGGCCTGGGAGAAGTCCCAGAAGGCGGGACAGACGATGCCGCCAGCGAGCTGCCACCACCCCCCGACAGATTTCCTCGGACCGGGGGCTACGCTGGCGGTAGTCAACGCTCTTCTTCGGTTCCCGCCTGAGGCCATCGGAGATAGCCCGAGGGTGGTGTCTTGGCTGGTTCGGCTCGTGGACCTCCTGGGGTACTGTTGGAGATATTCCCAAGAGGCAATAATAAAGTGGTTATTAATATATCTTCATATTTATGATAAATATTTACATCTCATGCTATAATTGTATTAAGAGGAAACATTAATACTTGTGTGTTTTGTAAACATAAAAGAGTCTCTAGTAATCCTCTTGTTAAACTAGCTTGTTGATTAATATATGATCATGGTTTCCTGATCTTGGACATTGGATGTTATTAATAACAATATCATATCATTAGGAGAATGATGTGATGGACACACACCCAAACTTAGCATAGCATAAGATCAAGTCATTAAGTTCGTTTTGCTATAAGCTTTCAAATACATAGTAACCTAATCCTTCAACCATGAGATCATGTTAATCATCATCACCGGATGAGTTCTTCGATGACATCAAACGACACTTTCGTAACTAAGTGGTTATAAAGGTGGCATTATGTATTCTAAAAGTGTGTGTTGAAGAGCATGGATCGAGAGTGGGATTTGTCCATCCAAATGACAGATAGATATACTCTAGGCCCTCTCGGTGGAATGTCATACAATTGGCTTGCAAGCATGTGACTAGGTCACAAGGGATGTCATATCATAGTACAATTTAAGAGTACTTATCGGTAATGAGGTTGAACTAGGTAAGGAGATACCGACGATCGAACCTCGGATAAGTAAAGTATCACGTGACAAAGGGAATCGGTTTCGTATGTCAATGATTCATTCAATCATGAAGTCATCGTTGAATATGTGGGAGCCATTATGGATCTCCAGGTCCCACTATTGGTTATTTATTGTAGAGGTTGTCTCGATCATGTCTGCGTAGTTCGTGAACCATAGGGTGACACACTTAAGGTTCAGTGTTATTTAAGTAGATATGGAATATAATATGGAGACCAAATGTTGTTCGGAGTCTTGGATTGGATCCAGGACATCACAAGGATATCCAGAATGGTCTGGAGAATAAGATTCATATAAAGGAAGTTATCTTCTGGGGTTCAGAAAAGTTTTTAGTATTTTGATCGGAGCTTCTAGAATGTTCTAGAGAGGCCACCAGTGGGCCCACCACCCCAAGAGGGGAAAGATGGGCTAAGGGAATGATGTGGGGGCCCATGGGCCAGCCTCACCAAGACCTAGAGGTCCAACCAGCCAGCCCTAAAGGGTTTAGGGCAAAACCCTAAAAAGGAAAGGGGAAGACTTGGGGGGCAAGTCTCCCCCCTATCTCCCTCGTGCGTTGGCCCTAGGGGAAGTGGGCCAAAGGGGGAACCCTAGACCGCACCCCCCTCTATATAAAGATGGGAGGGGTGGGAGACTCCCCCTTTCCCTTCTTCCTTAACCCTAGACGCCACCCTCCCTCCTCCTTCCTCCTGCTCCAGCTTAGGTGAAGTCCTGCAGGATTCTCTCCTCCACCACCACCATGTCATCGTGCTGCTGGGATTCCGAGGGGATCTACTACCTCCACTTCCTGCCGGAGCAGGTATAATAAGGTCTTCATTACCTATTACCAAGTGCGGAAGCACTGCCGGAACGCGGCGCCAGAAGGATCGTCATCACGATCTTGAGATCGGCAAGTGATCGAATACATCAACCATGAGATTAGATCTCGTTAACTCTTTGGATCTATGAGGCTTAGTTCTCATCTATCTTATTGCACCTATCTCGTAGATTGGATCTTGGTTTTATTCGTTCTTGTGGTAGAAATTTTTGTTTTCTATGCTACGAACCCTTCAGTGGTATTAGAGCCGAATATATGCATAGATCTGTTGCACGAGTAGAACACAATGTTTTTTTGTGTTGATGATCTTGTTATCGCTTGCTTTTCGTGTACTTTGTATCTTGTGGGATGGTGGGATGAAGCGGGCCGGGCTAACCTTACATGTCGTTGTGCATGAGACTTGCTCCACGCTCAACGTGCAACTTGCATTGAACAAGTGGATTTGCAGGTGTCTGTCTCTCCCACCATAGTTAAGATCCAACTTACAATTTGCAATTGACAACACTTGTATCAGTGTTGTGGTTCTTGTTCGTAGGTAAGAATAGTTCTTATTCGAAAGCCCCAAGCCACGTAAAATATGCAAAGAAAATTAGAGGCGTCTAACTTGTTTTTGCAGGGGCATGTGATGTGATATGGCCATGATGTGATTGTGATTATATTTGATGTATGAGATGATCCTTATTGTAATATGGCAACCGGTAGGAGCCTAATGGTTGTCTTTAAATTTGTTATGACATGTGTGTCTATTCATCATGTAATAGCTTTATTCCAAGTAGTTGTAATAGTTGCTATTAGTGATGGACAACCATGAAGCGGCACCACGGATCTTGACGCCATGCTGGTGATGATGAAGATCATGTTCATGCTTTGGAGATGGAGATCAAAGGCACAAGAATAAAGGCCATCTCATATCACATATTATGAATTGCATGTGATGTTAATCCTTTATGCATATTATATTGCTTAGATCGCGGCGGTATAACTATAATATGATCCCTCTCACTGAATATCAAGTAAAAAAGTGTTCGTCCTTAGCAGGCACTGTTGCTAAGACTCGTAGTTTCGAAGCATCACGTGATGATTGGGTGTTATAGTTTCTACATGTGCATACAATGGGTGAAAGCCAGATTTGCACATGAGGATACTAAGGTTAACCTTGACGAGCCTATCATGTACAAAGATGGCCTCGGAACATGAAATACCGAAAGGTAAAGCATGAGTCATATGGATGATATGATGAACATGTCGATTGTTCGCATTTGAAGCTACATCTTCTCTCGTGATGATCAGACTTGGTGTAGTGGATTTGGTTTGTGTAATCACTAAGGCAACACGAGGGATGTTGTTTTGAGCGGGAGTTCATATAGAAATATGATTAAAATTGAACTCAATTTATCATAAATTAAATCAAAGTGAATTTGCATAATTATTGTAGTCATTGGCATCCGTTCACCATCTTATGCTTAGTTATAATTGAGATAATAGAACTATAGAATTCTGGATAGTTACTTTACGAACTGGTATCGTATTGGTTTGACTGTCAATCTAAAGTTTAAAAGTACTACTTCAAACTTTCAAAAAAACTCTATTTACTCCGTGAATTTTAATAATTGGTATTAAATCAAGAGTAACATTCTAGTGTTAGTATCTAAAGTATCATGTTTGCCTCCATGATCCTTGATATTCAAAAGTTGTTTTAATATCAAGGTTATCTAGGAAATGAAAGAATTGTTTCATAAACCATCATGTGTGGAAATATTGCGATATTTGAAAACAATGTTTTGGTTGCAATATGATAGAGTATTATTTACCAAAATACATGTTCTCATATTGTATGAGAATTTGGGAAGGTTGGAGACGCTAGACGTCCTAATCCTCCAAAAGGGTTTTGGAAAGTAACATTATACTCGTGGTTTGCCTTTATAAGCTATAGTAGATAGATCATGAAAGTTGTCATGATAAGGATGAATAGAAGATGTAGGTAAAATGTTTACTACACTAAAAGATTACTAAAGAATGGATTTTGAAAGAACGCCAAACATTTGATAATGGTGATCTACTTCAAAGTATAAGTCCAAAGGTATTAGTATTTGACTATACACGCTTTGGACTATGTGTTTTATGTATGGCGCCATTGTTGATGTTGATGGATTCTTTTAAAAGGGAAAGGAAATGCTGAAAGAGAATCTCAGAAAAATTTGGCAGAAAAAGAAAAGACTAGAATTGTCCATCTTGGACATATAGATGATATACATGTTATGGTTGTATTCTTTGCTTCTTAAAAAATGTGGTTCTTGGTATTGGAAACCAAATGGGTTGGTGTGAAATGTCATATAAGACAACACAATTCATGAACTGTAATTGCCTAAGTAACCAGAAAAATAATATGTGATGATGTTCATCGAAAACAAAAAAAGTGTTGTTGTGCTTCTCGTTGACATCAAAGCTTTCCTTCAAGATTTGTTTCAATAATTGTTATTTTGATCAGGTATTATGAGAACAAAATGTTGTTCAAATAATTACTGTATTCCATATAAGATGGATGATTTACAAATCTAGTTGGAGAAATCACGTCCATAAAACTAAATGCTAAAAATGTCGTAAGACAAATGATTGAAAGATCACTTATGAAGTGACATCGCCGGTTAACTTATATTGGAAAGAAAACATGAATAAACTTCATGCTGATGGAATTTTGGAGTCTTTTGATTTTGATCAAATGACACTTGTGAGTCTTTCCTAGAGATAATTGAAATTGCGTTCAAAGGCTAAAGACGAACAAACGACTAACTTATTGGAATTTGTACATATTGATGTATGTAGTCCATTATGTGTAGTCGTGAGCGGTGGATTTCAACTTCATATGCTTTCTCCGGAAATTTGAGTGAATATATGTGTGTATTTACTTAATGAGGAAGAAGTGTGAAATATTTGAAAATGTTCAAAGACTTTCAAGATGAAGTGGAAAATCATTGTAACAAGAAAATAAAGAGTTTATGATTGGATCATAAAGGAAGATATTTGAGTTACAAGTTTAGCTTAACACCTAAGATTTGAGGAATCGTTCCATAGATTTGCATTTCCCGAAACACCATAGGAGTATGGAGTGTTCAAGATATGTAATGAAACCTTGTTTGACATGGTGAGATCAAAGGTGTCAGTTATAAAACTGTCATTGTATTTTAAATATTAAAGCTTAAGTGAGTATCGCTTTTACACTAAAAAGAGCACCATTGTGATCTATTGAAATGACACCATATAAGTTATGGTTTGGGATAAAACCGAAGTTTTCCTTTCTTAAATTTTGGTATGCTAGGCATAAGTAAAATGTTTACAACCAAAGTCGAATGAGCATGTCTTTGTATGTTATTTATAATAATCGTTGGGTATTCCTCCATAACACCAAAGACAAAAGTGTTTGTCGCTTAGAATGTCAAGTTTCTTTAGAAGGAATTTTTGTGAAAAGTTAAGTGGAAGGAAAATGAAAAGGTAAATTCTCTAGATATGCAACTAAGTGAATTTACCTATATGTTACACTAGCACAATTAATTAAGCAAGAGCAAGATATAAGTAAAGTGCAGTAAAGGATAGAAGTAACCAAAGTGGATCACGCGAACACACAAGGATGATTTCCCGTAGTTCCTTCCTTTTGAAGGGAAGTACATCTGCATTTGGAGAGGAGGTGGTTCCAAACCACCAATTCCACGAAAGGCCTCCCTTGTTCTCCGGTGAAACTCACCCTAAAGGGATCGATTCACTCTTCCACTATATCGGCAACCTTCGAGGTGGAAACCGGCAACTTTACAACAAGTTCGAGGAACACATCCACAACTGAATTGGAGGCTCCCGAATACAAGAAAGTTGTCACAACAATCAAATATAAGCTTGTGATAACCAAATCAAGAACTAGAGTTTCCAATGAAACACTAGAGAAAGGGGTCCTCAAGTGAATGGGGGGTAATGATGATCTCTTTTGGTGAAGATGTAGATCATGGACTCCTCCTTCGATACTCCAAAGATCTTGGGCTTTGGATGGTTGGAGGGGAGATCTCTTTGATTTGGTGGCTCAGCATTATAGTTTTTGAGGTTAGGGAACGAGCAGCCTCCAAAGGTAGAAAAAGGGGCCTTTATATAGGCCCCCTAGAAATGTAGACATTGGATCCACTTAACCCGGAGTGTCTGACCGAATCAACCCGTACATTCCGGCCAGGGCCGGACACTTCGACTGATACACACCGGACACTCTGGCCTGGCAAAGATTCTGGCCAATGTCTGGGTAGTGTCCAATGTGGGACACAGAACGGTTGCACGCTTCGGCGAAGTCTCGAGGGAATCCCAGGGCCGGACACTCGGGCTAGAGACACCCGGACATTCCGGCTAGGCCGGATACTCCGGTTGAAACCAGCCGGATAGTCCGGTGAAATATGTACTACCCACAATAAAAACCTAGTATCCTATTTTACCTTTGATTGAGCAACAATAATATTATGCTAACAGTATAACTATGCCCTAAAACATTTGAGCACATGATTAGAAACATCCTAGTGTTGTCAACAAACATCAAAACAATATGAAGGGCAAATATGCCCTTCCAAGTGGGAACGGTTAGATAAGGATGTGTGTTGCTTATGCATCGAGTGAGTCTAGGCGGGATCACCCCGCGCATCTCGCCCACTGAAATGATGGACGCGCCATCGGAGTAGTGGGCACAGTCGGTATGCTGAGTGCTCCTCGTGTAGCACGTGAGTCTAGGCGAGATCACCCTATCTCGCTCACTTCGATAATGGACGCGCCATCAAAGCAGTGGGAATAGCTAGGCTTGCCTGCGGTTGGTATATAACGGTGACCGAGTCACCAGAAGAGCAGAAACGCTTCGAAGCTACCCCCCGTGCACCCTAAAGCCTTATGCCAGCTGAGTTCCCTAGCACAAGCAATGTACCCCGGATCACCCCTGTCGATGAATAAAAATGAAGCGGTCCATTGTGCACTTGTTCTTCGTGATCATTCACCTGGGGGTTGACCGCTAATGGGGAGATGCATTTAGAAGTGCTCCAGGGGTGAACAAGGAGTGAACCACGTCACCCTTAAAGCACAAGCGACAGAAACTACCCGGGAGACAGAGATAAGAAGACAACAATGTCAGATAAGTGCCATCTTTTATTTCAGAGATAGTAGATGCGGAATTATAGTCGAGAAAGGTGAAATATAGCACATTTCCTGAAACCTTACATGTTGTATGCCTTACTATAACCTACGTAGGTCCAACCTACCAATGCATGTAAAATGCATACATAAACTTTATAGTTTGTTAACATGTTTTTCCACATATTTGCATCATATATAATGTTATATCCCAATTTTATATTGATTTTTAGGGATTTACCAATGATCCCCTTTATTTTGGTTATAACCCCGCAGGACAGAAAAAACATGTTTTCAATGTTTTTGATGTTTCAGGACCTTAACGAAGTCAAATGGACCTGAACTTTTGGGAATGCCAGTATTTATCCACGAGAAGCATCTAGAGCACGAGAATCTCACCAGGAGGGCCAAACGAGCCTAGGTGGCATGCCCAGGCCTGGTGGGCGCGCCACTGATACGTCGTGAACGTATCTATAACTTTTGATGCTCCATGCTTGTTTTGTACCAACTATCTTATGTTTTGTCTATACTTTGAGGTATTTTTATAAATTCTCTGGAACTAACCTATTAACAAGATGCCGCAGTGCCATTCCTGTTTTCTGCTATTTTTGGTTTCAGAAAAGCTAGTAAGGAAATATTCTCAGAATTGGACGAAACAAAAGCCGAAGTCAATATTTTACCGTGACGAAGATGGAGTCCAGAGAGGGGACGAAGAGGCGTCACAGGGCGTCCACACCACCCCATGGCACGGGTCCACCCTAGGTTGCGCCAGGGCATGGTGTGGGCCCCCTGGCCCTCAACCGACCTTGCCCCTTCGCCTATATAAATCCCCCGAGGCAGAAACCCTAAGCACCCTTTAACATCCCAAATTTCATCAAATCCAAAACATCATGATTGCATTCATATTATCATGGCATGTTTATATTGCACAAAAAAATTCAAAAAGAAAAACCCTATTTTTATACCCCTTTTATATTACATGTATGGGGCATGTTTTTATTTTTATTTCACTATCCCAAAATGTTTTGGAGTGATTTGTTGTGTTTGACACACTTTGAAACACTAGGATTACGTCACAAAATTATGGTGAAAGTTTGGAAATATTTGGATTTGATTTGGTTATTCAAATCCTATTTGGAAAATCAAAAACAGAAATAGAAAAGGCAAAAGGAAAAAATAGAACCCAACCAGCCATCTGGCCAGGCCCAACTAGCAGCCTAGCAAGCCCACCCGGGAATTCCCCATCTCCCCTCTGTTTCTCACCCCGTACGCGCACCCCCTCGCTGACCAGTGGCCCCTACTGCCACCTCACCCCTTCGTCCCCAAACATTGCGCATGACCAGCTCCGCCGCGGCCGTTTCCTCCCATTGATTTCGTGCTTGATTGCGAGTTACTGCGGGCGTGATTCCCTCCCTCGCCCTGGCTACTTAACACCCTCGGCACCAGCTTCATTTCCCACCACTCAGAACCACCAGAGCGCGGCCAGGCTACCTCAATTCCGCTTCACACTGCCGCTGCTCCGACGAACTCCGACGAGCCATCGCGGTAAGCCCCGTGCACCCCCCGGCCTCTGGTTCAAACGATTGTGTTCGCCTGCTTCTTGCGCATCTTATGATGCCTATTTCTTGTCCCCTTGTGCCCCAGGTCGTCGCCCCCGTCGCCGACTGTGAGCACCCTACGCTCAGCGCTACTCCGACGAGCGATTCCGACCGTGTCCGTGTGCCCCTCTGCCGTCCATGACCACCTTGAGCTTCACCTCGTCGCCGTGACTCTGGTAAGACCCAGTGCCCCCTTCATTACCCCTTGGCTTCGCCAGAACGTCGCCGTCAGAAGTGTAACTGCCGCAGTTGCCATGTGGGCCGCTGGTTTTAGGTCGAGTAGATTTGATCCACTGGATCTGGATACAGTGGTCGAGATTAGAACTAGGTGTGAACAGGTATGGGCAAATCTGAGCCACTAGATCTCACTTATATCTGACGGTGCGCGAGCGTGATCCAGCGCGAACCGGTACGCACCAATCAAAAGCTGCCGCGTGTGAGTGAATTAAATTTAAAATCCAGATTTTATCTATTAGATATTTAAACTTGCAAAATTTATAACTTTTGTTCTGTAAATCCAAAAATTGCAAATTAGGTGTCTATGGATTCAGAAAAATGATATATTTGCATCTATGGCCTTGCTTTGGTCATTTGCTTCTGTAAAACTAGAAATTTTTGTAGAGACATTTGTAGGGATATTTTGACTATAAAAATTATTTAGAATGTTATTTTAAAGTGGTTTTTGTTTTATTTAGACTTTATAATGTATGCTTTGCCTTCAATATAGTAGAGTTTGATTTTAAAAGTGGGGCAAATCATCTTATTGCATTTTGCATGCATTCATATTATTTTTGTGTGTATATTGATTTGTGAATATTGTTGTATGAATTTGTTGTGTAGATTTTGTGGATTGTGGAGAGTGTGATTGTGAGGATTGTACCTATTATCCTAGCTACCAAGGCAAGTGATATTCCATCTTTTGTCCTATTATTTTACCTATTGCACTAGTGATATTTTGAGTAGGATTTGCATGGTAATTTTTCAAAGTATATGCTATGCTATGGTAGATCCTATAGATGATATATTGGTAGTATTTTACCTATGTTAGGAGACATGATATGCTAGTATGATTAGCCTAGCTATTATAATTCAAGGGTGGAAAATTCATGTTATGATATTATGGAAAGATTATGCCTATATGTTTTTGACTAAGAGAACAACTTGTTAATAAAACACCTGGGTGAAATGGGACTTGTATGGTTTGTGTTGAGTGGTTACACAGGGCCCATGTCTATGGTTTATCCTATGTATCACACTTGTGGATAGCCACCCAGGAATAAAGAGATTTGAGATGTTTAGTGTTGAGAAGCTTCTAGTGCAACCACATGGCATATGGGCTCTGCCTTGACCAACTAGGTTGCAAGAACTCAGCCATATGGACAGTTGGTGGTAGAGTTGATAGGATGGAACGCGTCCATAGTGGTCTGAGGGATTGCTTCTGAAAAGTCTCGTCTTGATGCATGTCGAGTCTTGTGGGGAAAGTGCACCACCCCTCGAGAGGGTAAAACCTAAGTACTTAGTTGTGTCCCCGGTTACGGACATTTTGAGCATCGAAGACATTGAAATGTTCAAGAATCTCCTCATCCCAATTTCTCTAAGTTAAAAATTTGTGGGTGAACAAGGGTAGAGGTACACCAATGTCTATTGGTGGATCCTTAGTGTTTTGTAAAGAAAAACTTAGTATTTTCAAACTAGTAGGGTAAAACCTATTTTGAGCAAAGCCAGCCTGGTCCACACTTAGCCAAATTCATGTAGTTGATAGTCTCTAATATATAACTATGACATCACTTACCAATACAATTCCAAATGTATTGACCCCTTGTGGTTGTAACTGATTATGTTGCAGGTTACTATGATGGTGAGTAGGGTTACGAGTCTACACTCAACATGTTTGCATGTGGCACATGAAGATGAAGACTTTATTTATATGTTATGTAATGAGAACTCTTTATATGTTAGCCTTGGGCTAATGAGTTGTAAGAACTATTGTACTCCTGGAATTTCGATGTAATAATGACCTTTGTATCTGTGTACTTCATATTAAACTGTGGGTGCTAGCAATTCGATCCAGGGACTAGCACTACAATCACAGGGACCTTTACCTTTAAGGGTGAGGTCTTACACACCCGATCGGATATCCACGAAAAAGTCCGTAGCCGTCGCCACCATCGTCCCTAGATCGGGAGGGATCTGAAGCTCTTCCCGGCACCCTGCCAGAGAGGGGAGATCACCCTGGAGGCCTTTTTCATCACCATGCCAGCCTCCGGAGTGATGCATGAGTAGTTAATCCTTGGACTATGGGTCCATAGCAGTAGCTAGATGGTTGTTTCTCCTCTTTGTTCTATCATGTTTAGATCTTGTGAGCTTCCTATCATGATCAAGATCATCTATTTGTAATCCTACAAGTTGTGTTTATTAGGATCTGATGGATATTGAGTACTATGTCAAGATTCATTATTGATTCTATCATGCATATGTTATTTGTGATCTTGCATGATGTTCGTTCCTAGTGGTTACTTTGGCCAAGTAGTTGCTTGTGACTCCAAGAGGGAGTATTTACGCTCGATAGTAGGTTCATGTCTCTAGTAATCTGGAGGAGTGATAGGAACCTCTAAGATTGTAGATGTGTTGTTGCTACTAGGGATAAAACAACAATCCTTTGTCCAAGGGAAATTGTATTGTTTCCTTTACACAATTTGCTTAATGCAATTATCTGTTGCTTGCAACTTAATACTGGAAGGGGTTCGGATGATAACCTGAAGGTGGATTATTAGTCATAGATGCAGTTGGATTACGGTCTATGTATATGTTGTAATGCCCAAATGAATCTCATATAAATCATCATGACATGTACATGCATTATTATGCATTCTCAATCTGTCAATTGTTCAACTGTAATTTGTTCACCCAACATGCTACTTATCTTATGGAGAAACACCTCTAGTGAACTATGAACCCCGGTCCATTCCTTCCCATTGATATTCAATCTACTTCCCAGTGTTTACTTTCTGCAATTACTACAAGCAAATAATTTCTTCCACACTATATGTTTAATCCTTTGTTTTCAGCAAACCGGTGAGCCTGACAACCTCATTGTCAGTTGGGGCAAAGTATTGTGGTTGTGTTGTGCAGGTTCCATGTTGCTAGCAACACCTTGGGAGCCGTTTCTTTTCTCCTACTGGTTCGATAACCTTGGTTTTATAACTTAGGGAAACTTGTTGATGTGCTCATCATACCTTCCTCTTGGGGTTCCCAACGGGCTCTACATCACCTGAGCCATCAAGCATTTTTTTGGCGCCGTTGTCGGGGAGACACGGGACAGTTCCTGCAAGGTGAGTCTCTCACAACCAATCTCTTTACTTTGTTTTTTTCTTTGTTTCTTTTGCTTTGTTTGGTTTACTCTTTTTATCAAAAACACAAAAACAAAATTAGTTCCTACATCAAGTTGTTTGTATGTCTAGTTCTGCTCCAATCACTATTTCATTATGGATAACCCACTTGGTTTCCTATTTGGGAAAACTACTATCACTGCTAAGGTAGTAGATGAACCACCGCCTGCTGAACCTGAAAGCCCATTAGATGAAAAAGAGGAGGAGAGTGATGAACAAAAGGAGGAAGAATGGATTAGCTACCCATGTCTACCTTCTAATGAGAGTAACTCTTTATCCCTTACATTATTTGATTGTCCCCCATGCTTACCAAAGGAGGATGAATGTTATGTTCCTATTGATTTTTTTGAAATATCTACTATGGGTAAAACTTGTGATAATAATTATGATCATGTTATCTATGATAATCCATGCTATTTTTATAAATCTTATGATAATCCTTTATTTGTGCCTAATTTCAAAATGCATGGCACTAAAGAGTTTTGCTTAGAAAATGTTTATGATAAAGCTCTAGATATGGTCCTATATTGGTTGATAATATTAATTGTACTAATATGGAAAATGAGATTGTTGGGGTATTGAATTTATCTTGGAACCCCATACCTCTTGAGAATAATCAGTCATCTTGTTATAAAATTGTTAAAAATGGGTTTGAAGGTTTTAATCCCACTATTTTTGAGCTTGATAAAAATTATGTGTTTGTAGATCATGAAAAGCATACTTTATGTGATATATTGTTGAGTTTATTCATGAGGCTACTGAAAATTATTGTGATAGAGGAAAATGGTTGTAGAAGTTTTCATGGTACTGAAACACCTCTGTATGTGCTGAAAATTTTGAAGTTACTCTTGTTTTATCTTCCTATGCCTCTCACTTTGTTCTCTGTGAATTTATTTGCGTACAAGATTCCTATGCATATTAAGTGGGTTAGACTTAAATGTATTTTGAATTTGCTTCTTGATGCTCTCTTTTACTTCAATTCATATTTATTATGTGAGCATCTTCTCAAACTATCAAGCCTAGCTAAAAGACATTAAAGAAAAGCGCTTATGGGAGACAACCTATTGTTTTATTTTCAGTAAGTTTTTATTTTGTTGAGTCTTGGAAGTTATTACCTCTGTAATAACCTTTCATTATCCTTTTTGTTTGGTTTTTGTGCCAAGAATAGCCTCTAATGAGAGAGAAGTAAGATTTGGGAAAGTTGTTGTCCCGAAATAGATTTTGGTGCTTTACTGTAAAAAATCGTGAAAAATCCCAGTATGTCGGACTGAGCTGTAATATTTTGTGTATATGACCCTGTTATTTACCCAACTTTCGTTAGTTTTTCACTTTTCGATTTAAGCAATAGAATATTTTCTTAAAAAATCGGTCTTTACCTGCTGGTCTGTTTTGACAGATTTCTGTCATTATTTGCATTTTCCTCTTAATCGGTTTCTTTTTGAGTTCTCTTTGATCACTTGAGCTTTTAAAAGGAATTGCTATAGTAGCCTATGTTTTAATGGAAGTTTTACTTGAGTTGAAACTAAACCCAAAGGCTTATTATCTTAAATACACTAATGTTGCTAATGAAGATTGTGTGAAGTTTTGTATGAAGGAAATTTTCAAGTGTAGGGAGAGAATGATATGATGAGATGAAGTATGGACAAAAGCTCAAGCTTGAGGATGCAACCTGTGTCACCACAAGAAATATTCAAGAAGTACAAGCGTCAAAGCTTTGGGATGGCCAAGGCATCCCCATCTCCATCAAGAAAAATCCTAGGTCTTCTTTCAAGACACTTTATTTTTATTGCTTCATGCACTATTATGTTGTTCTTGGAGCGTCTTTGTTTTTGTTTTTAGTTTTCTTTTTTTTTCTTTGCTATAATAAGTTGGTCGGAGCCCAACATACCAATTTTGGAGGAGTCACACCTAGTTCTTCATTGCCTAGAACACTCTAGTTTTCACTCTTATTGTTCTGTGAGTGTTCTCCTTTGCTAGCACTGCGTTTATCTTTAGTTTTCCTATGCTTTTTGCTTAGAACTTTTTAGTTCTTCTTTGTAGTTAGATGAGACAAGCTCTCTGATCATTTTTAATAATTATCTTTGTGAGTTGTTTCAAATAAGTCGATTGGTGTTGGAAAAGAGTAGAAAGTTTCATGCTTATAATGGTACAAAAAGGAGCTTGTTTTGACTAGGGCTTGGACTTTATCATGTCATGTTAGATGTTGCTTTGACCATATGCTTAGTAATTATTGTTGTATCATGACTAATTTCAAACATTTGATATTGCTTAATGTGCCTTGAAATAATCATGCGGTGTTTTAGCATATAAAAGCATATTATATTGTGGTATTCTCCTTTGATGCTTTATTTGGGTTGACTTGGAACATGCTTACACCATGTTAAGACTATGAACCAGTCACCTTAGCCTCTATGATCATTTAGTTTTTGACTTGTGATATCACTTTATGCTTTGATTAATAATGTTTTGTCGCTTTGCATGATTATGGCCATTATTGTTCTCTTAGTTGGTCGCTCCTAGTCTTTTGCTAGCCTCCACCTGTACTGAGTATGAGTTCTACTCGTGCATCCAACTCCCAAGAAACCAAGTTGTTCCAAAGAGTCCACTATAAACTCCTATGCATGGTGTGTTACACCATTTCAAGTATATTCATGTTTTTATCTATCTTCCAAATTAAACTTTTATTATGTGAAAATTAGTGATTAAATCTCTCACAAACTTGATGGCACACTTCATTTTTCTTGCACTTAATAAAATTGAACCATTGTGCCCATCTATGTGCTTATATGCTTGCAAGTTATAAATTGGGAGTTAGCAGAACCATGCTTTCATGGGGAACACTTTCAACACTTGTACATAACTATTCATTTGATATCATGGTCTTTTGTTTATGGATGTCGGCGGTGTGAAATAAAAGGGGAGCTTGTAAGTCCATGGAGTTATGTAGATGTGTTAGAGAAACGCCTGGGAGGATAGCCTAAGCCATGCCTAATCATGGTGGAAACTTTCAGCATAACCATAGTGAGCAATCTATAAAGCATCTTCAAAAAAATAGAAAAAAGAGAAAAAAGCACCATGCTCATGGTAAATAAAAAGATCGCTGAGATGCTCATTGTCTGTTGCCTTGTCATTTTTATATGGGATAGCTCCTGTGTCATGGGGCAAGGGATACCCCATTGGTGGTTCTCTATGATACACATATACTTACAATGACAAGAACTTGCTTGTGACTAAAGTTGAGTAGCATGAAGAACGACCCTCGTACTCAAGGTGCATGAGATTTTCAACTTATGATTTGTCAAGCATATAACTCATATTTGTCTCACTTTAACCTTAATCACTTCAAGATGCTTATGTAGGGGCAATGAGAGCTCAAAGCTAGTAAGTACCATAATTTTTGGAAGCTCTTTATGAAACTTGAAATCCCTACTTCCCTCTGCGAAGGGCATTTCTTTTTTACTTTTTGTTGATTCTCCATCTTCTATCTTTGTGCACCAATTAAGAGAGCATAGTTGTAATTCTTAGTTCAATGTGCATTGTCCCAAAACTTTTTGATTGATTCATAATTATGGTATTGCTTGTTCTTAAATTATTTGTATCTAGTCACCCTTATAAACTTTGAAGGTGTCCTATGCATTTATGTTTTGCTACTCCATGAAGGACAAGCTGATTACCACTCTTATTATGTTTTCTATATGTGAAACAAACAAGTGTCTTTCAATGCATTGTTATTCATGATCTTTTGTTTGTTTAACCTTTCATGTTGCAACATGGTTGCTCTATCTTATTGTTATAATTATGTCTTTCATGCTTATGTTAGAGTACTTTGATCCCAACTATCAATGCTTTACAATACCTTGAACAAGATTGTGATGGTGCATGTCACCTCAAAAATTATTCTTTTTATCACTTACCTACTCGAGGTCGAGCAGGAGTTAAGCTTGGGGATGCTTGATACGTCGTAAACGTATCTATAATTTGTATGCTCCATGCTTGTTTTGTACCAACTATCTTATGTTTTGTCTACACTTTGAGGTATTTTTATACGTTTTCTGGAACTAACCTATTAACAAGATGCTGCAGTGCCTGTTCCTGTTTTTTGTTGTTTTTGGTTTTAGAAAAGCTAGTAAGGAAATATTCTCGGAATTGGACGAAACAAAAGCCAAAGTCAATATTTTACCGTGACGAAGACGGAGTCCAAAGGGGGGACGAACAGGCGCCATAGGGCGGCCACACCACCCCATGGCATGGGTCCACCCTAGGCCGCGCCAGGGCATGGTGTGGGCCCCCTGGCCCTCAATCGACCTTGCCCCTTCGCCTATATAAACCCTCGAGGCAGAAACCCTAAGCACCCGATCAGAAATCCACGAAAAAGTTCGTAGTCGCCGCCACCATCATCCCTAGATCGGGAGGGATCTGAAGCTCTTCTCGGCACCCTGTCGAAGAAGGGAGATCACCCTGGAGGCCTTCTTCATCACCATGCCAGCCTCCGGAGTGATGTGTGAGTAGTTCATCCTTGGACTATGGGTCCATAGCAGTAGCTAGATGGTTGTTTATCCTCTTTGTGCTGTCATGTTTAGATCTTGTGAGCTGCCTATCATGATCAAGATCATCTATTTATAATCCTATATGTTGTGTTTGTTGGGATCCGATGGATATTGAGTACTACGTCAAGATTGATTATTGATTCTATCATGTCTATGTTATTTGTGATCTTGCATGCTCTCAGTTGCTAGTGGTTACTCTGGCCAAGTAGTTGCTTGTGACTCCAAGAGGGAGTATTTATGCTCAATAGTAGGTTCATGTCTCTAGTAATCTGGAGGAGTGATAGGAACCTCTAAGATTGTAGATGTGTTGTTGCTACTAGGGAGAAAACAACAATCATTTGTCCTAGGGAAATTGTATTGTTTACTTTACACACTTTGCTTAATGCAATTATCTATTGCTTGCAACTTAATACTGGAAGGGGTTCGGATGATAACCTGAAGGTGGATTATTAGTCATAGATGTAGTTGGATTACGGTCTATGTATTATGTTGTAATGCCCAAACGAATCTCATAGAAATCATCATGACATGTACATGCATTATTATGCATTCTCAATCTGTCAATTGCCCAACTGTAATTTGTTCACCCAACATGCTACTTATCTTATGGAGAAACACCTCTATTGAACTATGGATCTCGGTCCATTCCTTCCCACTAATATTCAATCTACTGCCCACTGTTTACTTTCTGCAATTACTACAAGCAAATACTTTCTTCCACACTATATGTTTAATCCTTTGTTTTCAGCAAACCGGTGAGCCTGACAACCTCACTATAAGTTGGGGCAAAGTATTGTGGTTATGTTGTGCAGGTTACACGTTGCTAGCAATACCTTGGGAGTTGTTTCCTTTATCCTACTGGTTCGATATCCTTGGTTCTATAACTGAGGGAAAATTGATGTTGTGCTTATCATACCTTCCTCTTGGGCTCTACATCACTTGAGCCATCAACCACCCATGCTCGTTTCCTCCTCGGTCGTCCGATTGCCTCGATTCTTTCGCCCGCGGACTTCTTTTGACCTAAACATCCCTATATAAGGACCCCCGGGGTATCCTCGGAAGACACTAGAACATACCATATGCTAAAACACCACCAGACAGAGTTAGATCCGGCAAAGATTGGAGGGGGAAACTCCACCAGAGCCACCTCCGGGGAGATCTCCACCCTCTCCAACATCTCCAACATCATCACCATGATTAAGAGGGAGTCGTCCACCTCTGGGCTATGGATTTTTGGCAGTAGCTTGATCTCTCTCGTTCTTCATAGATCTAGTACTATATGAGTTGCTCTACATGATTATGGTCATATTTGTAATTCCTATGTGGTGGATCTTTGTTCTATGATTTGATATTTGAGATTGGAATCTATTTTGTGTAAGATGTTTTGATATATGCATATCATGCACCCCGTTCTTAATTGCTTGTTTTGATCAAACTTGAATGCAAGAACTTGTGTGGGGAGAAGTGTGTGTTAGATGGAGTAGCATGGGGTGGAGATTGAATTGTGACAAATAATATTCAAGATTTACTTTAGTTTTTACCTTTCTTTTGCAGCCTCACTAGGGATAAAGTGAAATCATGTGCTATAGTTATCACGTGATAGTGTGATAACCTTGTTAGATCAAGGTAGCATATTTGTGTTTCAAACATTATGTCCTATTGCTTAAATCTATACTCTGATTTGTTCTTAATTCAATATTGCATGGAGATTTCCCTTTCTTTAGGATTATAAGAGATAGATGTATTCCATCTCAATATTAGAACGTGATGCCCATATTAATTCTTTTATCAAGAACATATAGAAAATTCCATGAGTCTTTATCATTGATGAATTGTTTTGTGATCACCATAGCCTAAAAAGAGAGTAGACAAGTGCACCCATGAACCCCGATCCGATTTTTATCATAAGAAACACCTATATATTGCATCTACCATCCTTTTTATTTTCATCAATTAATTATTTCGAAAATACAAAAATAATTTCTCTATTTGCAATCACTCATAAAACCCCCAAAACAACTCTACTATCTTCCATATCATCTAGTTTGCATTACTTTATATTTCTTTGCTTTACTTTACTTAGTTTTATATTTTATTTCATATTACTAACACGAAACCGTGTGCTTGACAACCACTTGGTGGAGTTGGGGACACAAGACATTTTATTTTACTTTACAGGTTGCTTGAAGAGGAGAAGACAAGCATCCTTCCATAGCCAATTCCCCGAGAGTTCGATATAAACCCTCGAGACACCCTTGTGGGGAAAAGACGCTTGCTACAACACTCTGCACTTGGAGTCCCAACGAAAAGTGGCAGCCTTTGTTGCCATAACCTACTCGCTCAACGAGGGGTCTCGAGCAAAAAGCTGGGCGGGGATCTCTACAGGGTCAGAGCCAATCCTCGTGGAAGTAATCAACACGGCGTTGGTTTCCGCTAAACACCTAGACAGAAAGCATATATGCTCCGTCGAACGTGAAAATGAGGATGTCCCCCTCTGAAGGGAGTGGGTCTCGGAGAAGCGGGTCCACCCCCTCCCGAGGCACATGGTCCCGCCTTCTTCGGAAAAGACGCGAGCCTACCAGATGGTGTTGAAGAACCCGACGGGATGAAGCATCAGCCTGTAAGGGTGGCGGTGGCTGCCAAAGGAACAAGCAAAGACGTTGGGAAGGCGCATCGTTCCCACATTCTCCCGGTGCACCCTAACAAAGAACTCAAAGCCGGACAAATCCGGACACGAATCCCGAGGAGCTGCCGTCGTAGGGGAACTATCCATGTCCAAGCGACGACCTCGTCCATGACCTCGCGCCCTCGCCCTCAATCTTCCTCGCCGCCTCCTAATGGGAGTCAGCCCTCTGGCGTAGGCAGAAGCAACCTCCCCGATACCAGCAGGCAGTCTGCAAGGTGGACGGTGTCCATGCTTCTACGAAGAGTAAGGAACAAGGAGGGAGAGAAGATAAGCGCTGGATACGGCCTCCTCCCTCGAGGCCGTTTAAATAGGCTGGGGGAGGAAGCCACCAGGTGTAGTGCCAAAGACTGAAGCTACTTCAAGAATAGTCCCTTGGATTCCCTAGGCTGCGTAACCAATCCGTCAAGATCTTCATCAGAATCTGCAGGCCGGGTATCGGGAAACTCTGCGAGCAGCCCACTTGGCTTAATAGGATTGATAAGATACCCATATCAACAAGTTGCAACTTCTTTTTAGGAAGCTCATCTGAAAAGAACTTTGAGGTTAAGCATTCTTGGCCTAGAGCAATTTGAGGATGGGTGACCGACCAGGAAGTGGGTATCGGGTGCACATGAGTGAGGAAAAATTGCACAGAATACTAGTGTTGGTCTATGGGGTTAGTCTAGAGATCCTATTGAGCTGTCAGGAGTGTCAGCCGTTGAACCGGAGAGGCCGGGGTGTTACAAGTGGTACCAGAGCAGATCCTCGCGGTTACACGGGAGTGTCCCGGGTTAGTGATGTACATGTGGAGTATGGCGCGTGTGTCCCGGAGTGGACATATCATGGCACAATGTGCCGGCAGTAAACGCACAGACGTGTGCCAAGAGGGGATGTTCCTGGCTTGTGGTTGATCAACGAGGTCATCGATCTTCTAAGGATGGGTGTATGTGATATCCTGGCACTTGGCTTAATATGATTGATAAAATACCCATATCAACAAGTTGCGACTTATTTTCCAGAAACTCATCTGAAAAGAACTCTAAAGTTAAGCGTGATTAGCCTAGAGAAATTTGAGGATGGGTGACCGATCGGAGATCACACTAGTGTTGGTTTGTGGGGTTAGTCTAGAGATCCTATTGAGCTGCCAGGAGCGATAGTAGTTGGTCCGGAGAGACTGGGGTGTTACAGCAGCTCACTCGGTCCAGCACCTTGGATGGGCGAGGTACCTCCCCGAGCCACAAATGACACGAAGAGGAACCTCGACTAGGGGCTACTATCGATTACGTGCTCTCCACGGGTCATGGAACCGCGGGCTTCGGGATGGGCTTCCCGCATACTGCCGAGCAGGAAGGCCTGGGGAGTTCTCCTTGGGTAGATCCGTGAATCCACTGCCCTGCTCGGAAGGTCTCCCGAAGACAAAGACGGACAGCTGGCATGTGATGCATGGCCTGATACAGACTACATAGTGAGAACACTGCACACTGAACCAACGGAAGGACCAAGACCACGCTTCACCCACTGGCAGCGCTCAAACGACGCGTGGCCTTCATGCACGTAGCGCC
Organism: Avena sativa; assembly: GCA_916181665.1. NCBI lineage: Eukaryota > Viridiplantae > Streptophyta > Magnoliopsida > Poales > Poaceae > Avena > Avena sativa. Next base: position 166,141,484 of record OV702297.1, read on the forward strand.
TTGTCGCGTGGCCGCTCGAGGACTCTGTCGGGATGCCCTTACGGGTCCCGGTGACACTCCCGCTGACAACCCCGACCAGGATAGCCACCCGGAGACAAGAATCAAGCTGACAACACAAGACTAGCGCCAGTCTTCCATAGTCGAGTAAGCGACGCGTGGCGCTAAGGCAGGGTTGCTAGGCCATGTTGCAAGTTACGACCGCCGCGAGTGATCTGACCCCTGTGGTGTCCCCTTACCCGTTTAAAAGGAGGCCCATGTCGAACCGAGAGAAGGGAGACCAATGTAAAATTGTGATAACCAGATAGCAAATAGTTGCAAGACGTAGGGATCCGCTTATAATGGACCTGAACCTGGGTAAAAACATCATGTGTCTCTCTGTGAGTTTGCTCGTCTAGTTCATCGATCGCGCTCGCTAGACACTGTGCCCCTGGCCGAACAACAAAGAGTAACACACACCCGGTGTCGAAAATCAAGATACGACAGTATGAATAAATAATTCTATCAAGAAAATATTAGAGTGAGTACAACTCGAGGTAGATACTCAAACACAGCCATGAATCACTCCATACTTGGCTTGGGGAATAATGTCTATTATTGTTCTATCTTGAATCTTTTCATATGAATAAGTCTAGCTCCTTTGCGCAAGCTTCATAATAAAAAGAAAAGAGAAAAATAAATAAGCATCTAGCTTTGTGTAAAGAGTAATAGACATATGCAAAATCATGAGAGTAATTGAAATAGACCATTCATGATTTTATATCCCAAGTAGATGTGTGAAATCCTAAACATGTTTGAGGTCACCTCACAAACTCGTTTGGTCGAACTTTATGGTTGTATGATATGCTAAGTAACTAATCTTCATGTGAGCTATTAGCACAAAATGTGTGGAAGCCTCTAAGTCATCTGATTTGTGAAAGTGTGATAGAACTCATGTTGTGATTCTATATCAGATATTATAGTTGTTGCTTCATATTCCTCATGTATTTTAACGACTCTGCTTCATGAACAAAATGACTTTGTCCATTAACATACCATCTTGCTTGGGGACGAGTAAGAGTCTAAGCTTGGGGAAGTTGATGAGTGCGTATTTGAATCATTTCTACCTTATAATTTTGCATGTGTAGTGGTAGGATTTTGGAATTTTACCGCGCTTGCGTGCATCTTTATGCCTATTTCCGTAGGTTCCTGAAATATTAAGTTAATGATGAACATATCAATAAAAACTATCATATTATGTTTTATTATGACATTTTGACCTGATAAAAGTCATCTAAATAACTTTTCACACACCTGGGTAAAATAAGAATGTGAGGAGAAGCAGTTGATCCCATAACAAGTATCAGCATGGGTGAACCCTGACCATATTACGTGCCCATGCGGATCGCCATTGGTCTCACCTCATCAAATACTTTCACCTAGTGAAGAAAGACCTGAGATCTGACATTCATAGACACTAGAAACACCGAAACTTCACCTCTGGAAGGGATCTGGAGGAGGAACACGCATGAAGGTATCATCCTCGTTGCTACACAGATTGTTGGAGGACAAGATATCATCCCCTTCATCATCAACCGTTGCAGCTCCATCTTCAGCACCATTCCTTCACTCTACTTATCTCAATAAGTTGTATTTGTAATTGATATTGTAGATTTGTATTCGAATTCATCCATACATGTTCATTACATCTGCATGATTATGATGATGTTGTTGATTGCCTCCATGTGTGAGTAGTTTACCTTGTTCTTGGGGAGATGGAGAAACCCTAGCAATATTATAATATGAAATGAAGATTATCTATAACTTAGTGCTATGAATATGTGTTAGTTCTATCTCCTAGATATTATAAGAAGTTAACCATGTAATATTTTCCTTCGGGACTAGAGAGGGAATTACCCTTGGAAGTATGGAATTGTGTACGGCGGGAAGTGACATACTGTGCTCGATGCTTTACCATATGGAAAAGAGGGATAAGGAGGGATTCACTAAGATCATATTGACATCCACGGGGTAACCCTTAATTGCAATGGATCCATAGGTGGTTGCCGATGATCATTGTAGTGGTTATTTAGAGATGTGATGAATGATGGTTTTCTAGGCACATCCCATTATGGCGCTCTCCCCACACATATCATAACAAAAGATATAGGTTTATATTACTCATAGTTAATACCAATGCTAGAGGTGGATCCTAAAATCCCGAGAACATTTAGCCTTACTGAAGTTCCATTATAGTTCTCACTGCTCTTGTTTACTTTACTGCAATCTTTAATTTTTTGCAAACAAACCAAACTCTCTCTTAAAAAACTCTTACTTGAGATCAAGGGCAACTCTAAGTATCCTTTGATAGATAGTAACGAGGGACATAAATACCTCTAATAGCTCTTTGTGGTTCGATACTCTTACTTTTAAAACTATCTACAATTGATCTGTGCACTTAGAGTCATCATGGTGGTAATACCTTGGTTCTAAAAAGATGGAAGAACCACTCCTAGTCATGATTGTTCTCCACCTCAACCCAAGCGAAATTCAAAAGCACCAACCGGTTATTGGCATAATTTTCTATTGGAACCAAGAGAGTGCCATTGAATTGTAGGTCAAAAAGGTGCCATCAATGGAGATGACCGACCTACAATGTTCAAGACCTCACACATTGCTCGAATGCCCAAAATTCATGGCCAAATACTCAGAAAGTCCTTCTATTGTAAATCACTGTTTTAAGCACATACGGCTCGGCCACATGAACTATGCTCGGGTTAGTGGTGGCGATTTATCCCAACAACCTAGAGAGGTGGTAGTATGCTTCCTCCCAATCACCGTACAACATCTTGAAAGCGTCTTGCTTGGCCTTCCATGCCTTCCCGTACTTCACCTCATAGTGAAAGAGGGCTTTCACAAATTCCATGAGGCTCTTAATGGTCATTGTTGTAAGTGAAGAGATGGAGTTGGACAGCCTCTAAGAGATGAACTCGTAGGTGAGTTTTCGGTGGTCTGGGTTCACATCCTTGCCATCAACATTCTTACCTCGGCACATGTGATGTGTGCCATTCGGGCCCTCCTTTCCATGGGCATCCATCTTCCTCGCATTTGACTGTGTAACGCTTCTTGACATCCGAGTGAACCACCATGTGTATGCACGATAATACTTAACCTAGAACTCCTTGATCCATACCATAAATTCCAATAATGTTTTGAATTTCAACCCGGGAGAAATCCCATTATTCTCATGATTCATATCCCGACGATAAGTTGGCCTTGCTCCAAGCACTATACCCTTGCCACCGTCAATCACGGCTTCATCCCCGAGACTAAGATCCTTGAAAAATGGTATCCGATGATCCCAGCCTATTACCTTCTCAAAAAGGTCGGCTTCCTCGGCTGTGAAGACCTCCTCATCAACTTCTTCAACGGGACCATCATCGTCTGAGTCTGATGCATAGCATCGGGAGTACATGATGGAATGGTCCATGTTCTCTTGCACATAATATTTCTCCAAATCACCAACAAAGTTGTCATGGAGATCAATATCATTCTCATTGTCCTCATACTCATCATACTCCTCTTGCAATGCTTAATTTTGGTTCCTTGAAATGACACCCCATGTTTTCCTTACTTCATTCTGGGTTAAAGGAGGTTCACTCATTTCCTGTTGTTCAAGGGTGGTCTCCTAGAATAAAACGGGGAGGCAAGCCGATTCAAGTCCAAGTGTTGCGTCAACCTTTTTGGTGGCAAATAACCCAAGAGCTTTGTCTAGAGATTTAGCCATTGTCTCTTTGTATGCCAAGCAACGTTGCTCGGAGTGGATGTGCATGGACTTCCAACAAATGTGTGTTCCAAACCCCACATTATGCCTTCCCTCCAACTCAACACCATCATTTGGGTCCATCAATTTCAATTCAATCCTCGCCTCTTCCAAGACCTCGTTATAGGTAGACTACTCTCAAACACCAAGTCAGGCCCATTTGGGTCCGGCTCCACATAGCTACTACCTCTGTTCCACAATGTAAGCCTTATTAGCAAGCTAAAACAACTTCCTAAAAAAGCTTATATTGTGGAACGGAGGGAGTATCATACAAGACACCATTTGGCCAATGCAATAAGAATCAACCATATATCTTGGTCAATTCGAATTTCTAGGGTTTTCAAGATTTGGACAAATCCCACCAAAATATAATATTTGAATCGGTCAAAATAAAGGGAAACATGGGAGAGAGGGTTCAAAATCCACAGAGACAATCTCTAGATTTGGGGAATTTGAGAGAGATCTGAGAGGGGGAGCCTCTAGTCTTCATTGCTCCTGTTCTTTCGGGTTGGGTATGGGAATGGAGGCACAAGGTCGAGTTGGGCGGCTGCATGCGTCTTTTGACTAAGTCAATGTGTGGCGCCACTCTACACTGCGTGGCACAACAGAATAGGGGCAACAGAATGGGGGGCATGCAGCCATGTTGGTAGCCTATGCAGCGCCATTACCAAATGCATTGCAATATACTAGACAAAAAGGCGAGCTTCACCTCGCCATCTATATTTTGTTCTAACACAATGTGACATGTGTGGTGGATTTGTACGTCTGTAATAGATCAATCTCTAGGCTAGTAGGAAACCTGTAGAAGGCATATGTAGCTAAGTTGGAGCACCGTCAAGAGGCCACGGGTTTTGTCCAAACCAGTTCCCCATCGACACCTTGTCCAGCAACCTCTTGTCCCACCACCATATGTCATCTGAAAGAGAGAAGGGGCATGCCACCAGACTTAGCTATAGAATAATAATGCGGCGTCTTGGTGACAGGCACCACATAAAAAGGTTTGGTTTGTGAAATCCTTTCGCCAAGAGTTTTATTTTTTTAATTTCTTTCCATAAAGGGTCCTTTATTTGTGTCCATTTTGCCCCATACAGGAGGGGAGATTTTGGCAAACGACATTGTGGCAAATATATCGCTGTTTCCAGCTCCGTCTCATCTACTGAATCAAATTTTAACAGGAAATGAAAAGCATTACCGTGCTCAAAGTAATGATTAAACTATGTAGCCTACAAAGGCGCATCATTAGCCCAAGTATCCCAGGCAGCATTAGGACAAACTCAACAGGATTTGTTTTCCTAAGGGGAGAATTAGCACAATTATAATCCTGATAGTAACACTTTTCACACTGAACAAATTCACCACACATTAGCATAACAACACAACGTGCAGTCACCGATCTGAACAGCGCACTGCTGCTCTTATTTCGAATGAGGCTCCGATTTTGGCGGCATGCTACGGACGTTCTTGAGAAGGTCCTGAATTTTGGACAGCATCATCGTCTGAGAGGGAGCATGGGAGGGGTCACTGGCTGCGCTGCTGCTTGCCTGCGGGGGCCTATGCCCGTCCTGAAGCTTTATTTTCTCGAAAAGGAACTGTTTCTCTGCTTCCGCTTCCTCCAGGCGGCGCTTGAGGTAAAGGCTAGCATAGTCCTGCTCTGCCCTCTCGGATTTGGCGAGCGCGATGCTCTGGAGCCTCTCGGCCTCCTGACGGGCCTCGCTTGCCTTGAGCTGGAACATCTCAGCCTCTGCCTGTTTCAACCGAACAATGCTCTCGAGCTCCTCTACCTGCTGCTTCTTCCGCAGCCTCTCGGCCTTGAACTCCTGAACTGCTCTGGCTTTCTCATCGAGCTCCCGGTCACAGGCCTCAACAGCGAGGCGGGCCTTTTTGTAAAGCCCCATCTTCTCTTCAGCAACAAGCTCCATCTTTCTAACAGCTTCTTGGACTATCTCCGCGATACGATTACATGCATCCTGTGGAGTGATCAAGCGTCCCGATTCTTCATTTTCAGAGATCTTTGGGGAATCCATATCAAGCTCTGTGAAAACATGAGAATAGCACGCAACCAAAATCAATAGTTAATACATCAATTCTTCTCTAAGCAACCCACTGCACGGTAAGAATTTAGAAAACCAGGTAGTGATGACAACAGTGTTGTAAAGAGACTTAGGTGACTAATCAACTTAACTGTGACATACAAACGCTTAAAATCAGCACGGCCCATGTTGAGCTCAGCCAAAATACATCTAGACTTGCAACAACCTAACTTATACATGTGTACACAGGGAGTAACCTAGAGTCTAGAAAGCTATGTAATCACCAGAACTTCCAAAGATTCTAGGAAACCAGGATAGGAAACCTAATAGGGAAAAGTATAACATATGGTAAGTTAGTAACTACTCCTTCCTTCGACAAATGGAACTTTCCAAGTACTGCTCGTAAGAAATACTTTTAATTAAGACTGAATGTATGTAGAAATGATATAAATAGGCTATTTAACTCTTTGCAGAAAACAAGGAAAATACTATACTATGTTAGTTAAATAGTAACAGATCTCTAAAACAAAGATACCAAAATGCATTAAATGAAGGGATTTTGAATGATCAACACTAGTTCTTTCTTTCACCATTCCATCATTTGATGATTAAGTTCTTGTCTTACATCAATGGCACAGATTCACCATTTTAATAATGTCATATCTCCATTGTCCATCCTACCAAATCAACAGCTTTGAAGTTTGAAGCACAACTTAAGGAACTAATATTGTCTGTTAGAGCAGACAGTATGCCGAAGCATTCATGCATTTTGAACAATACTTAAACGAGTTGAGTCATAGATTAGATGCACTGTTAACCTGGATAGTGCCGAGAGTAAACACCATGATCACAATAGACTCGTTAGTTGTTACATATGGCTAAGAAAATATTTCTTATAAAATGCCAAAGAAACAAAATCGACGAGCTGTTCTTTGAAATCGGTCAGTGAGAGATGGAGTCAGCACTTGTCCTTGCCAATTCTCATATTATCATTGTGCTGCCTTTGGGGGAAAAGAAAATATAAGCATGGTTTTTAAAGTGTCCGCTTTAGGACGCCTAGGCGACGCCTAAGCGTCAAAGCGCTCCCCCTTCGCTTTCCAAAAGCGCCCGCCTAGGCGTCGCCTAGGCGCCAAAGCGCCCCCAGGTCGCTTTAAGACGCCTTAACGCCTTAAAAACCATGAATATAAGGATCACTATGTCTGCCTAATCAACCGTTGCCAAACACTTCCTGCAACTTTCTGGCTGAGATGACAGCTTACACTGAAGCAGTTTAATCCTTCATGGTGATATAGTCTTAAGATATGCAAGCACATGCAACAGAAAACAAAATAAGGAAGCAAGTAACCAGCTCCTGTGGCTGCTTGGAGCTGTGAAGGTAGTAGGGATGAGTCACAGGAGGACAAGTTCGTCCTCTGCGTCTTGGTGCCATGGCCGGCGATTAGATGGGATAGCAGGGGATAGGTCGAGAGAATTTAGAGGGGTTGGGAATAGCAAGTAGAAGATAGATCAATTGATTATTGCCTGCCCTAACAGACGTGATACACATCCTCTTATAGGAGGACCAGCCCCCAGGGAACCTGGTGCCCAAACCGATTCCAAAACCTGTAGTACACAACTAGGACTCAACTCATGTCACCCTATTTTCCCTAATTGTTTAATCCTGCAGTAACTGAAATGGACTCTAGCTATGGCAAGTAACTGAACTGGACTCTAGTTATGGCAAGTGCTATGCTACTTATGCCACAACACCAGCAGATTCTTGAAGTACAGGTCCTTGTGCGTGAAAGTAACAGATGGCTGGTGAACATTTTTATTGTTGGATATTTGAATATGAAGATTAGTTTTTGCTTTCAAACTTTGTAATGGAAGAGCATAAGTACACAAAAAAGGGATAAATGGTAACAGGAGCACCACAAAACAATAGAAATAATCAAGCAGACTTACACAGACCATTCAAAAGGTGAAGGACCAACAGAAATATACATACCTCGAAGTGCATGCATTATCATTCTAGGATTGACAGAATCAGGAGAGCTATTTCTCAATCTTTCAATCAGATTTGCACATTTCCTGAACAGATTCCTCCCTTTTGGGTCTTCGCTTAGACGAAATATCTTACAAACAAACTCAAGCTCTCGTAGTAAAGCATCCCTATCCCAACCAGGAGCACATTGTTGAAACACATCCTTAACCCAACCAAACAATTCTGATGTCTTCTGGCAAGCCTGACACCTAAAAAGCATTTCAGCATGACCAGTGCCACTCTTGATTGATTGCCCTGTTCCAATCTGGCCATCACGAATCGCACAGTCGGTATGAGTCCAGTGAGAACAGAAATCACACCCAACCCAGCGGCATGTGTTGACCTCAAAATCAAACTTGTTGCAGATCACACACATGCAAAGGTTGCAAAATCCGTTCCTGTTAGCACATACATTGCATCTGCACTCCTCAGCAGGGAGAGCACTCTGGCAAGCAATGTTTCGGCACCTCTTGTACAGGAAGACTTCCACCAGGCAGCTTTGGGGAATGGTAACGCTGGGATGCAAAAATGCTTGGATTCCAGTCTTGATTGCCACAAGGATCTCCAGCTGAACATGATGGGCTACTGAAAGCATAGTAGGTGTCAAATCACCCCTACCCTGGACAAATTTCTGCAGATACAAGAACTCCTCGATATAGTGAGAGCCCCCAGTTCCTTCCAGAATCGATCTGAGCTCATTCTTGATCTCCTCCAAGTGCTCTTCTGGCATTACCTTCATTTTCTCAGCAACTAGGTCAACTCTCTCCCGCGCAACCTCCCTCAATGAAACCCTATCGATGCGGGAGCTTCCGCGGATAACCTGCAGCTTGGGGGTACCATTTCCCATTTCCTTCGCCCTGTCCACTTTTATCACACCACCTCCACTACTAGCAACAGCAGCATTGCTATGTTCCGGCTCCACAGGCCAGGTCTCCCTAGAACTCGCACTCTCGGTGGCAGAGTCATGCCCCTGGTCAGAATTGGATACAGGCTCCTGCATCTCCGGCGAGCCAACTTGTTCCGACGAGGCCAATGAGAGGGAAGTTTGCAGGCTCGGAGGGCGTGCGCCGTGGCGAGGCGGCAGCATCCCCTGGGGCGGGGGCTGCTGATGAAAATTCGCGCCTGAAGAAGTCCCCATGCCACACGAACAGTAAGCTGCAAGAAAGCAAAGTTCAAACACTTACTACAACAACTGTTTAGAACTAGCTAAACACCGGATCCAAGTTCAGCAACAGCTAGGTAGCTTATCTCGTGTAGCCCAGTGATCCAAACCGAACCAGATACTCCCCGTGATCCATTCCGCCTAATCTCTCGGCGAACAGATATGCAAATCACGAATTCGCCGATTCAGCTAATCTGGACCTAACCAACCGTGCAGCCCCTTGCCGCCGTGTAGGGAGAGGTAGTCGAGCCGTGGGAGCTCGCGTAGAGGGGGAGACTGCACAGATCGAATCCACAGCAGGAACCCCATTGAACGAACTAATCGGGACGCCCAAACCCCGGTCTGCTAGCGCAGACCCGGCTACCGTACTTGGGGCGCAACCCTAGCAGTTGGGGCCGAATCGGGGGTTGAGCTGCTCACCTTGGCGCGGCGGAGCGACGGGATCGGCGGGAGGATCGCTCTAAGCAGACGGAGCCCGGAACGGCGACGGATTCGCTCCCTTCGCCGCCTCTGATAATTATCGGGTTTTTTTCAGATAATTATTGGTTTTTGTGTGCGAGAAATGGAGTCCAACCCGACGAAACCAAACAAGACGGAGACGACGAGTCAACCGACCGCACGAAGGAAAGCTAGACCGGCCGTCGCCGGTGGTGAGGACGGGGGGAGACCGGCTTAACCGGTGGACGGCGCGTAGGATGGAGGTGGGACCTACGGGAGCGGTTGTGTGCTTCACGGGCAAATCGAAAGGAACGGGGAGCTCGCTACTCAGTCCGGTCCGATTTATTAGGCCGCGCGACTAATTTAAAAATAACTCTAACCATTAATTTTATAGAAAATCTAGGTTCAGTGCGGTCGGTGGATGTTAAAACATGGCGGACTTGTAAGAACAGTAATCTAGATCAAACGGTGGATTTAATCACAGCTCAGCGTCTCGTTTTCTTTATTTTTTCCATATGTCTTTCCTCGTACGTGTGAGCGTGCTGTTAGCCTGTTTAGATCAAACCAATAATTCAAACTGTTTTGTTGGTCAAACCATTTGTCTGATTTAGAATCCGTTTTCACCGTTAGACTAGTCATGGCGAGATCTTCGAAACTAGATCTCATGTTGATATGTTTTAATAAAAAAAAATTCGAACCAAAATGTATCCACTCTTTAACACGTGAGTTATCCATATCATAATATATAAGTTATCCACCTATAACATATACGTTATCCACCATATAAATGGTTGGATCGATGCATTCTTGTATTTCTTATGTGGGTAATTTTTATATTTTTTGTCTCATGAACTCGGTTGACCCATATATTTTAGTCTAGTTCATTAAATATAAGTTATAAGCTAGTTTAATTGAGACGCGATAATCTAGGTATTAATATACCGTCAATGCGTTAGCATCGATAGATGAGTAAGGCTCGGTACCATAACACGTTTCGTTACTCGTATGCTACGAGAGCAGCTACTAGTAATTGCTATGAGAGCGGCTACGAGTAAGGTTCGGTACCATAACGCGTTTCGTCACTCGTACGCTACGAGAGTGGCTACGAGTAATTGGTATGAGAGCGGCTATGAGTAAGGCTCGGTACCATAACCCCTAATGCTTTAGTCCGTACGCTACGAGAGCGGCGATGAGCAACGAGGCCGAGACTTTAGAATAACATTTTATATTCTGTTCCTATTTAATTTTTTATAGTAGTGGATAACTTACATGTTATTTGGTGGATAACTTACATGCTCAAGCCTGGATAACTCTCGTGTTACAGATGGGTAACTTATGAGTAAATAAAAAGTTATCCATTCATAATATGTGATTATGAGTAAATTTTATAATAGTGGATAACTTACATGTTATTGGGTGGATAACTTACATGCTAAAGCCCGGATAACTCATGTGTTACGGGTGGATAACTTTTGGTCCAAAAAAAGTTGTCAAAACATATCAACATGAGATCTAGTTTCGAAGATCTCGTTACGAGTAGTCTAATGATGAAAACGGATTTTAATTCAGACAAACTGTTTGATCTAGAAAATATTTTAAATTTTTGTTTTAAATTCAGCTGGCTAATCGATTTTTGTCCCGACTGGTATCCACCGGATTTTGCCATTTATAGGACGGTTGCCATGTAGAAGTCCTAATTTTAATTAATAAATTTTACATAATATATTATAAAAATTATACCATTGAATTTATTTTTAAAATTAGTTTTCAATTATATATTTCTTAAAATATAATTGTATATTTTATTAGTTAAAACTGATGATCAAAGATTTTTTAAAACTACGTGTGAGTATATCGGATAGAAACCGATGAGAACCTTTTTTTTTTCTTACTAGCTGAATGTCGTACGCTGTCATGGTTATTAAAAAGAATTAATTTAAAAAATATGTCAAATTGTATAAACATACAATGCTTTTAAAATTTAAAATGGGTTTTTCGATCGGAGTAAGAATATTTTGTTATACTTACCTCCAAATTTATCATGTTCCATTTGGTGTGCGCAGATTTCTTAAGAATTCACCTCTTTCTTCTCAAATTAAAATCCTACTTTCTCTATTTATTTTTGTTGCCTAATTTTTTTGGCAAGATTGTTTTAAAACAAATAGGAAATTAGCAAAAGAAAAAAAAGCTTTTAGGCCAAGCCACCTCCTTTGCTCTAGAACAACGTTGCCGCCCTTCTCGTGCTCCTTTGGCCTCGTGACCCCAAGCTCGAGAACCTCGACCCGATGTTCCTAGCAGGTGCTGCTCCGTCTACCCAAGGCAAAGCCCTCGGGGCTCTATGCTCCAATCTGGCTAGTGCCCTGCTTGGCCACCTCACCGATGGATGTGCCTCCCTCCAGTACAGATTTCGGCAAGGGCGGAGCATTGCTCGGTCGCTGATCCAGCATGGCGGTGGGACTTTTTTTCACCGAACAAGTACAAATTCACTTGGCGATGGCAAGACTTGTATTGCCACAGCCATTGCCGGACCTTCACGAGGGGCAACCTATGGTTTAGATTTCTGGAGCCCATAAGCCATAAAGAGCATGTTTTGTCCTCCGCGTTTCTAAACAGATAGAGAGGCACGAGTGCATGACCAGCAGGTCCCCTGGACGGTGGCACGACCGATGGGAATCCTCTTGTGCGCGCTCGTCCTCTTCCCTTTGTACTCCCCGTGCTTGCCCCTTGTCCCCCATCCTGTCACTTCTCTTAGGGCAACTCTAGCAGCCCACCCCAAATAGAACATTGAATCTGTTTGATTCGGTCCATTTGTGGTGTGGGAGGACAAAAAACAGACACGTATTCGACCCAATTTCGTAGTGCCCCCAATGGTGTCTCCCCCACACTCGTCGGAGCCATCCATGTAACTCGCTGAATCTGTGCCCGCATCAAAAGCTCGCGTCCTTGCGCCGAAGAGCATCACGACCGCCGTCATGCGCCATGCTCGCGTGCCCGCGTCGGATCTGGAGAGGAACACAGTGGAGCTCGGGGCAAAGTAGGAACTCGGGGCGGCGGCGCGAGTAGGGAAGTAAGGGTGGCGGCCGACGGAGCATGGTACGATGGAGCTTGGGCGGCACGTGCAGGGAAGGAGGGTTGGCGGTGCGCGCGGGAGAGGAGGGGCGGCGGCGGAGAACAGGGCGGTGGATCTTGGGGCGACACGTGCAAAAGAGGAAGGGTGGCGGTTGGCAGCGCAACGGCACAGCGGCCAGCGGTGGTGAATGACGAACAACCGAACAGTTGTTCCATGGAGATGTGTTGGTGTGAAGAAGTGGGGTAGGTGGGTATGTGTGTGTGGCGTGTGGGCTACTGGGCGGACAAGGGTGGACAGGACAGATGTATTTTTTCATCCGTTTCACTGCAAATTCAGCCCAAGTTTGAGGATAAAATGGGGTGGTTGAGGCAAAAAAAATAAACAAATCGATATTTATAGTGGACCGTTGGATACTATGTTTTGTTGACCGAACGGATAAAAACAAGCCGAATCTATCGGGAGACCGCTTGAGTTGGTCTTATCACCAAGCAGCAGTTGAAGCCGGCTACATGGCTCAGAGCAGCAGCGGAAGCAGATGGATGCTACTAATTTGATCTTCAGGCCCGTGCTGTAGCAGCTGCAAGTTAGTAAGATAAATAGATTCAGACTACTAATATGGGATACCATATTTAGAATAGGTTTAGACTACTACTTTGAATGAGTTTGGGTTGTTCTCATGCAACCAATTTGATCGAACAGATGTTATTAAGACATAAAAATAAATCGAATCTAGTTATATATCTAGGTTCTGTCATATTGTCTATGTATATCTTGAAAGGACTAAATATGATGTGACTTTTCAATAATCCATGAACTGACGCCATATGGCGACAACATAGAGTTTATGAGATTATGCTAGACTTGTCGAATGAGCCGTGCGACTGAAAAATTGTTCCGAGTTTATTTTGCCTGCATCCAAAGCCTGTTCTAAACATGATAAAAAATGAGTCAAACTTTCTATAAATTAAACAACAGAGAGCAGTAGTAGACCAAAATTCACCAAGGTCGCTAGTGCCAGGGAGCCCGAACGGGTTCGCTGCGCCGCGGCAGACTTCCCTCGGAGGATGAACGTGGTGGAGGCCGGAGTTTGGGGCTGCACTTGGACCAACCGGTGGTGGCATAGAGTACTAGGATGGCTCTGGCAGGGAATATGGTGGCGGGGATCCAGCGGGAACGGGAATTCGATCTGGGGTCGGGGGAATAGCAAAATATTTCCCTTTTGTTTTCCATGGAGCACCGCGCTCATGTCACATGCGATGACTCCGAGAAGCGTGCCCTCCAGTGAGTCTGAGGAGAGCAGTGCAGAGGCGTCGTCGGGATCCGCGCTTGGAATGAAATCCCAGGTGGGGGTGCATATCGCCGACCCGTCGAGGAGACCCGCATCTTCCAGCTCCATCGGTTGTCCATAAGTAGCTTGCAGATGATGTCAGTGGTGGTGGATTCGGGAAGAAGGGCTCGAAGTCGCGTACCTCTAGCTCTCAGAGACGATGCATGCGGCCCACTTCGTGTCACTGTCATGGTCTCACGGCTCCAGCTCAGCGCGCGACGCTATCGTGGGCGTTTGCTTAGAGGAGGAATCCATGCCAACAACATATCCCCACGGTGGCGCCCTATTAAGCTCGGCGTTCAAGGTGCTATACGCGCAGCCGCGAGAAGCCATGCTGGCGTGGGTCTCAAATAGAAAGCCTGGCCAGGCATTTCCCCCGGGCGGCGCCCTTCTCAGCTAGGTGGTTGTAACATCCCAGCATTTAGGAATCAACGAAGGGTAGAACTAGGATTTTGTGCATATGCATGCATTTATCTGTAAAATACGGGTAAATTTTTTTCGCCAAACAAAAACCCTAAAGTGATCAGAGTTTCTTTCACTCTCTAGGTATAGGAATAGCTCTAGAGAGTGATTGTTATAATTTTTGACATGATCTTTATGAATCAATGTGTTTGGGGGAAATAATTTGAATTCAAATTTGAAATTTGAACTTATATTTAAAAGTTAGGATTTGGTATTTTGAAATGATTTTCAAAATGATTTAGTAATATTATTTGTTATAATAAATAGATAATAAATAATAATAGAATTCAATATAAAGTAATTCAAATAAGAAATGATTCTTTATTTCTTATCTTTATTCCATACACATTTTACAAGGATAAACTCATTCAAATAATGAAGATGTTCATTGCAGTAAAAATATTACAATAAAGGAAATTCATAAATGAATAAACTATTACAAGATTTTTACAAAAAGAGTAAAATAAAGGTTAAAAAAGAACCCATCTATCTATGTGATCCTATACTAAATATGGCATACCCAGATCTTGTACCTGCAAAATACAAAAACAAACAAAATGAAAACAAAAGGTTAATTGTTAGAATTACTCTCGGTTGAGAATGGTGAAGTGCACTGCTCAAGTTTACCTCATTGAGTAATTATTAAAAGGGACACATTTCACCAATATGAAAGAATTTGTTCTTTCATAACAAATAAGCCACAAGTCAATATATTAGCAGCAAGTAAAAGGGGCAAGTTTCACCAGGTGAGTGAAATGTAAAATGTTAAAAGGTGAAACACATCACTGATCTGATCCACACCATGCACCAAACAGCCAGGCAACACAGTCACCTAACTGCATGGTGTGTTCTATCAACATAGGCAGCAGTAGCCACACAAGCAAAAGGAGAAGAGCTCAGCCATAACAAAGCTTCCAGCAGCTTATTCCCACTTTCAAACATCAAACCAGGAACACACCAAGCTTACCAAAGCCAAGCAAACCACTAGCCAAACCATACACCAGATCATCCAAGTATTCACCTGATGGTGACATAAGGAGGGGGTGGATCAGGTGGATAGCAAGGTCAAGGCCAAGCTTACAGGAACCAGAAGTAGCAGGAGAAGCACCAGAAGGTGAAGGACAAGATCAGACCAGCAACACAACCAGCAAGATCTAGCCAACCAGATCAACCAACAACAACACCTGCAACCTAACAGTTGTGGTGAGTAATATAAAACCCTCACATGATCTAACCATCTTATCTAGATTAGAATACATGTGTTGTTTTATATGTAGATCCCTCGGAAATCACCCAAGTGGGGTGAATCCATCACAGGAGATTTTTGAATAAAGATTATGCTTAAACTTTACAACTCCAACAAGGATCTCAGACCAGCATCACTGATCCTGGATCTTAAAGCCAAATCCTATATTCCAATATGACCATAGCCTAGCTTATGAATTCTGGGCACATCTCCTAGTGGAGTAGCACCCCAGAATCCATAAATCTTATGAACCCATACAAAACCATGAGCACCCCAACCATTCTTAGCAAAAGTATTCAAGATTTAGTAACTGATGTTAATATCGGCACATGTCTATGAGGGACAGTATGATAGGAATCTAGTTCCTAAGCCTCAGACCAACATCATAGGAAATCATGTTTAAAAAGGGAGCTTCAACTTATCTTTGGCATAAATCAAATCTTAAGCACCAATAGAATCAAGCCAGTAGTAGAACCTAGACTTGTGTGCCATTTTAAGATGGTGTCACAAGAACCGAATCTAAATCAAGCAGATCCATTATTTAGCTTGCATAAATAAACTTGTAAGACACTAAATATCATTTTCCTGGAATCAACCACCAGGAATCATTACTAAGTCTATATTCATCCACATAATCAGAGTATCACTATAATCATATTATTAACTTCACTCTGAGTATCATCCCACAAGTTAGAGCTCAATAATTCAGTGGGCAATCACTGACCGTGCTACTCTCAGTACTAATATCTTGACAATGGTGAATTCACAAATTACCAACACCAAAAGTAAAACTCTATAGTAGCATTACCATCTAGGCCATGACCAATTATCAATTGGAACCAGCATAATAAGGTCACTAGCATCTTAAAAATCAACTATAGACAGTGACCACCATGATATGCTTAATCACTATCCACCATAACCATCAGTACTAGTGCCAATCCATCATATATAACCAAAACTGAGGGAGGAACCCTAATCAGGACATGAACCCTAATTAGGGATGCACACCAGAGACACACATAATAGATCAAGGAAGGCAGAGGACAGCAAGCACGAGGGGGAGATCAAGATTAAACTCACCAAGGGTCCTCGATGTAGATTAGAAGAGGAAGCAGAGGGGCCGATGAGCGCATCGCAGCACGGGGAGCACCCGAGGGGCGTTGCACCCCGCACCGAGCCAAGGCGGTGGCCACAACAGCGCTTCAGGACGAGCATCACCACCACAACAACACACGAACACCCCACCGCACCACTAGAGCAGCAACGAAGGCATCATCGGCATTCCCCCAAACCCTAGGGTTTGGTACGGATCCAGCCTGGCCAAAGGAGTGCCCCAGAGCCAAATCAAAATGGACCAACCAAAGGAGCGGGGTCAACAACCTTGCCACACACCACGACGGCGGCCAAGGAGGACCAGGGCGGCGTGGATGGCATGGCGGTGGTGTCGGCAACACCACGGGGGCGAGGAAGAAGGAGAGGAGTGAACGAGAGAGAGAGAGAGAGAGAGAGAGAGAGAGAGAGGAGTGTACTAAGCCGATAGGGCCAGTACCACTTTGGGAAGTTGTTTTGACGAGGCCAACTGGGCCAAGATGGGCCCAAATAGTCCAATGGGGTTGGCCCAAACACAAAAGGGATTTTAATTATTTAGCAAAAGACCAAAATACGCCTAGAATTTAATAAATTCCAAAAAAAGGTCTTAAAAATCCAAATAATATATTTTTAGGTTTATAATAATACAAGTTACTTCATAAAATTAAGAAGTTTATTTTTAATAGCATAAATTTAGGTTAAAGATTTTTATAATCTATATTCCTTATGGAATTTTACAAAAATCAAGAAAATACCTAAAATAAATAAAAATAACTTTTATCATATTTAGTTATTATAGTATTTTAGAAAATTACTAAATTTATATTTAAGATACCAAAATCAAACCTCCTAAATTAAATGCTTATTCTTAGAAGGAAATATTAAGAAAATAATTACAGGAGTTAAATTAAATAAAAATTAGTTTTTAACTCTATTAATAACATATCACATTCTAAAAATAGTGAAAATAATATTTACAAAATTGTTCAAGGTTATTCCTTAAAATGAATTCCTTTATTACATAAAGAAATTCCATAAACTAAAATACTGGGTAAAACACACAAAGAAGATAAATAATAAATGATGCATTACATTACTATGCACATTCATTTTTGCTTCTTTAAATATTGTCCTTACAGGGCAATAATGGTGTTTTGTAGACATAGAAGCTCAAGGTCCAGTGCAAGCATCCTTATTCACTACCTTGCAATCACAAGGCAAGTTCATCACTTGCTCATGTCCTTTGAAGAGTATTTATCAAAGTATTTATAAATTGTGTGTTATCATCTATGTTTCGGAGAAAGAAAATATTATTTTCTCAAAACAAATAAATGTTGATATCATCATAAGTGATGATATGGATAAGGTGAGCAATGGAACCTAGGTTTCCATTTACAATAAGATTAATCACCTAGGACTTAACAACCCATGTCATCAGTGATTCTAGCGCCGTATATTACGCGTTAACTATGAGATCTGGAATAGGACGGAGAAGTCAGTTGTATCTTCTTCCTCTCGCATGTATCTAGATGTGCAGGTTGTGGCTGATATCCTCGTAGCGTGCATTAATTGGTAATTCATAGAGGATATGCAGCATATGGGTGGGAACCCTCAACGTCCCACGATAGTTCTGGCATCTAACGGTTTGTACTAACCATTGCCGTAATTCAATGGGTGGGCATGGTGTACACCAAGGAGACATGCGGGGTCGTGAAGGGGGCAGTGATTGGCTTCGATCACCTACTGGGCCCCACATCATGGAATTATGGACGGGAAAGTACGCTCGGTTGTGCAACAAGGAGTTGATCTCTCATGGGTAAAGTAACACACCTCTGCAGAGTGTAAGAATTGTAGCTTGTTACTCCCTGTTCCGGGAAGGAGCTATGAACACGGCAGGAAAGGAACTCCATGAAAGTTCTGGTCAACCTGTGTAACATCCCAGGTTTTATTATATGATGTTACTAGAAGCATGCATCATCCTTGCATCATAGCATCCTACAAATTAAGTCGCATCAAAACCCTACCACCAAACCCTGGATAAAAACCCTAATATCAATTCCTACATGTGAGCAATAATGATGTAATCATGCTTGACCCTTCTAAAAGCTTTGTAAAAATAATAATCTGTGTCTCTATGATGACCACCTCATTTTTACAAAAATTTGGAAACAAGTTTCACTAAGTTTGGATTGACTATGCAAAAGTTATTGAGGTTTTATTAAAACAGAAAATGGAAAAAATAGGGAATAAAAGCAACTGCCTAACCTACTGGGACGGCTGGGCTAGCCCGCTAACGCGCGCGCGTCGCCTAAGCGCTAAGCCAGCCCGCCAGCGCCAGCCCGTGCCTGCCGCTGCCACCGACAGGTGGGCCCGCGCTGTCATTCCCCACCTCCAGCAGGAGTCCCTGATGAACACGAACCCGAGTTCAAATCCTCGCGATTCTCCGTCCTCCGTACGAATCCGTGCCCCCTACTCCAAGGAATCTCCCCCTCTTATACCGCTGCTTCGCCCCCATCGTTGTTCTCGTGTTTCTCAAACCCTAGCTCCCATTTCGCCACTTTCCGATCTCGCCGGAGCAGTCCGCCATCGGAGCTCGAGGTTGGCGACCTTCCAGAGCACCTCGAGCCCTGGTCTACCTTCCATACTACTCGCCTCAACCTACCGGATCCTCCCATCTAACTCGCTTCTTTCGAATCGCAGGGGATCACCGACAATTGCTGGCCGGAGCCCATCGGGACCGAGAGGAGGAACGGCCGACCGTGGGAGATAGAGGAGGAGAGGGACCACGCCGAGGCCGTTGAGAGATTCGCCATCCCCGTACGCATCGAGGGGCCATCTTCGCCATCTTCCAAGACCACTGGAGCCGCCGGGACACCGACCACCGACGCCGTTCCACCACCGCCACCGTCGCCTTCATCGCCGCCACCGCCACAGGTCAGTCAAGCCGCTCACGGTCGTCCGATTGAAAGTTTGCGGCCCAGATTAGAAGGAAGGGGTGAAGGGGTATGCGCCAATCGCGCAGCGCCGCATGGCAAAGTCGCAGCAGCGCGCCGCGTCAGCGTCGCCTTGCTTAGCTGGCCCGATCAGAATCTGCCACGTGTCGTGTTCTCGTTAGGGTTAATTTTATTTGGCAGATTGAGTTTAAAACTTGAGAAATTCATAGAAAATTAAATACTTGGCCAAATATAGCATATAATATACCGTTGGATTCACAAAATTATGTAGAACGCATATCTGCAATAAAATTTCAAGTTTATAGTAGGATTTCTGTGTGTAAATTAATCTTTAGATTAGAGTGTTTAATCCACAGAAAAATAATTAAAACCCCGTTTTAGTCGATTCTTGTTGCGTTGATTTTGTTTTTACAATACCTACTGAACAAAGTTATAGAACCTTGCTTAAGAGTATTAGATCTGATTTGGGGCTAATTAGATGGTTGGATCTTCTAGTGAGCCCAAGAATTAGAATAAGACCCAAATTTGTTTAAACCCGTGGGAAATCAATACTAATAACATCCCTAACACAATCGCAATCCAATTATACTATCTTGGTCAATTTAGAAAACAAATCTTGCATAAATACCATGTTGCATGCATGCATATTATCCCGGTGGCATATTTTGTGCAAGTTGTGATTAGATCTATGTTTGTGTTTCGTTAGATTGTTCGGAGTGCGCTGAGGAGTGCTATTGTGTAGAGTGCTGCTCGGATCAAGGCAAGTTACACCACTTGTTCATAACTTTTGTCCCAGTTTTTATTCTATGCATGTGATCTTCAAAATTCTGTAGTATGCATGTGTAGGATGTTCTAGTAGAATTTTTCCTTAGTATTATTTTGCAAGTGCGATGATTTTGTAGTATGCCATGAGTAGCTCTATACTTAGGATTTACCCTCCTAATAGGTTCCCCTGTTTTGCTAAGTATTGCTTGCTATGCTATATATATGTAAAGTACCGTTGGGGGGTTCGAAAGACAATGAATTTTTCTAAGTATAAAGGCTCTCTTGAGCAAAATTTTCTTCTCAAATCCACTTCAAAATAAAACTAAGTTTTCTTCTGGGCGGAATGGTTGTTGGGTCAACGAGTGAGATTTTGGTGGAGGACGGTCGCCCAGGAATCAAAGAAGTCTACCATGTTTCAGAATTCAGAAGCTTCCAGTGCAACCATAATACATATGTGCTTTGTCTTGGCCTATTACTTAGTGGGAAACCTTACCTGGGTACCAACATTTGGAGGTTCTTGGCATGGTTGGATCCAGAAGGTAGATGGGCTACTAAGGGAAAGCCTCGCCATGGTCTTGTATGTAAAAGGACTTGATCGTGGATTATGGGTAAAGTGCACAAGCTCTCGAGAGTATTGCAATCTGATCGCTCAGCCGTGTTCACGGAAATAGAACAACATTGAGCATCTGAAGGATGGAGCCTCTGAAGGATCTTTCTCTCTCTCTCTCTCTCTCTCTCTCTCTCTCTCTCTCTCTCTCTCTCTCTCTCTCTCTCTCTCTTTCAAAACTTTTTTTCTAAAAACCCAAAGCGTGAGTCATATCGCTATTGGGAGGATTTTGGGGAACTTGGTGAGTAATATCCAAGTGTTAGGTTGATTGGACACTTGGTGAGTAATATTCTCGTGCGCCATTCGACCATATATTACTTAAACAAAAGTTTACAAAGTAGGAAAAATCTTCTCTTCTTCTCTATACTTAAGAAAACTAGCTTTGAGCAAATAAACTCTACAGCCTAAACTAGCCTTGCATGTAGAGATAGTCTTTTCTTTCCTTGGTGTAATTTGCCAATACATTCAAAATATAGACCCAACTTGTTGGTTGCACGTCTTATGTGCAGAATCCGAAGATTGAAAGGTGCATATGGATCGCGAGTCTACACTCGACAAGCCTGGGGCGTTGATGGACTCAAGCTGCTTTTATGTTTCCGCTATTATTTGAGCTAGCTTCATGCTAAGCAAATTTGTAATAAATTCATACTTTGGATTCTCCGTGTAATAATTACTTTGTGTTTTACATGATATTCATCGACTGTGAGTGCTAGCTATTGATCCAGGGACTAGCATGTAAATCACAGGGACTTAGGATCTTTATTGATCCAAGGTCACTACAACCTGTGAAGGCTGATGGGCATAGTTTTTAACAATAAAATCAATCTTTGCAGAAAGATTTATGAAAACTGCATAGTGCCATGGAATGATAGTCCGAGGTGGTAGATAGAGCATCAAACTTCTCACCATGCATATAATGAACTTGTTGGGTAACACTGTTACTCACCCTTTCCTTTGATCCCCTGCTTAGACTCTGAGGATCCAGAATATACCCCTCTGTATGCAGCAGAATGTCAAGATGATGTCTTCTACGAGGAGCCTGACCTGTCGTGTCACATCCCACCATTCCCAAATTCTAGATTTGGTACTGCACTGCATCATGATCATCATTTGCTTACAATGACATTCTGCATTCATGAAAATATTTGAGTTCCAAAACACTACTTTCAAACCCTAGACGGAGTTACTCATGTGCTCCTACAAAAAGGAATAGTTGGACCTATAAAGTCACTGTTTTGAAATAGACAAATTATTGCCAAAAATGATCCTAGGTTGATCTCCTAGATTTTAGAAAAATTTAGAAAGAAATTTCACCCCATTTGGAGTTCATATGGAAAAGTTATGTTGGAAATACCAAAACAGGAAATGGAAAAGAAAAAGAACAAAAAAAAGAAGCAAACGGCGCAGCAGCGGCCAGCCTGCCGCGGCCCAGGCCCAGCCCGCGCAGCGCACACGTGCAGCAGCGGCCGCCGCCGCCCGCGCGGCAGATAGCAGCGCGCCGCCCACGCGGCCACAACCACCGCCAGCTAGGGCCCGCCCGTCAGCGCGAGCCGGCCAGGGCACGGACGCCGAGGCCGACCCGGCCACGACCAGCACCCCGGTGTGCCGCCGCGACCCCCCTCTCTTATACCCTAGCCTCCCCTCTACCCGGCCCCTAAACCCACGCCCTCTCTCTCGCCCTCAAACTCCGGCGATTTCTCGCCAGAGCTAGCCGCCGCCGCCGCCTTCCCCACTCTCGGTAAGCGTCTCCGCCGCCGCGTCGTCGCCCTCCCTCACCCGCGAGCTTGCCTCGCCACCGCTGACCACCCCCCTCTCCTCTTCTCTCCCCGCAGGAACCGCCGCCGCTGCCGCCCGCGACCGACCCCGCCGCCACCGCTTCGGCCGCCCGCCGTCGACGCCCCCGTGCACGCCCGAGGCCGCCTCCACGCTGACAAGCCCCGCCAACACACCCCCGACGACGTCCGCTCCTTCACCGCCGCCAGGGATCGCCGACGCCGCTGCCCCGACCATCGCCGCCGTCGCCACGCCCAACTCCGGTGAGCCACCTCGCCGCCCTGCCTCCCCGGCCGTTTGATCACGATTGGACGTTCCAGATCGGGCCGTTGATTAGTCAGTGCAGGCAGCTGACTGGTCAACTGCCAATCAGCGCCACGTCAGCCGCCACGTGGGCCGGTCAAGAGTCAAAGTTTGACTGGGTATTTTCTAAATTGAATTAATTGGCAGATATTGACCAAAACTTGCAAAATTCATATCTTTAGATCTACTGGGCCAAAAATTACAAATAAAATATATGTAGGTTCAGTGTCTCGTGTAGAATCTCGCTGTACCATTGGTTTACACTTTTGCAGCAAGGTTTTGTCCAGAATAATTAAATGAGTTAATGGCCTTTTTAGAGTAATTAAATCATAAAATAAGTTCTGTAACTCCAAAAATTGCAAATAAGATGTCCCTGGAATCAGTAGAACAAGGGGAATCTCAAAGTGAATTAAAAAGTTAGGCTTACAGTAATAAATTTTGCAGAATCTATTTAAAGGCTTACTGCAGTATTTTAATTACTCAGGGAGGTATATAAATCCTTTTTGAGAATTTCCAGTTGGTACTATTTCTATTTAGAGTTACCTACACAGTAGAATTTTTCCAAGATTTTACAAACAGTATGATAGCAGTGGTGAATTATTTAGTTTCTAGCTCTGTTATTGAGCATTATAAATTGCATGCTTGTTTTCTTTTCGCTAAAACAATTTCCATGCATGCATCTTGCATCATATTTATTTGCATATGATTGTGGATGGTTTGTTTATAATTGCAATTGTATCGTGTAGATTATGACGAGTGCAACGCTTGCTCGTGTGTGGATTGTTCTTTCGACCGCTACAATCAAGGCAAGTATATGCTACCTTGTTCATGATGTTATCCTACTATTTTCAATGCATTGTCGTGTATTTTGTAGACGCATGTGTAGGATAATACTATCGCTATGCTATGTCCTATTATATGGTAGGGCTCTCCTTGTAGAGGAACCACCATTGGTAGATGTGCTTAACCATGCTATGATGAACGAGGGCTGGGTTACATCACTACAAGTTGTTTCTAAATGTGTTGGTTTGTAAAAACTAAAACAACGTAATCAATGAATCTCCTGGATGTGATGGGATTGATAATTTTTGGTGGTATCATTGCGAAAAGGCACCCAGGTATGAAGAGAAAATGATTGGCTTCTTTATTTTGTAGCTTACGTGTACAACCATGTGCCAATAATGAAATGGGCGGTTGGTTGGACTCAGTAGGTTGTGGTAACTCGAACCCGCGTATCCAGCGATGTAGAATTTTGGTAGGTTGGACCGGTGCGTGTCGGGATTGGGGAGCTACTTCCCGAATGGTCTCTTCTTGGACTTCTCCCTATCATCACCCGAAATGAGAGTGATGGTACGAGCTGGGCTGGCCAAGTCATATGGGTAAAGTGTACTAACCTCTGCAGGGTGTAGAAACTAATCGATTAGCCGTGTCCCCAGTTATGGACGTCTGAGTTGCTTGATATTGATTCCATGACATGTTTCTCGCTCATTCTAATTTCATAATTGCTTTAATATTGTTGGGTTAACTTAATTGGGATCTTTTCAAAGAAAATCAAAAACTATTTATGAAAGTAGGATAAAGGTTTTTGCAAATGCAAGCTTGCCACAGCTCCACTTGCCAAACATGCATGTAGATGTTAGCATTATTGTCTCCTTTAATAGCTCTACTTGCCATACATTCCATGTATTGACCCTTCGAGGCTGCTACGTTTCATGTTGCAGGATATTCCGATTCCGAGTAATCGATTTAGGCCACGGTACTCCACTCTTCACTTGTTCACTTGTGGGCAATTTGAAGAATGGAGGATTTACTATATTTATGTTGCTACTTGAATAACATCGATCTAGCCTTGGGCTAAGCTTTTATTGTAATAATGATACTCTGGATCTTCGTTATTTATGATACACAGATATTTTGCTATGTTATTTATCTTATTCTATTGTGGGCCAATGAACCGATCCAGGGATTGGCATGTCACATAGAAGCTACGGTCTTTTCAGAACCGTGGTGTTACATGTCGGGCGGTGTGGAAGGGGTGGACTATGAGATCAGATATGGAGTGGACGGCAATGGGTCAGATTAGTTGCCTTAGTTATTAGTAACCAATTGAGCCGAGCAGCATGAACCATATATATTAAGTTGTTAAGCTCAATTCAGAGTTGAAGTTGCAACTTTAAAACTTCTGCTGAAACAGTTTATATTTGGTTTGTAAGTTGAATATTTTGAAGTCTCGAACTTCTGGTATTGTAATAATAATAATGTGTGTATGTTTTTAATATGGACCCGCAATGTTTCGATTGTACCACTCTAAGGGATGTGATATTTACGGAATGGTGTTCTATGGATGTCATGTCAACAACACATGCAGTGGTATGCTTGGTCACTGCAGTTGGTATCAGAGCAATTGCTTTGACCTTAGGTTGGAAACCTAGTAAGGGGTATTACCTATAGGAGATTGTAGCAACGATAAAGAATTCTCTAAAAGGGTATAATGGGTATTCAAATGAGAATATTCCGTTGTATATTTTAGTGCGATAATTCTTTGTTATGATGCAATAGTTTATTGTTTACTAATAAAAATATTTTTGTTATACAGTGTTATGGCACCAAAGTTTCCAAAACAAACTTTGGTAAGGAAAGAGGAGACTCTCGATGATTATCAAAGTTTCCAAGTTTATGGATCGATATCGACTAATTGTTGGGTCTTTGTATAAGACACATCAAGTCGTAGTAGAGGATAAAAATGACATGTTAGAGGATTTAACTGATCCAGAACGAAGGAACCAGTCAGCATCTCAGTTATAGAATGAAGCAAGGAGTAGTGCAAAACCAATCTTTAAGGATATACCTATAGATCTCGAATCATTTACACCATATCCTTATTCACCCAGACCAGAATCTACCTATGATCCTACTTTAGATATGAGGTATCCTGTACCACAGGCTTCTGAGGAAGGATCCGATTCAGAACTTGCTATTGAGAATTGTGATGGATGGAGGATGGGTCACCTGAGGGATCCCGAGGAAATCACATGTCAGTGGATGGGTCTGACAAAGATGTCGGACAATCCAGCTAGATGGGTGTGAGAATCAATCCTAATGATAGTAGAAAAAATACCATATTTGCAGAAAGTCAGGATGAGGAAGAAGATCCTGAGAAGAGAGTGTTTGAATCACTAATATCCTATGAAAACCTAGGGAATGTACATTATCCAATGTTTAACTATCTTGCCCAACAGAGCACCTAGGGGTAGCGGAATCTGGGTATTCTGTTGACAACTCTAGGAATGAAGCTCAGGAGATACAAGTGGGTGATAGTGATGAACAGGTTTCTAAAGACTTTTCAGCTGAGCTGGATGGAGTTAATGCACTCAGGTTGAATAATAACTCAAGTCCTGATACTTCAGATACCAAGTACGTTCCATCTGCAAGGCCATTTGTTCCACGGTTGGACTTCAGGCATGTATGATGAACATCGCGGATACTAAAGACGTAGGTTACTTATTAGGAAGTAGCTGGTATTGCGTATTGTACTGCAAGAAAAATATGTATCTAAATACGTGAGGTAGTGTTCATATGTGATATTGTACCTATATGGTACAGGTTTGTAATGACTTTGTATTCACTAAGTTTTTGTAATGTATAATATGTGAAAATGCATATTTGGATCTTATTTGGATTTTGTTTTCCATTGTGTGACTAGTTATTTGCATGAAGTTGAGCTCAGAACACATGTGCATGATGTAATTATGAGTATTCGCTTTATGTTGCAGGACTAGAGGGTCATGGAATCGGGTGTAGAAACGGAATCCGAACATCAGCGCATGGAGCCCGAGGCTAAGGAGAAAGTAGATGCTGATGCTGGAAATCAAGGAGCATTACCACCACCAATGAGGTCGCTAATGGAGCAGAACTTTATGCAATACATGCAAATGATGCAAGAATCCCAGAACAAATTCATGGAAGAGTTGTTGGGACGAGATGGAAATCAGAGAGCACCTGAAGGTGGAGGAGTGAGTCTTTCCGACTTCCAGAATGCAAGTCCGTTACCTTTTGCATCAGCTCCAGAACCGATGGATGTAGAGGATTGGCTAGTAGATACTGAGAGAAAGTTAAAGACTGTAGGTTGCAATGAAGAAGAAAAGTTTAGGTATGCAACCCATCTCTTAATAGGACCTGCAGCATCATGGTGGGAGAATCAGTTAGCAATGCAACCGCCAGGAAGAGAGTATACCTGGGAGGAGTTCAAGCAGAGTTTCTGTGAGTACCATGTTCCTGAAAGTGTGATGGAGTTGAAGCATATGGATTTTGAGGAGCTTCAACAAGGATATACTAGTGTCATGAAGTACATCCGGGAGTTTATCCAACTATATCGCTATGCTGAGGATGAAGTGAGCATCGAGGAAAAGAGAAAGAAGCGTTTTCTGCAAGGGTTAAATCCATTCGTGAAGATGTAGTTGAGGTTGCCCAATAAACAAACTTTTCAACAGTTACTGGATGCAGCCATCACTTTTGAAGATGACTATAAGAATGTACAATAGGACCGAAGGAAAAGAGCCAAGAAGGAAGCAAAGAGGATTCAGGCAAGTAAACCAAGAACCAATCTGGAGTTCAAACCCAGAAACAAAACTTACAACAATAACAACAAGAACAGCAGTGGAAGTCAGTCCAATTCGCGGTGGAATATCATATACAATAATTGTGGAATTCCAGGGCATATCCAAAGAGAATGCAAAAAGGCAGTAGTTATCTGTTATGGCTGTGGGCAAAAAGGTCATATCAAGCCTGATTGTCCAAATAAACCACTAGGTGGTTGGCCTACTAAGGGTGGAGGACAAGCTAGTGGAGGCAATGGACATCCCAATAGAGGAGGAAATTTTGTCAAGAAAAACAATGGCAAAAGGAGCAGGCCTACTGGAAAACTGAATTGTGCAACCTTGGAGGAGGTGGATAACTCCAAGCATGAAGTGATAGGTACGCTCAATATCCTTACCAATCTCGGAAAAGTTTTATTTGATACTGGTGCAACTACTTCATTCATATCTGAAGAATTCTGTGATAAGTTTGGGATTAGAAGGGTAACATTAGAAAACCCTATGATCGTGGTGACGGCAGGGGGAAATGTAGTGGTACACCACATTAAACAAGATCAGGTTATCTTGATATGTGGTTGTACATACTTTGCGGACCTTTATGTGATTCCTTTGAAGGGAATTGCAGTAGTGCTGGGTATGGACTGGATGACTGAACATGGAGCTCAGATAAATTGTGAGGATAAAACTGTCTCGATCAAGACTCCAAGTGGAGCAAGGATAGTATATCAAGTTGATAAGCATAGACATATCATGGTAGATCTTCAATTGAACTCAATGAAGGAGGTCAAGTTGGAGGATATTCTTGTAGTAAACGAGTTCCAAGATGTTTTTCCAGCAGAGTTGCCAGGAATGCCACCGGATCAGGAAATAGAATTCACTATTGATCTAATCCCTGGTACAACACCAATAGCTCAAGCAGCATATAATATGGGTCTTAAGGAGTTAAAAGAGCTTAAAGAGAAAAATGATGAGTTAGCTAGAAAAGGATTTATTCAAGAAAGTGTATCTCCATGGGGAACTCCGGTGATCTTTGTGGACAAGAGAGATGGAGGACGAAGGATGTGTGGGGATTACAATTTTTTTAACAATGTTACTGCGGTGACCCAGCATACCACTGCATGATGTAGTACACTATAGTCGTTGACATAACACCAATGAAACACCGTTCACTAGTATTACATCCCTCAGAGTGGTACGATAGAAACACAGCGGGTCCAATACATGGCTAAAGGTTACAACTCACTCTATACACAAGATCCAGAGAACACTCTAGGTTAAAGAGAGAGAAAGAACTTCTTACAAAGAAGAATCAAAGATAAATAATGCACCAACTATTATACTTTTAAGACTAGTGTTTTAACTAAGGGGTTGGCATTGCTGCTATTGCAACGCGCTACAGAAATAGGTTCTTTGGCTAGAGAGTATATTCCTATTTAATCAGTAACTTCGTCTTCACTTGAGTTAATATATATGTTGACTTCCTTGTCTTCGTTGAAGAGCTTTAGCTTTGGTTGAAGATTCCTGGAGCATAACTTGATGTAAACGTCGTCTAAATGGCTTCAGAATCTAGCAAGGGTTAAGAAGATACTTGGAGTACGAGCGTACTCAGCAAGTTCACTAGAAAAGAAGTGTTTGATGCACTATAACTACAGCCACAGACCATAGGTCGTAGGCAATGCAAGTTTTTGTAAACATTTCTTTAAAGGTTGCTTTTATTTTGAAAAACTATGTCCGTCAGCCTTCACGGGTTTACCAGAACTTTCATGGAGTTCCTTTCCCGCCGCGTTCGCAGCTCCTTACACTCTGCAGAGGCAATACAAGTTACAGTTCTTACACTCTGCAGAGGTGCATTACTTTACCGGGCAGCTTATTCCCGTCCACAATTCCATGATGTGGGGCTCAGAAGATGATCCAAGCCAATCACTGCCCCCTTCGCGACCTCGCATGCCTCCTTGGTGTACACCATGCCCACATATTGAATTACGGCAATGGTTTGTACAGACCGTTAGATGCCAGAACTATCGTGGGACGTTGAGGGTTCCCACCCATATGCTGCATATACTCTACGAATTACCAATTAATATGCACGCTACGAGTGATAACAGCCACGACCTGCACATCCGACTACATGCGAGAGGAAGAAGATACAACTGACTTCTCCATCCCATTCCAAATCTCATGGTTAACGCGTGATATACGGCGTAATAATCACTGGCGACATTGGTTGTTAAGTCCTAGATAATATGTTCCTTTACCACCGGAACTTTCCTAGTAGGTTATTAACTCATGGTAAATAACCTATAATCACATTATTATGAAAATAGTGTTTTCGGACCTTTTTCAAATGCAGGTGATGACAACACTGGATTTGTAAAATACTTTATAGAAAATAATCAAAGGACATGAGCAAGTGTGAACTTGCCTTTTGTGATTGCAGGATTATGCACTCACGGTCTTTAAGACAATTTAAAAGATCCAATATTTGAAATCAGCATCATTGGTACGGTAAGGACTAATGTTTAAAGAAGCAATATGCTCTTATGCATAAGTAATGTGATGCACTTTATAAACGCGAATCCCTGGGATAGCGTTGTTCTAGGGTTTGGATACTTGAAATGATGTCTTTGAAATGTGTTGTACTTCTAGATAAGTTTTACACTTGTGCTTCTTATTAGGGCTTGTGAGTGTGTGTGAAACAGCATGTCATTACAATATCATAAAACAATGAGACACACACAATTGTGAAATGCTACTCAAGATTGCTTATATAAGAGTTGTTGTTTGAAGTGGCAAAAAGAATAACATTTGAAGAAAAAATTTCCTTTCTAAGGTTTAAACAATCTTTGTGGTTAGTTAAGTCTGGTCGATGTTTATTTGTGCTTTCTTGAATAGTTTGGACTTGTGATGCTTTACAACTTAATTAGAACATATCAAAGTTAACTATAAGACACATAACAAAGTCTAGTATTATATTTAAGGTCTTGTGGACTAAAGTTAACTTTAAAAACATGGATAGATTTAAGGTGTATTGCTTATGATATTTGTACCTTGCATACTTGGTAATGTTTCCTAAAGGTTACTTAAGAACGGTTGCACTTTTATTTGGTGTAGTGGTTTCTTGATTTTATAATGGAATAGAATCATTTACCTTTTTATATATGAGTGGTTATAGTTTATAAACAAATAAATAATATTACTTAACTACATATGGACTTACTATAGTGTTGTGATGGTTTTGTAATCTGGTGGTTGAAGTAGATGGAAAAGATTGGATTTAGTCACAAATTATTCTTGGAGATTTTATATTGGATAAGGATCCTTTTAGAAAATAATCTACACTTAAGGTTGAAAGATAATTCAATAAAATTGTATTTATAATGTTTTGAACCATTATGAGTTTATATTATTAATATTTAAGACTAATACTATTTATTAGACTTAATTGACTAATTTTAGAAATATTACTAAATTTTATTTACACTTATATGAATTAACATTTAAGGAAATAGGTTTAAATTCAAGTTATTAAGTTATTTAAATTTTTATTTACCTCCAAAGTGGAATATTATATTTTTAGCATGTAGGTTTTATTTTTGTGATCATTTTGGTATATTACAATTATTTTTGTGATTTGAAAATAATAAGATATGATTTTTATAAGATTTACTACTTTATAAATACTTAATAAATAATAAATATTTAATTAAATGAAATAATAATATATGCTTATAATTTTTAAAGTATTGTTTTTATTTTTCTAAGATTTTTGGTATATTACTTATATTTTTCACATTTACCAATATTAAATATGAATTATTTAAGTTTTATTACTTATAAAACTTTTATTAAATAATATTTATTTAAATAATTATAACAATAATATTTGATAATAGTTTTAAGTTGTAGATTTTGTTTTTCTGAATTTTTTTCATATATTATACATATTTTTCTAAATTATAGAATAAAAGTTATTAATTAAACAATATTTAATCATTTATTTCATTTCTGGAATATTGATATACAATTTATATTGTTTTCTCACTTTATTTAAAAGTAAATACTTTTTTTACCGAGGCTAACCCTACCCAAGGTCACTGACCAGTGGGCCTATGGCCACATCATCAGCCACGCAAGCGAAGACTAGGTCAAAGGGTGGACTGGGTCAAGGGTGGCGTCGGCATGACGTTGCTACGACGTCAGCACAACCACCGCCGTCACTGGGTGGTCGCCGGCGACGATATACGACGCCCTAGCAAACGAAACTAGCCTAGTTCGAATCAGCGCAACATGCTGAACCCTAAAGTGGCGACACCGTTTAGAAATGGTCATCGGAGCCTCGGCTCCGACGAGCTCCGACGGTGGCCGACGGTGGCATAAGGTGTGACGACGATTGACAACGAGATGAGGCGATTTAGGGGTACTGGAAGGTTCAGAAACTCACCCTGATTGTAGTAGCGGTGTTGGCAAGGGAAGGCGTGGTCGGAGACAAGCACACGGTCAACTTCTCCGGCGAACCCCGACGGAAAGGAATGATAAAATTCGCACCCACCCGAGCTCCCCTTGATCTATTGATGCCACTAGGGTGAAGACGGGAACATGGCGGTTCTCCTCGACCACTCCATAGGTTCTGAGGTGGTTTCTATCGACGGCGATGCGTGGCTTCGACGAGCTAGGGTTTCAACCCCATTCGAAACAGAGAGGATAAAGAGGAGTGGAGATCATGAGTGAGAGGATGAGGACGAGGGCTTCGCCGTGGCGTTCTTATCCCTTCCCCGGCGTCGGCAGTGCGAATCTTGGCGCAGACGTAGTGGCGGACGGCATCGCCGGCGTCCAGCGAGCTGCTTCTAGCTGGAGGAGGAAGACGACGATGTCACTTTTGCGGAAAACCCCCTGGCATGATTTCAAACTCAACCCGCAGTCCCTCTTCAGTCCCACCCGTCAGCCAGAGGAAATAACGAACTGGGCTGGCTGCTGGGCTTTTGTGGGCTGCATGTGGGCGATAGATAAGAAGGAGGGAAGTTGGGCCACGACCAGGAAATGTTTTTATTTGTTTTTCTTTTCTATTTTCTGTTTTGCTTTTCAGATTTGTATTTAATCTATAATTTGAACTTTTCTAACAAAGTTTATTTGCTGAACATTTGCAGGACAATTAATATTAATTGAGATTTATTTTGTAAACCTTTATGATAATTATTTTGTATATTTATTTATTTTCTTTATATGAATCCCTTTTAATATTTTGTAGAAGCCTTTATTATTAATTTTTTTCTATACTAAACCATGGCTTTGTTATATGATATTTCCTTATTTGTTTATAAAACTTAACTCTAGTTAGCTCATAGTTTGAATAGAAATTTTTATATATAATGATCCTATATCATTATTTGATGCATGAATTACAAAGGAAATTAATATGGTTAATATTACTCCCATTAATTTATAAAATGACAATGTACATATTCTATTATGATAAACAAAGAAGTTTAGGGTTTGAATTGTAAGTGTTTACCCAAGGGTTTAGGGTTCTTAATTTACTTATATTCTTTTGTTGATGTGAGTAAAGATTTAATAGCTAAGCTTATTGTATTTGTTTGTGATCTTTAATGATATCACCTTTTAAAATAGGAATTTATTAACTAAAATTCCGTATGGAAAAGAATTGATAATAATATCTCCTAAACACATATGGTTAAGACAATTGGAAATGTCAGAGATGTGCTTAGGTGATTTGCTATAGGAAATATTCCTATAAGGCTTTGTGGAAATAATATGATTTATCCAATAGAGGAGATGGATGTTAAGCTTGATCATAGATTTAGGGTTTAGTGTTTACCAAGAATTCCTCTCTTCCATAATTCACAATCCTAGACTTATAATTAAGGAACTCCTTTCCTAGATATACTACTTCTTCCTATCCATCACCATGGTTAACATGATGAGCTTTACTTCTCAAGAATATACTTATCCACCTATTATTCTTCTAAACCCATTGATAAATCCAATGAGTTTGACATTAAAGCTGTTATAGTTTTCTCATATCCATACTTGGTTATATCCACAACTCTACTATTGATAACCTCCAGTCCAACAGTAGTTCCTTCAAACTCCACTCTTACTCTTCCTTAATCATCCATCACTAATATTTCTCCAGTAGATGTATACATCAAACTACCTTTCTCTAAAGCTTACTATCCTTTAAGATGAATAACACTACTTCCATAACTCCATGCCACACTGGCTTTAGTTTAATCATACTATCTTACATTTACTTTACTCTAATAACTCATACTCCAACGTCACATTATATTAATGTGACTTGTAATGACTACTCTAGGATAACTTATCTATACTAGGGTTTCAATCATGTTCTACCCACCAATGTCACTTATACTTGATATAAATATACAATCCTGGTGAGCAAGGCATGATCATTATAATCCTTTAATCATTTATAGCTTAGGTTTCCAGTTGGATAATCAAGGCTTCATCAATATAACCTTACAATTGTATTGAAATTATCTTCTTAGTATCTCTAATTGGATTAAGGCTATTATTCATGGACTATGCCCACTTGATCCAATAGAATTATTACTGGCAACTATCTTCAGGATTCCTCCTTGTAATCTTCTTTACTACCATAAAATTATCTAATATAAATAACTCGTCTATTCATTCAGGAGTGATTTAACTCCATCAATTATCATATTGATTTGATTATCTTCAATCACTCCCATCCTATAGATGTTATCTAAAACTAGCATTACTATTTACCTCTTCTTAGTTGTTTCTTTATAGGCACTTAAATGTATGCTATGATATGGTCAAGAGTTGATAGATTAAGAATTGGTGAATCAATAGTTGATTACTCAACATTGATGAACAACAGATATTGAGATAAGATTCCATAAGGATTTATATGGAAATAAAGATACACGGTGCATGATCTTGACTTGGTTTCTTTCCTACTCAATCACACTAAAGAGTTAAAGTTAGGTATTACCATGACACTCATAGTAAGAATAGATAAGAATAAGATAGGTCAGGATTAGTCATTACATTCTTATTACTTGAGTTGTAATCTGAACTTGGTATTCATAAGTTGTTGTGAGGAATATTATGATATGATCCCTTAAGGATCAAATATCAATCATTAAGCAATGCATTAAATTTTAAAGTTTATTATATTTGATCTGCCCTTAGATCAAATCATGTTTACCCTGATAAGGTTTTAGCAAAGGTCATATTGAAACTTATCGCAGTCAACTTGATGATCTACTTCGATTCCATCAAGTTGAGAGAAGCTTCAATCACTTTGACAAGTTTTGTTTAAAAGCGCGAAAATTATTCGGATTTTCTATGCATGAATGCAATGCACACATCTGGGTTCAGCTTATTTCTAAGCTCTAATGCTGGGATGTTATAGTTACCATCAAGAACAAGTACCCATTACCAAGAATTCAAGATCTATTTGATCAAGTCAAGGGAGCTAGAGTATTCTCCAAGATTGATCTAAGATCAGGATACCATCAGATAAAAATCCCACCTGAAGATGTTCCAAAGACAACATTTGTGTCAAGGTATGGACATCATGAGTATCTCGTCGTACCTTTTGGTTTGACCAATGCACCAGCAATATTCATGAATTTGATGAACAAAATCTTCATGCCGTATTTGGACAAGTTTGTCATAGTGTTTATTGATGATATTTTGATATATTCAAAGGATAAGGAAGAGCATGCAGATCATTTGAGGATAGCATTGCAAATCTTAAGAGAACATAAGCTTTACGCTAAATTCAGCAAGTGTGAATTCTGGTTGGATGAGGTAGAATTTCTTGGTCATGTGATTAGTAAAGATGGGATTGTTGTAAATTTATGACCCACAAGTATAGGGGATCGCAACAGTCTTCGAGGGTAGGATTACCCAATTTATTGATTCGACACAAGGGGAGCCAAAGAATACTTTCAAGCCTTAACAACTGAGTTGTCAATTCAGGTGCACCTGGAAATAGTTCTTTCTCATAGAAGTTTATCACTAGCAACATTTTGGTAGTAGAAACAGCAGTAGTAAAACAAGAGCAATAGTAATAGTAGTAGCAAACAGTAGGATATGAGCGCGGTAGGCATAGCGATGGATGGACAGACGTTGCATGTACGAGTCTAAACATGTAACTCAAGATCTAGGGCAATTGCAGATAAATAAGAATAAGCATCCAAGTACTAAATAATCATAGGCATGTGCTCCATGTATAGTCATGCGTGCTCGCAATGAGAACTTGCACAACATCTTTTGTCCAGCCAGCCCATTGCAGCGAGGCCTCAAGGGAACTATTGGAAATTAAGGTGCTCCTTTTAATAGAGCACCGGAGCAAAGCATTAACACTCCATGAACACATGTGATCCTCACATCACAGCCATCCCCTCTGGTTATCCCAATTTCTGTCACTTCGAGGCCTTTGGATCCGGACAATGATATGTGTACAAAACTTGCAGATAAGATCACAAACAATACTATCATAATGATTCAATAATAAGTTCAGATCTGAGATCATGGCACTCGGGCCCTAGTGACAAGCATTAAGCACAACAAGTTGCAACAAAGTAAAATAGCACTAATAGAGATACTAGGCACCATGCCCTAACAATCTTATTCAATTACATGATAGAACTCATCCAATCCCTACCATCCCCATAGCCTACAGCAGGGGATTACTCACTCATGGATGAGGGAAACATGGATGGTTGATGGAAATGCGTTGGTGATAACGATGATCATCTCCAAATTCCCCATCCCGGCAGGGTGCTAGAACGGAGTTTCTGGTTTCGAATCACGGTTTCTGGTGGTGGCGGTGCAACAAAACTCTTTCTAGAAAAATGTTGAACCCCCCCTCGGTTTTTAGGTCAAGAGGCAACTTATAGGCAAAGAGGGAGGCCGAGGGGGTGCCTGGGGTGTCCACACCCCCTCCAGGCGCGACCAGGTCTGACCCACGCGGCTGGGGGTGTGGCCCCCTAGGGCCCCACTCCGCCTCATCTTCTGGCTTCGTGAGTCTTTTGGTGAAATAGGATTTTTGGCATATTTTCCGAGATTTTTCCTGATAGTTGATTTTCTGCACAAAAAATAGACACCAAGGTAATCCTGCTGAAAACAACGTCAGTCCATGTTAGTTGTATCCAAATCACACAAGTTTAGAGGAGAAACAATAGCAAAAGTGTTTGGGAAAGTAGATACGTTTTGGACGTATCAACTCCCCCAAGCTTAGCTTATTGCTTGTCCTCAAGCAATTCAGTTGAAAACTGAGTGCGATAAAAGAATTTTCAAGAACACATTTGCTTCATATGATGTATATATTCTCAGCACAGGAGCAGATACTTAAACAATTCATAATAAGGAGTATGCAACTAAGTCTACTCAATAGTCATTGCAAGCTATGAAGAGATTCCAACTCAATAATAATAAGTAGTATGAAACATAAACATAAGAAACATTGCAATTCTCATAAAAAGGTATGATAGAGTGGTATCTCGCTTGCCTTTGTTTGTAGAGCACAATATGAATGCCAAGGCACCTCTGAAGTTCAAGTGAAGACTAGAAGTAAAAAATATCAGAGATACAAGCATCAAAGTAATGACATAATTAACCAAGTTTTGAGACAAACACAAGAATGACAACTATGCTCTCAAGAAGGTGCTCATAGAATAAGTGGTGACTCAACAAGGAGGTGAACAGGTTTTGGAAAGTTTGAAAGGCTTAGAAATGCTGAAAGTAAGGTACTCATTAGCTTTGAGCTCTCATTGCCCCTATCATAGGCATCTTTATATGGTTAAGGAGAAAGTGAGGTCCAATCTGAGTTATATGCTTGACAAACCATAAACTAGAAATCTCATGTCCCTTGAGTATGAGGGCCGCTCCTTGTAACATCCCAAAAATGTTGAACAATGATTATCAAATTCCAATCACCAAATTTAGGGTTAACAAAAACTTTTGTTAATTAAATCCTATGTATGCATGTGTGTATATGATAATTTTGTGAATGCATGAATGGACTTGTGAGATTGATCTAAATAGCAAGGAATGGTTTAAAGATGAAAACAAAATCATCTAAAACATTTCCAAGCAGAAACAAATCAAGAGAAAATCAAAAACAAAACAAATAAAGCAAATGGTCATTTTTGCCAATCTTGCTTACTAGGCCACTTTGACTGTTTCTAGTCCAAGATTTCAAACAGAAACATTTACATTTCTTTTCACCCCTTGCTAGACCAAGTAAAAGTGAATCAAAGCCCACCTTTCAAACTTGCAGAAACATTTGTCAACTTGATTCAAATGACAATTGAAAATTGAATCTTTATCATATGTGAAGATCACCATTTCTCAAAACCCAACCAAACCAATTCCACTTGACCTTTCCAACTAACCAGAGACTCACTAGTATGTAACTATCACACCCACAAAGTTTGATTCAAAAATTCAAATTTGAATCTCTTTCGGCCATTTCTTCAAACACCTTGCTGGCACCAAAAGAAAACCACACACACTATTGCGAGCAGTGATCAGTGCCTAACTTGTTCCCTATCTAACTTGTTTAACCCCTCTAGCTCACTGTAAAGCAGACCATGCCATCAATGGCAAGCAGTCCGAGAGCACCCTTGCCACCCCAATGTCGCCAGCAAGCTAGGAGAAGCACTAGTGTAAGACCCCACCTTTATAAAGGTAAAGGTCCCTGTGATTGCAATGCTAGTCCCTGGATCAATGCTAGCATCCACAGTTTAAGATGAAGTACACAGAAACAAAGGTCATTATTACATCGTCATTCCAGAGATAACATAGTCTTTTACAACTCCATAGCCATAGGCTAGTACAAGAGTTTAACTTAACAATATAAATAAAAGTCTTCATCTTCATGTGCCACAGGCAAGCATGTTGAGTGTAGACTCATAACCCTAATCCTCATCAAAGTAACCTACAACATCACAAGTTACAGCCACAGTGGGTCAATACATTGGAATAGTATTGGCAAGTGATACCTTAATAGAATAATAGTTTCTAACTTCTACATGAATTTGGCTAAGTGTAGTTCAGGCTTGCTTTGCTCAAAATAGGTTTTACTTATCAGTTGAAAATACTAAGTTTTTGTTCGACAAAAACTGCCAAGGAACCACCAATAGACATTGGTGAACCTTTACCCTTGTTCAACCACAAGTTTTTAACTTAGAAATTGGGATGAGGAGATTCTTAATAGCTTCCATGTCTTGATGCTCAAATTGTCCATTGTCGGGGACACGGCTAAGTACTTAGATTCTTCCTTCTCGAGAGGTGGTGCACTTTCCCCACAAGACTCGACATGCATCGAGACAGGACCTTTCAAAAGCCTTCCCTTAGACCAAAATGGACGCGTTCTCAAATCTATCACCCCTACCACCAACTTTCCATTTGGCTAAGTTATTGCAACCTATATGATCCAGGCAGAGCCCATATTTCCATGTGGCCGCACTAGAAGCTTCTTAACATATGGCATCTCAAATCCCTTTGTTCCTGGG
Source organism: Avena sativa (assembly GCA_916181665.1). Lineage (NCBI taxonomy): Eukaryota > Viridiplantae > Streptophyta > Magnoliopsida > Poales > Poaceae > Avena > Avena sativa. The sequence continues at coordinate 166,180,667 of OV702297.1, forward strand.
TGGCTTTCCACAAGTGTGATACACAAGGTAGACCATAGATATGGGCCTTGTTTAACCACTCAACGTAACCCAAACATACCATTCCACCCAGGTGATTCATTCACTTAGTTGTTTTTATTAAGCAAAAACACAAGTCAAAAGACTTAGCAAAATTTCATAGCATGAATATATTCCACCCTTGTTTGCTACTAGCTAGGCTAAGCATGGCAATATAGTAAGTATATTAACTTAGAGAAAATTCTAACAATTCTACAACTACTAGGATTTCCTCAGCATAGCATATAGATACTTAGCAAAAATTATCATGCAAGCCCTATACAAAATATCACTAATGCATAGTCAAAATATTGGGACAAAACTATGAAGCACCACTTGCCTTGGTAGTTTGGGGGGTAGCAACAATCCTCATATTCACAATCACCACTAGCACCAAAATCTACACATAAAATGATAGCACCAAATTCATATTTCAAATATTCAAGCAAAAATATACGAATGCATGCAAATGCCATGTGATGATTTTTCTAAACTAAACAAGACAAGTAAAACAGTACTGAACATTGAGCTAAACATTTATACACCAATTAAACTTAATTTGGCTTTTAAAACATTTTCCAAATATTTTTTATACACAAAATAGGCTTACAAATGTCTCTGCATAAAATTCTATTTTAACAGAATCAAATCACAAAATTAAGTCTACAAATGTGTAGGATTTATTTTTGTGATTCCATTGATATATTATTTGCATTTTTTTGGATAAATAGAACAAAAGTTATTCAATTTACAAGTTTAATCATCTAATTAAATCAAATCTGAATTTTTAAACTAAAACCCTGAGACGCGGCAGCGTCTGATTGGCGCGTACCGGTTCGCTCTGGATCACGCGTCCGCGCCATTAGATCTAATTAAATCCAATGCTCCAGATCAAAACTTACCTATTTTCACATCTGATCTAATCTACACAGCTAGATCTAAGGTCTAAGGCTCAGATCTACGCGTACCCCTTCGCGGGATGATCTAATCGCATCCGCTGGATCTAGATCCAGTGGACCACATCGCTTTGACCATTCGCGGGCGGCGCAAATGGCCACCATGGAGGCTGTGTGTATGCCGGTGACATTCCGGCGAGACCAGAGGGCAAATGTGAGGGTTCTAGCGCTTACCAAGGTCGTGGAGACACGACGAAGCTCAACGTGCAGGTGGACGGGGTCGGGGCGCACGGACACGGCGTGGATTCCTCGTCGGAGTTGCAGGCGGCTTTGGGTGCGCTTGGTCGTCGTCGTTAGTGGGCGCTACAAGGCACGGGAAAGGAAAAGAAGGGCGGCATTAGACGCGTATAGAAGCTGCGAGTATGCGAGCGTGAACCAGAGAGGAAGGGGAAGACTAGGTTTACCGTATGTGCTCGTCGGAGTTAAGCACTTCGTCGGGCACGCTCTGTCGTTGATGTTTGCGATGTTCTGGATCGCCCTAGCACATACCAGGAGTATTAGGAGATGCGCAAGGATGCGACAAACATGTCAGCAAGACCAGGAGGCAAGGGGTGGGGAGTTCTCACCAGAATTTGCCGCTAGAGAGGCTCGGTACCGCGGCAGAGTGAGCTCGAATGTGGGCAGCCTGGTGGCTCTCTGTGGGTGTGGCTTGAGGGGAAATGAGCGGAAGGAGGGGGGATTAAGTAGCCGGGGCGAGAGAAATAATTATGCCGGCAGTAACTCGCAATCAAGCGCGAATCAAACGGGAAGAAACGGCCGCGACAGAGCTGGTCGCGGGCGTGATTTGGGGACGATGATGACGGGGCGTGTGGGGCCAGAGCGTCAGTTAGAGGAGGGGTGCGGGAGTTGGTGAGAAACAGAGAGGGGAGGGGTTTTTCCCGGGTGGGCTTGCTGGGCTGGCTTGTTGGGCCCCGGGTGGGTTGGGCTAGTTAGTTAGCTAGGTTTATTTTTTTCTCCTTTTCTTTTTATGTTTTGATTTTCTGGTTTGAATTTGAATGAGTATTTCAAATATGTTTCAATTTTAATTTCTTCTAGAATTTTGTTCTGCGTTTCTTGTGTCCAAGGATGTGTAAAACATCATCTTATACTCAAAAACCATTTTGAGTTTGAAAATAAATATAAAACCATGCATTTAATAAAATAATGATAATAGGCATAAAGATGGTTTTATGTTTGAATTGTTTTGAAAACTTTTGTGTGGGCTTTGTATTTACTTTCCAATCATTACTGATCAAAACCCTAATCATATTTAGAAAGTAAAATATAAACCTTGCCTTACTTGAATAAAGTTAATAGGCAGAAATATGGTTTCTTATGTTGAAAATTCATTTGAAAAGGTCAAATGCTTATGAATGCATGAATGCTATGCCAACTTTATAAATCATAATTTTTGGGATGTTACAAATCTAACCCCCTTAAGGTGAATCTCGCCCCCGAGATTCGGATTGGCTAGCAAATAGGTGAGGGTGGTCTTTCCGAAGATTATCTTCTCTTTCCCAAGTTGCTTCTTCTTCGGAATGGTGGTTCCACTGAACTTTGCAGAATTTGATAGTCTTTGTCCGAGTAACTCTTTCTATAGTCTCAAGAATCTTGATAGGTTTATCCTCATATGTGAGATCACTTTCCAACTGGACCTCTTCCAAAGGTATAGTATCTTTCAAAGAAGTCTCTTCCATCTCCGGATGGCATTTATTTAGCTGACTCACGTGAAACACATTGTGAACGGCAGACAGTGATTCAGACAATTCAATCTAATATGCCACTTCGCCTTTACGACTCAAAATCTTGAATGGTCCAACATACATTGGTGCCAATTTTCCTTTGACTCCAAATCCCTTCACTCCACTAAGTGGTGATACTCTAAGATAAGCTCTATCACCCACCTCATAGGTGACCTCTCTACGCTTTGGATCTGCATAGCTCTTCTGTCGGGACTGTGCTATATTTAATCTGTCTTTTACTAACTTGACTTTCTCTTCAGCTTCTTTGATTAGTTTCGGTCCAAACAAGTTTCTTTCTCCAACACCATTCCATAGCAATGGTGTAGTACACTTTCTCCCATAGAGAAATTCAAACGGTGCCATCTCAACACTGGCTTGATAGCTGTTGTTGTAAGAGAATTCTGCGTAAGGAAGACTTTCATCCCAACTAGCACCATAATCTAGGGCACATGCCCTCAACATATCCTCTAGAATATGGTTGGTCCGTTCTGTCTGACTATCAGTCTGGGGATGAAAAGCAGTGCTGAATTCCAATCTCGTTCCCAATGACTCATGCAGTTGCCTCCAAAAATGGGAAGTGAATTGGGTTCCTCTATCAGACACAATACTCTTGGGTACTCCATGTAGACACACAATCCTATTCATATAAATCTTGGCTAACTTAGCACTTGTATAAGTTGTTTTCACGGGTATGAAATGAGCCACTTTAGTTAGGCGATCTACCACGACCCAAATAGAATCATATCCTGATCTAGTCCTTGGAAGTCCAGTGATGAAATCCATACCAATCTTATCCCACTTCCAATCAGGAATATGTAGTGGTTGTAACAATCCTACTGGTTTCTGATGTTCCGCTTTCACTCTACTACATACATCACACAAAGCAATATGTTCGGCGATGTCCTTCTTGAGATTACTCCACCAAAATATTTCCTTCACATCCATGTACATTTTGGTGTTACCCAGATGAATGGAATACGGTGAGTTGTGTGCTTCTTGTAAAATCAGTTTCTGAAGCTCCGAATCTTGCGGAATGCAGATACGTTTTCCATACCATAAAGTACCCTAGTCGTCTTCATGGAATCCTTTGGCTTTCCCCTTGCTAATTTTTCCTTTAATCTCTTCAATTTCCTTGTCCAACTTTTGGGATTCCTTGATTTTGTCCAACAAGGTGGGTTGAACATCCAATGACATGAGATGTCCTTCAGGCACTATCTCCAATCTGAGATCTTTGAATTGGGCACACATATCATCTAGCAATTATTCCTTAGTGAGGTCATTCACATAAACTTTACGGCTTAATGCATCCGCTACAACATTTGCTTTACCGAGGTGGTATTGCAAACTCAAGTCATAGTCCTTGATGAGTTCTAGCCATCTTCTTTGTCTCATGTTGATTTCTTTCTAAGTGAAGATATAATTCGAGCTTTTGTGGATCTGTGAACACTTCACAACGCTTTCCCAAAAGATAATGTCTCCATGTTTTGAGTGCATGGACAACAGAGGCTAACTCTAAATCATGAGTAGGATAATTCACTTCATGAGTTTTGAGTTGTCTCGAGGCATAAGCCACAACTTTCCATTCTTGCATCAAAACTGCACCTAATCCCTGGTGAGATGCATCACAATATACTTGGAAATCCTTCTCCAAATCTGGCAGACATAAGACTGGTGATGTCACTAGTCTCTTCAACTCTTGGAAACTAAGTTCACATCCTTCAGTCCAATCAAATTTCTTGTCTTTCTTAAGTAACTCCGTCATTGGCTTAGCTACCTTTGAAAAATTCTCAATGAATCTTCTATAGTATCCTGCCAAGCCAAGGAAACTACAAACTTCTTTCACTGACTTAGGAGATTCCCACTCAGTTACAGCTGACACTTTTGCGGGATCAACTGCTACACCATCTCCTGACACAATATGTCCAAGAAATCCGACTTCATTCAGCCAGAATTCACACTTGCTAAATTTGGCATATAGCTTATGCTCCCTAAGCTTCTCAAGTATCAATAGCAAATGTTCTTCATGATCTTTATTTCTCTTGGAGTAGATCAAAATGCCATCGATGAATACGACAACAAATTTATCAAGAAATTCCATGAACACTTTGTTCATCATATTCATGAAGTAGGCTGGTGCATTTGTCAAACCAAAAGGCATCACGGTGTACTCATACAATCCATACCTAGTGGTGAAACCAGTCTTAGGTATGTCTTGTTCCCTTATCTTTAGCTAAAAGTAGCCTGATCGAAGATCAATCTTTGAAACACACGGGCTCCTTCTAACTGATCAAACAAATCATTGATCCTTGGCAAAGGATATTTGTTCTTGATAGTTACCTCATTGAGTGAACGGTAATCTATGCATAACCTTTGACTTCTATCTTTCTTTTCCACAAACAAGACTGGTGCTCCCCAAGATGAAGAACTTGGTTGAATAAATCCTTTCTGCAACTGTTCTCCAAGCTGTTTCTTGAGTTCTTTCAACTCATCAACTAACATCTTGTAGGGTCTCTTTGCTATTGGTCCAGATCCTGGCAGCCTATCTAGGGGCATCCCAGGAAATTCCTTCGAAAAGACATCCGGATACTCTCTCACAATTAGCACACTGTGTATGCTAACCCCCTTAAGATAATTTAGTTTACTCCCTTTTGATTCAAAGTTAGACTTGAATCTAATCTGTTTCTTATCCGGGGTTGTGAGTGTGACAATACGATTGGCACAATCTAGTACTACTTCGTACTTAGTCATCCAATCCATTCCCAAAATAACATCCAATCCTTTAGAATCTTGGATTATCAAACTAACGGCAAACTTATACTTCTCAAATTCTATCACTAGATCATGAAATCTCGAGTTCATTATCATTTCTCCACCAGGAGAGCTTACTTTTATAGGACACCCAATAGTTTCAACTGGAAGTCCATTTCTATCAACAAATGCTCTTGATATGAATGAATGCGATGCGCCAGTATAAAAAAGAACAAGTGCTGGAACAGAATTGAGTTTGAACTTACCAGCCACAACATCAGATTCTTCGTATATTTCTTTCACATTGATGTGGTTCACTTGTCCCTTTTGGAAGGGATTGGGCTTGTTGGCACCTTCAACTTTCTTTTCTGGGCACTCATTAGTATAGTGTCCCATCTTCTTACACTTTAAGCATTCAACCTGACTGAGATCTTTCTTTACAGGCTGACTTCCACTTCCACTTCCACTTCCACTATGGTGGCTCTCGTGTCCACTCTTGTGATTCTTATACTTGTCATTGTCCTGACTGCGATGGTGCTTGTTGTCATGGTGACGGTTGTGGCTGTGGTGGTTGTTGTACTTCCCATGTTTGTGGGATCCAGAGCTCCCACTATCATCATGATGGGAATGCTTGTGAGACGATCCCAAGCTGTGCTTATCAAAGCTATGCTTCCTCTTTCTTCTCTCAACCTGTTTGATCTTGTTTTCCAAGATGGTAGACTTGTCACATAGTGATTGATAGGTTGGAACATAGGCAACAGACAACAGCAGGTTCAACTCATCATTAAGTCCTTCGAGGAATTTCTCCTTCCTCTTTGCATCAGTATCAACTTCATCCGGTGCATAGCGCGCCAGATTGTTGAATTCCTCAATGTACTCAGCCACACTGCGGTGACACTGCTTCAGATTGTGGAACTCCTTCTTCTTCAAATTCATCACTCCGGATGAGATGAGAGCTGTACGGAATCCATCCTCAAAGATAGCCCAAGTCACATCCTCGAGGGGAGTGGTGATATGAAAGTTATCCCACCATGTTGTTGTTGGACCTTCAAGCAAATATGCTACGAATCTAACCGTTTCCTCATCGGTGCAGCCAATAGTCACTAAGTCCTTGTTTAATGAACGTAACCAGTCATTGGCTATCATTGGATCAGTGGTTCCCAAGAACTTTGCAGGCCTTAGTCTCAAAAATCTGGTGAGCATGTCAAATCCCGGAGGATTATTCTGATTATTATTATTATTATTATTGTTAACTGATTCTGGTTCTGCATGAACTGCGTCATCATTTGCATCAGTTGTGCTTGTGCTGTCATCAACTGCTGCATCTCGGGAGTGACGTTGTTGTTGTTTTTGTTGTTGTTGTTGTTGTTGTTGTTTTGGTTGCTGTTTTGGTTGGGGTTGGCACGTCAGGGAGGCATCTGTGGTTTTAATAAGGATAAGAATGAGATACTCATAAATTCTTAACATGCACAATACATCACATAGAACAATCACAATAACCAAGATCAAAATAGCATAGAGCTTGAATGACATAAACAATAGATTTTAAAAATGCAAACACACCATATCAAGCCATCCACACGTTGGATGGTCATTGCGATTCAATAATCTGTAGGGTTCGCAGCATAGAAAACAAAAAATTCCTACGATGGGAACTATGTACCAAGATCTATCTACTAGATACAAACAATAGGCGGATGTATATCCATAGAGAACATACCCTTGAAGACCGACAAAGCTTAACGAGTTCAACTCGTGGTTGATGTAGACGATCTCTTGCCGATCTCAAGATCGAGAGGAAGTCCTAGCGCCGCAAAGCAGCAGCGCATCTGTGCTCACAAACACGTACAAGACACCGAGCAACCTCCGCCTCCTCTCTCCAGCGATGCAGCGGAAGCACAACCCTTTCTTGCCGAATAGCCACCGGGAACATGTATCTTGCTAGTCCGAGACCATGGGGGATAAATTCTAGAGGGGGAGAGAGATCCTTCACGAGAAGGTGTGAGTGAGAAGTGAGGAGAGGGGTGCCTTTTATAGGAGGAGGGGGGAACCCCAAGGGGGTGGCTGGCGCATGGGGGCTGCCCCCTTGCCCTCCCCTCTTCATGTGTGTGGACACTCCACTCACAAAAATCCATTCAAATCTCTCCACTCAAAATCCCACTCAAACTTGCTATTAAATTTCCACCAAATTTAATGCAAACTCTCATTAAATAAAACTCTTTTATTTATTCAGAATTTTGTCAATTACTTTAATGACAAACATTCACATATAACCCCTTGCTAGAATTCTATTTCACATGAATAACCTCTTTATGCAATTTCACCCGAAAACCTGTTTCGGTATCTAGTGAAATAAATTCCTGCGCTTGTTTATTCTTTCGGCATGAAACATTTGCTCCAACTGGATGTCAGTGTCACTTAAGTGTGTCACCCTACGGTTCGCGAATAATGCGGACATGATCGAGACCCTTCTCCGATCAGTAATCAGTAGCGGGACCTGGAGATCCATACTGACTCCCACACATTCAATGATGACTTTCCTGTGATCGTTGGAACCTTTTACACTTGTATCTTAATCCCTTTGTTTCACGATATATTACATGTCCGAGATTCGATCATCGGTATCTCCATACCTAGTTTGATCTCGTTACTGACATGCACTCTTTTCTCGTACCCGTGATATAACATTCTAGTGATCAAATCACTTGCTTGCAAGCTAACCAATGTGATATCACCGAGAGGGCCCAGAGTATATCTATCCGTCATCGGGATGAACAAATTCCACTCTTGATCCATGATTCTCAACATAAAACTTTAGTAGCTTTGAATCCATCTTTATAATCACCCAGTTACGGTGTGACGTTTGATGTCAACAAGAAACTCTTCCGATGTTAGTGATTAGCATGATCTCATGGTCTAAGGATTAGGATTACTTCGTAAGTTGTTTATAGCAATATAAACTCAATGACTTTGATCGTAATGCTATACTTCGGATGAATGTTCATCACACCATTACACTAATGTTCTGATCTCGTTATTAACAACATCCAATGTCTATGATCAGGAAACTGTGATCATCTTGTTAATCAACGAACTAGTTTATGAGAGAGGCATAACTAGGAACTTTCTGTTTGTTTATTAAACACACATGTATTAATGTTTCCGTATTAATACAATTATAGCATGCAAAATAAACATCTATCATATACTTGGAATACACATAATAAACACTTTATTATTGCCTCTTAGGGCATATTCCCTTCAGTCTACCACTTGCACTAGAGACAATAATCTAGTTACATATTGATGTATCTAACACCCATGGAGTTCTGGTGTAGATCATGTTTTGCTCTAGGGAGAGTTTTAGTCAACGGATCTGCTATATTGAGATCCGTATGTACTTTACAAATCTTTATATCTCCATCCTTGACATGCTCGTGGATGGAGTGAAACCGGCGCTTAATATGCTTGGAATGCTTGTGAGACCTTGGCTCTTTGGCATTGGCAATGGCACCATTGTTGTCACAATATATCACCATTGGGTCCAACGCGTTTGCAACCACACCTAGTTCGGATATGAACTCCTTCATCCAAACTGCTTCTTGAGCTGCTTCCGAAGCAGCAACATATTCGGCCTCCGTCGTTGATCCCGCCACCATAGGTTGTTTGGAGCTCCTCCAACTAACCGCTCCGGCATTCATGAGAAATACGTATCCGGATTGAGACTTAGAGTCATCCAGATCGGTGTCAAAGCTAGCATCGACATAACACTTAGCGACGAGCTCTTCTTCACCTCCGTATACAAGAAACATATCCTTAGTTCTTCACAAGTACCTAAGGATATTATTGACCGCTTTCTAGTGTTCTGAACCTGGATCCGATTGGTACCTACTAGTCAAACTAATAGCATGTGCCACATCCGGTCTTGTACATAGCATGGCGTACATTATAGAGCCTATGGCTGAAGCATAGGGGACTTTGTCCATTTTCTCTCTTTCTTCCGCCATAGCCGGACTTTGAGTCTTACTCAATGTCGTGCCTTGTGTCATAGGTAAGAACCCCTTCTTACTATCTTCCATTTTAAACTTCTTTAAAACCTTATCAAGGTATGTACTTTGTTATAGCCCTATTAGGCGCCTAGATCTATCTCTATAGATCTTTATGCCTAATATGTATGACGCTTCACCTAGGTCCTTCATTCAATTTTTTTTGTTTAGATAACTTTTTAACACTGTTTAAAAGATGTATATCATTTCCGATCAATAATATGTCATCCACATATAGTATCAGAAATGCCACATTGCTCCCACTCACTTTCTTGTAAATACAAGCTTCTCCATAAGTTTGGACAAATCCAAACTCTTTGATCACCTCATCAAACCGGAGATTCCAACTTCATGATGCTTGCTTCAATCCATTGATGGTCGCTGAAGCTTGCACACCTTGTTAGCATCCTTGGGATCGACAAAACCCTTTGGTTGTATCATATACAACTCTTCTTCAATATTACCATTGAGAAACGCGGTTTTGACATCCATCTGCCATATCTCATAATCAAAATATGCAGCAATTGCTAACATAATCCTAACTAACTTTAGCATCGCTACGGGAGAGAATGTCTCATCGTAGTCAACTCCTTGAATTTGTCGAAACCCCTTTGCGATAAGTCGAGCTTTATAGATGGTTACATTACCATCAGCATCAGTTTTTCTTTTGAAAATCCATTTGTTCTCCACGGCCTTTAGGTCGTGAGGTAAGTCCACCAAGTTCCAAACTTGATTTTCATACATGGATTCCATCTCGGATTTCATGGCTTCTAACCATTTGTTGGAATCCGGGCTCATCATTGCTTCTTCATACGTCGCAGGATCATCATTTTCATCAACCATGAAATTCATGACAGGATTTCCGTACAGCTCAGGAGCTGCACGTGTCCTGCTAGACCTGCGAGGTTCGGTAGTACTCTCTTTCGGAGTTTCATGATCATTATCACGAGTTCCTTCTTCAACTGGTGAAGCCAAATCATAAACAACTTCTGGAGCTACGCTACTCGCCATACTTTGAAGAGAAGGTTCAATAACCTCTTCGAGTTCTACCTTTAGACTACTCACGCCTTTCATGAGAAACTCTTTCTCTAGAAAGGATCCATTCTTGGCAACAAAAACCTTGCCCTCGGATCCGTGATAGAAGGAATACCCAATTGTTTCCTTAGGGTATCCTATGAAGACGCATTTTCCGCTTTGGGTTCGAGTTTATCCGGTTGAAGTTTCTTCACATAAACATCGCATCCCCAAACTTTAAGAAATGACAGCTTAGGTTTGTTTCCAAACCATAATTCATACGGTGTCTCTTCAACGGATTTAGATGGTGCCCGATTTAAAGTGAATGCAGCAGTTTCTAGTGCATAACCTCAAAATGACAATGGCAAGTCCGCCAGAGACATCATAGATCGAAACATATCTAATAAAGTAAGATTACGACGTTCTGACACACCATTTCGTTGTGGTGTTCCGGCAGGTGTGAGTTGTGAAACAATTCCACACTCTTTCATGTGAGTGCTAAATTCGTAATTAGATACTCACCTCCACGGTCAGACCGTAGAAATTTGATCTTTTTATTACGATGATTTTCCACTTCATTCTGAAATTCTTTGAACTTTTCAAATGTTTCAGACTTGTGTTTCATCAAGTAGATATAACCGTATCTACTCAAATCATCCGTGAAGGTAACAAAATAACGATATCCACCTCGCGCCGACACACTCATTGGACCACATACATCAGAATGTATGATTTCCAATAAATCTGTCGCCCGTTCCATTGAACCGGAAAACGGCGTTCTAGTCATCTTGCCCATAAGACATGTCTCACATGTATCAAATGATTCAAAATCAAGTGATTCCCAAAGTCCATCCGAATGGAGCTTCTTCATGCGTTTAACGCCAATATGACCTAGACGACAGTGCCACATATATGCGGATATATCATCATTAAGTTTAATTCTTTTAGCATCAACATTGTGAATATGTGTAACATTATTATCGAGATCCAAAAGAAATAAACCATTCATCATCAGTGCATGACCATAAAAGATTTCATTCATATAAATGGAACAACCATTGTTCTTGGATTTAAATGAATAACCACTTCACATTAAACACGATCCAGATACAATGTTCATGCTAAGTACTGGCACCAGATAACAATTCTTCAAGTTTATTACTAATCCCGACGGCAAGTGGAGAGGTAGCGTTCCGACGGCGATCACATCAATGCTTGATCCATTGCCGACACGCGTCTTGACCTCACCCCTTGCTAGCGGTCGCTTGTTCCGCAACCGTGATTCGAGTTACAAATATTAGCAACTGAACCGGTATCAAATACCCAGGTGCTACTGCGAGCACTAGTCAAGTACACATCAATAACATGTATATCATATATACCTTTGTTTGCCTTACCGGCCTTCTTGTCTGCCAAATACTTGGGGCAGTTGCGCTTCCAGTGGCCAGTCCCCTTATAATAGTAGCGCTCGGTATCAGACTTAGGTCCAACTAGGGGTTTCTTTTAAGGCACGGCAACCGGCTTGCCGCCCTTACTTCCCTTCCGTTTTCCCTTCTTGTCTTTCTTGAAACCAGTGTTCCTATTGATCATCAACACTTGATGTTCCTTTTTGATCTCCACTTCTATAGTTTTAAGAATTGACAGAAGCTCGGGGAGAGACTTCTTCATGCCTTGCATATTATAGTTCATCACGAAGCTCTTATAGCTAGGTGGCAAGGACTGCAGAACATGATGGATGCCTAAGTCAATGGGAATCGTTATTCCCAAGGACACAAGCTTATCGGCGTAACCCGACATCTTGAGTACATGCTCACTAACGGAGCTGTGCTCTTCCATCATGCAGCTAAAGAACTTTTCTGAAGCGTTGTAGCTCTCTACAGCAGCATGTGTGTCGAAAATCATTTTCAACTCACCCATTGTATCAAATGCATTGCCGTTTTCGAAACGCATTTGAATTTCCGGCTCTAGCCCATACAATATGCCGCAATGAACTAAGTTGTGGTCCTCCTGACGAGTCTGATAGACATTCTTCTCCTTGTCAGGGGCATCCTCAAAAGGTGGGGGGACTAGTGGCGCTTCTAGCACATATTGCTTTTGTGCAGCAGTGAGGAGAATCCTCAAATTCATGGCCCATTCGGTAAAGTTTCTACCATTTGTTGCAAGTTTCTCTTTCTCCATGAACACATTGAAATTAAAAGCAGGGGTGCCATCTACAATAGAATTTGTAAAGTTTAGACTAAGTTTATGATAGATTGAGTTCAACTAATCCATATTACGAATGAACTCCCACTCAAAAATGACATCCCCCATGCCTTTTTGGTGATTACATGAACCAAATCCACTACACCAAGTTCGATCATCACGTGAGTCATTGTAGCTTCAAAGGCGAGCATCAAATGGGCATCATATCTACTATATGACTCATGCTTAACCTTTCGGTCCGTGTTCCGAGGCCATGTCTGTACATGCTAGGCTCGCCAAGTTAGAACCTTAGTATTCGTGTGTGTAACTGTTTTACACCAGATATATGGTCGTGGATCCAAGAACACCTGATCATCACATGATGTCTTAGAGCGACGAAAACATAATTGGTGCATACTAAAGGAAGAGCACATTCTTATCTTGATATTTAAATGAGGGATCATCTTATTATGCTAACAAAGCGCTAAACAAGCAATATAAGATGCTATCAAACATCACATGTTTATTAGTGAAATGATATGGTTCCCGCATATGATCTCTATCATGTGCATCGTGGTATGATCACTATCATACCTTTATGTGTAAGTCCAAGGTCTATGGAGTTTACACGCTATGTGTGTTGTAAGAGTATCATCTCATACTTCTACTTACAACATCACCATATCATGACACTAGCCCAGCAACAATCTAAACTAGACGCCTCTAATTTATCCATTGCAAGTTTTACGTGGCTTAGGGCTTTCGAAGATAGAACCGTTCTTACCTACGAACATGAACCACAACGAGGATAACCAGATTGTTGACAACTCGTTGCAAAATAGATATTGACTATAGTAGGAGAGACAGACACCCGCTAGCCACTTATGCAAACTAGTTGCATGTCAAGCGTGAAACAGGTCTCATGTGCGAGGACATGTAAAGTTTGTTCGGGCCACTTCATCCCACTATGCCACCAATATCCAAAATTACAACTAAGGAGCAACAACATGATCATCATCGCCCACCAATACTTCATCTCATGTGAGTCATTGTAGCTTCAAAGGCGAGCATCAAATGGGCATCATATCTACTATATGACTCATGCTTAACCTTTCGGTCCGTGTTCCGAGGCCATGTCTGTACATGCTAGGCTCGCCAAGTTAGAACCTTAGTATTCGCGTGTGTAACTGTTTTACACCAGATATATGGTCGTGGATCCAAGAACACCTGATCATCACATGATGTCTTGGAGCGACGAAAACATAATTGGTGCATACTAAAGGAAGAGCACATTCTTATCTTGATATTTAAATGAGGGATCATCTTATTATGCTAACAAAGCGCTAAACAAGCAATATAAGATGCTATCAAACATCACATGTTTATTAGTGAAATGATATGGTTCCCGCATATGATCTCTATCATGTGCATCGTGGTATGATCACTATCATACCTTTATGTGTAAGTCCAAGGTCTATGGAGTTTACACGCTATGTGTGTTGTAAGAGTATCATCTCATACTTCTACTTACAACATCACCATATCATGACACTAGCCCAGCAACAATCTAAACTAGACGCCTCTAATTTATCCATTGCAAGTTTTACGTGGCTTAGGGCTTTCGAAGATAGAACCGTTCTTACCTACGAACATGAACCACAACGAGGATAACCAGATTGTTGACAACTCGTTGCAAAATAGATATTGACTATAGTAGGAGAGACAGACACCCGCTAGCCACTTATGCAAACTAGTTGCATGTCAAGCGTGAAACAGGTCTCATGTGCGAGGACATGTAAATTTTGTTCGGGCCACTTCATCCCACTATGCCACCAATATCCAAAATTACAACTAAGGAGCAACAACATGATCATCATCGCCCACATACTCATATGTGTACTACCCGTGTAAAGCATCTATGCATAGATCCGGCTCTGATACCACTGTAGGGTTCGCAGTATAGAAAACAAAAAAAATTCCTACGATGGGAACTATGTACCAAGATCTATCTACTAGATACAAACAACGGGCGGATGTATATCCGTAGAGAACATAACCTTGAAGACTGACAAAGCTTAACGAGTTCAACTTGTGGTTGATGTAGACGATCTCTTGTCGATCTCAAGATCGAGAGGAAGTCCTAGCGCCGCAAAGCAGCAGCGGATCTGTGCTCGCACACACGTACAAGACACCGAGCAATCTCCGCCTCCTTGCTCCAGCGATGCAGCGGAAGCACAACCCTTTCTTGCCGAATAGCCACCAGGAACATGTATATCGCTAGTCCGAGACCATGGGGGATAAATTCTAGAGGGGGAGAGAGATCCTTCACGAGGAGGTGTGAGAGAAAAGTGAGGAGAGGGGTGCCTTTTATAGGAGGGGGAACCCCAAGGGGGTGGCCGTCGCATGGGGGCTGCCCCCTTTCCTGTCGTGGTGTGGAACACCGCAGAGCCATCGGGGATGGCAAAGAAGGGACACACGGATGCATTCGGTGGCTCACGCAACGGGTTGGGCACGGTGCACTGCAAACACATGGACGTACCCAGGTTCGGGGACCTCTTGGCGAGGTTACATCCCTACTCCTTCAAGATGAACTATGTATGGGAGCTCGATGCTTAGTACAAGTGCTCCTTGAGCTGCTTCCTTAGCTACTATTGATGGCTAGAGGAAGATGGGAGCTAGATGCTAACACTTCTCTTCTCCTACTGTTGCCTCTAGTTTTCTCTACCTAAAACCCTGGCTCTACCCTCCCTTATATACTGATCTGGGGGCCAGATTACAGATTGGGTCCTAGGGTTTACTGTTTGGATATGGGTTTATAGGGCAGGGCCGGCTGCAGGGCCCAGCCGGTGGGCCAGGACCCAGTCCGCCCTTCTTTTAGCGTCATCCTTCTCTTTAGTGGTCACCCGGGCTTCCTTTAGGGCGTCACCCTTGCTTTAACGGTCACCCGGACCGCTTTTGCCAGTCCAGCCGACCGTCTTGCTTTATCTTTGTCCGGTAGCGCTGCTCATGGCGGCATGCCAGCTTCCTTGATGACGAGGGAGAGACAGAAGAGTACCCCGCATGGAGCATCAGTCCTTCCGTGCTCTCAATCGAATCTGAGGTGAGCTGGGTGGGAATGGCCACCCGACCGGTTCTTCTGGCCACCGGCTAGACGGGCCAGCCGGGAAGGTTGTAATCCTAGTCGAGCTTGCTTGCCAGACGGTTAGAGTTGTATTTCTTGGAGGCCAGGCGGCCTCCATCTTCTGGAGCCGGCCTACTTATGCTTGCCTTTCCCCACCCAGGGGTTATCTCCCTGACACTAGTCCCCGAGCACGTATGGGCTTGGCCGGTGGACAAGATCTTCCGTGCTCCTTCCTTTCCTGAGAGGTTGCTTTACTTTCTCTGGCTGCGGCTTTTGCTTTTGCTTTCCGGCTGGAGTTAACCGGCTGCGGAATCGATGGCCGTCCACTGGGTGTAAACAACGAAGGCAGGTATCGGCTGGCGGAGCTGAAGACGAAACGATTTGGCTATATGACGTCATTGATGCCGTCACCCACGCCTGCGGCTCTGGCGCACGTCGCGTCAGTTTGACTTCCGCGTTGCTGCGTCAGTTTTTGGCAACTGCGCACGCAAACTTGCCGCAGCGTTTCCTCGGGGCAAGGGCACATGCCTCGCCTCCCGCTGAAGCCCGGGGATCTTCTGTGGCAGTCACGATGGCACAGAGGATTTGGAGCCGAAGCGTCGTGCAGCTGTGGCGCCGTGACGCCACGCATCGCGCAGAAGCCGAAGGGGCGACGTTGCCGCTTGCAGGGATAAATAGGGTCCCGAGTGGATCGGTTCCCACACTTGTCCATCCTCCGGCTCATCTTCTCCTCGTGCCCTTGCGTTCCTTGTTCTTGAGCGCCCTCTCCCTATCACCGCGGGCCACCTTCTTTTCGCCAACCACGGCCTCCTCCTCTTCTGAGATGCTGTCGGAGCAACGCGGTGGTTGGTGAGGGTCCTTCGTGACTGATGAGCTCATCAACAAGTATCGGCGGGGGAGGTTTCTTCCCTTGTCGTTGCTTGTGAAGCATCGGCTTGCGCCGGAGGGGGAGCAGGTGCCGAACCCTCGGCCGGAGGAGAGCGTCGTCTTCCTCGCGCACTTCGCGCGCGGCTTCGGCCTCCTTGTCAGCTCGTTACTCCTCCCGTTCTTCGGCTTCTTCGACCTCCAGCTTCACCACTTTGGTGCCAACTCCATGGCGCAGCTGTCGCACTTTGCGGCCTGCTGCGAGTCGTATCTTGGGGTGTGGCCCGAGGTGGGGAACTTTCTCAAGTTCTTCCACTTCAAGGCCCAGAACATCACCAAGGGTGGCTTGCTGACGCGGACGGGCTGCTATGCCATCTACCCGCGGTCTTCCTTGCCGATGCCGCGGTTCGAGCTCCCCGACACCGTCAAGCTGTGGCAGCGCACATACTTCTATGTGAGAAATCCCACGGCGATTGACTGGATCTGCCTTCCGCCCTTCACCGACGTGCCTTCGTCGCAGAGGGCCTGGACAACAAAGAGCATGGGCGCGATGGCGGACCTCGATCGGATGGCCGCCCGGGTGGAGACGATGGTGGGGACGGAGAGGCTCACCGCCTGGGACATCACCTTGTCGTGGATGGTGCGTCGCGTGCTTCCGCTGTAGAAGCGGTCACACAAGATGTGCCATCTTTCGACCGCCAACGACCCGACGAGGACGTCGTGGAAGGATGTGCCCTACCAGGACCTGCGGAACTGGATCTCCATGATCTCCAAGTTCCGCATCGAGGCCAACTGGGCATACTCCTGCCCCCCGTACCATCGCGGCCGCCTGCCACTATCGGTAAGTTTTTCTCTGGTTGCTTTGCGCCTCGCTTCTTGTATTTGCTAGCTTTCCTTGGGTGCCTTATGCCCCCCTTTTTGATTAGTTGTTCACGGCGCAGCTGGCCGAGGATGGCATGGGTGACTTCCTGCTTCCGTCCTTCTTGGACGACAGGAAACCGAAGAAGTACCCCCAGACGCAACCCGAAGGGTTTCCTGTCCGGGCGAACGACGGCCCCCCGGATCCTCATGGTAGGTTGCTGTCTACAGCTTTTTCTTTCACCTTTGCTCTTGAGGTTATGGTCTTTACTCTTTGCTTGTGCCGTAGTCGATGTCACCGACGAGGAGGGTGCCCGAGAAAAACCCACGGCAAGAGCTCGGGGAAAGAGGGCGGCACCTGTTACCGCTCCCGCTCCAGTTGAGACGAAAAAGACGCGCCGAGGGCGTCAGGTTGTTGCTCCACCCTCCGTCGCCGGGTTAGTATCTCTTTTGCCCTTGCTTGCCATCTGCGGTTTTGCTGGCTTCTCCTCTGACTCTTCGCTCTGCGCAGCGAGGCCATGGTGCTCGGTGATGGAGGTGCCGCCGTCATGCCTCCTCCACCTCCTCCGCCGGTTGAAGAGGTGGCGAGGTCGCCGGCTGCGCCCACGCCGGCTGCGTTAGCCGTGCCATCTCCGCCCAGGGCGTCTGAGGGCTCTCTGACCACGGGGCTGCTGCACCAGGCCTCTGCGTCTTCGCGGTTGGGACAGCTGTTTGCGGCCGCGCAGGACCCGGAGACCCCCCTCCCTCTCCTAAAGGCTGGCGTGAACCCGGCTTGGAGCGATGCTCGAAGCAGTTCCGCTAGGCCCATCATTACGGAGGTGACGGAGGGAGAGGGGGCCGCGCATGCGGTTGCGGCGGATGCCGGCCAGCCGGATGGTGGTCAACCGACTGGGAGGGAGTTGGTGGTGGCTGTGCCTTCGGGTGCAGTTGCCGATGATGACGAGGTGATCGTCACCGGCTCGAGGCCAGCTCTGGCTGTGCTGACGCCAGCTGCGATCCTTGCCTAGCTCTCCGGCTCGGCGCCCGTTGCACTCAGCCAGGTTTGCCACCTGGTTGAGGGAATGGAATGTGGCCTTGGTGAGGCCAAAAAATTGTCTGTTTTGATGGAGGTAAGTCGTTGCCCTTCATATGTTTTCCGCTCTTTCATCCGGTTTGTTCCTCTGTTGCTTATTTGCTTTCTTGCTACAGAAAGCGTTTATGGAGTTTATGAAGAACACCCGAGACCTTGGCCATAAGATTGCTTCTTCAGATTTGTCTTGGCGATTGGGTCCTTTTTCCCGTTTTTTGTTGACCATCGGGTATCCTCCTATAACCATGATCCAGGATAAGGAGAAGGAGTTGGAGCGCCTCAAGGCTGAGGTTGCCCGGCTGGAAGAGTCGAACAAGGCGCGACAAGCGCAGTTTGATCAACTTGCCGCGACCAAACACCAGCTTGAGGTTAGTGTGGAGCGGGGCAAGAAGACGGCTGATATCCGGGCGGAGGCGCTGAAGAACTTTGAGACGATCTGCACCCAGCAGGAGGAGACAATCCAGTCTCTTCGCCACAGGGAGGAGGAGATCAATCAGCACCTCCAGAACATCTCGAAGATGGTCATCAGTAAGTTTTTCAGCTACTCTCTTCCGATGTGCCGCGACTTGCTCGATCTTGTCGGTTTATTCTGCTTTGTGTATGGCTGCAGCTCACTATCCTGAGGCGACCGAGATGGCCATGGAGAAGCTGCCGGAGGAGGTTGGTCGTGACCTGACTGCCCTCGACTTGGTCAAGGTGGTGGCAGAGGAGAACAATGGCTTGCGTGCCGTTGGCAATGATCTCTTCCACTACATCTGGCCGGACACGGGCCTGGTCGTCACGACATGGCCAGCCTGGTCGTGGCACTATCCAAGGGCATCGACGTGCTGGACATGCACAAGGAGTGGGATGCTCGAGGCGGGGCGGAGATGGAGCTTGCGATGGTGAAGTCATGGTATCCTAGTGTTGACCTGAGCGTGGTCGATGGCGGCTTTCGCCTTGGGACGACGTACGAGGGTCTTCGCGAGAGCATTCCTGCGCTTCAAGCCTGCGGGGTGAAGATTGGCACCTACGTGGACTTGGAGCGTGACTTTAGCGCCCCCGGAGAGCCACGACCGTTCCACTGGGAGCCGGCGCCTTGGAATCCCATTGACGTGGCCTCTAGCAGCCAGCCTCCTTCCACTGACGCCGGTGCCGCCCCTGCTGATCCAGCTCCTGCTCCTTCTACTTCGCAAGCTCCTGACTCTTGATCCCCGGGATGCCGAGTGTATTTGTGAAAATTGCTACTCTGATGTGCTACACTTTGGCTACCTTCTGTCGCCGACCTTTTAATCTGTGTGGAGCCTTCGTGCTCTGTTTTATGGCTTGGTTCCTTTTGCTAATCTTTTTTTGTGTCTTCGTCATTTGCGGTCTTTTATGCTCGCGCTGGCTAGGATAGCCACCCGGGTTCGAGCTCTTTTTGCTGTGTTAACTTTGTTTTGTGGGTGCGCGGGAGCGTGTCCACTAGGTGTAGTCCCCGAGGTTCGAGCCAGCTGGGGTATCCAGCCGGGGCGAAGAAATTTTGGCTACTCTCACTTGAGTTTGTGGGTGCGCGGGAGCGCGTCCACTGGGTGTAGTCCCCGAGGTTCGGGCCGGCTGGGGTAGCCAGCCGGGGCGAAGCTCTTTTGGCTACCTTGACTTAAGTTTGTGGGTGCGCGGGAGCACGTCCACTGGGTGTAGCCCCCAAGGTTCAGGCCGGCTGGGGTAGCCAGCCGGGGCGAAGCTCTTTTGGCTACCTTGACTTGAGTTCGTGGGTGCGCAGGAGCGCGTCGGCTAGGTGTAGTCCCCGAGGTTCGAGCCGGCTAGGGTAGCCAGCCGGGGCGAAGCTCTTTTGGCTACCTTGACTTGAGTTTGTGGGTGCGCGGGAGCGCGTCCACTGGGTGTAGTCCCCTAGGTTCAGGCCGGCTGGGGTAGCCAGCCGGGGCGAAGCTCTTTTGCCACCTTGTTTCCTGGCAACTTGTGACTCGGGCCGTGCAAGACAAAGCGTTGCTTTGGGTTAATTTTCTTGTGCATATGCTCATGCGTGAGTTGGTAATTATCATAAGAGAAAAATAGACAGGTGCCCCTTCGAGTTAGGCCGCGAGAAACTCCCCTTTTCTCAGCGAGTATTGGCCCTTCTAGCATTTTTCCTTTCTGGCCGTCAGCCGGATTGCGGTCTGCAGCCGGAACCGAAGGAGTTGCTATGTTGGCGTGCCTCACGATACTTCGGTTCGCTGTTGTTGGCTTAACTTTTGTAGGGCGCAACCAGTTCGCCTGGACGCCCTTGCTTTCTATGCCGGCATCTTCTTGCCACGTGCGCTTTGAGTTTTTGCTCTTGCCGGGTCGACAGCCGCCGTGCGTACTGAAGCCGGAACCGAAGAGGCTACTCTAGGCGCCGCGTGCAACATTATGCCATCTGTAGAAATCATGGGGCCTAGGCCAGCCGATACGAAAATGCAGATGGTGCGTAGAATTGGGACGAAGTCCTTAGCGCTGGGCTAAGGCTCTCATTCTTGTTCACTTGTTACATAAAAGGGAAGATACATACACTTTTCTAAGTGTAAAATGGACGGAGTAGGCTGGCATTCCATGGGCGCTCCGTCTCCTCGTCTGAGCGATCTGCCTTGTTCTTCATCGGCTGCTGTGTGTCGATCAGGTAGTACGAATTGTTGTGGAGTGCTCGGCTGACGATGAATGGGCCCTCCCATGGCGGGGACAAATTGTGAATTCCTTTGGTGCTCTGGACCAGGCGCAGCACCAGGTCTCCTTCGCGGAAAGAGGTGGGCCGGATCCGGCTGGTGTGGTATCGGCGCAGGTCTTGTTGGTAAATTGCTGATCTAGACAGGGCCAACTCGCGTGCCTCCTCGAGCAAGTCCACGCTGTCCTCCCTTGCTTCCTTGGCCTCCTGCTCCGTGTAGAGCTGCTTGCGAGGTGCGTCGAACTGGATGTCTGTGGGGAGGATGGCTTCTGCCCCATAGACGAGGAAGAACGACGTGAAGCCGGTTGAGCAATTGGGTGTGGTGCGTAGGCTCCGGAGCACTGCTGGCAGCTCCTCTATCCAGCATCCAGGTGACCTGATGAGCGGTTCGATGAGCCTCGACTTGATTCCGGCTAGCACCAGACCATTAGCGCGCTCGCATTGTCCGTTGGACTGTGGGTGTGCAACCGATGCCAGATCCAGGTGAATCCCCTTTTCCCCACAGAAACGAGCGAAGACTCCTTTCGCAAAGTTGGTTCCATTGTCAGTAATGATGCTGTGAGGGTAGCCGAACCGGAAGATGATGTTTGTGAAGAACTTGATCACCGTCGCCCCATCCAGCTTCTTGATTGGCTTCGCCTCGATCCACTTGGTGAACTTGTCCACGGCGACGAGCAGGTGCGTCATGCCGGATCGAGCTGTCTTGAATGGCCCAACCATGTCCAGGCCCCAGACTGCAAACGGCCAGGTGATCGGTATTGTCTTGAGCGCCGCTGACGGCGTGTGCTTCAACTGACTGAATTGCTGGCAGCCGCTGCATGTCTTGACTATTTCTTCGGCATCCTTCAGCGTCGTCGGCCAATAGAAGCCATGCCGAAGAGCCTTGGCCGCTATTGCCCTTGACGAGGCATGGTGGCCACACTCGCCCTGGTGTATGTCCGTTAGAAGCTTGGCTCCTTCCTCCCGATTGACGCACCGTTGGTAGATGCCTCCGACGCTGCGCTTGTACAACTCGCTGTTGATGATGGTGTAGGCACTTGCCCTTCGTCGCACTTGTCGTCCTGCCACCTCTTCTGTTGGGAGTTCACCTTTGGCCAGGAAATCCATGGACGGCTTAGCCCAGTCGGGCGCCTCCCGTATGGTGTGCACCGTCTGAATGATGAGCTTGATCTCCTCGCGGACGACCGACTCCAGAGTGTCGGGCGGTCTAGCGGGTGGAGGGGTGACGATGTCGACCGCGGGCTGCATCGAGGCAGTTTCTGGATTCGGCGGGGCAGTCCCCGGGTGCGGTGAAGTAGTCCCCGGGTGCAGCGCGGCAGTCCCCGGGTGCGGCATGGCAGTCCCCGGATGCGGTGAAGCAGTCCCCGGGTGCGGTGCGGCAGTCCCCGGGTGCAGCGCGGCAGTCCCCGGGTGCGTCGCGGCACCGACTGCTCCTGGATCCGCATCGAGTACGATGGAGTCGGACTCTGGTGAGGGAGTGATGGAGGGCTTGCGCAGGTGCTCGATAGAGACTCCAGGCGGTATGGCTTGTCTTGTTGACCCGACCCTGGCCAAAGCGTCAGCGGCTTCGTTGTTGGCTCTCGGTACATGGTGAAACTCACATCCTTCGAAGCAAGCGCACAACTGCTGGATGAAGAAGCGGTAGAGGGCCATGTTCGCGTCCCTGGCGTCCCATTCGCCAGATACTTGTTGCACCACCAAGTCCGAATCTATGAAGCACAACACCCTCTGAATGCCTATCTGCTTGGCTATTTTGAGCCCGTGGATGAGTGCTTCGTACTTGGCGACGTTGTTGGAAGCTTTGAAGTGGATCTGGAGAACGTATTCCAGCCGGTCGCCCTTGGGCGAGGTTATCACGATTCCGGCTCCGAGTCCTCCTCTCATTTTCGACCCGTCGAAGTG
The DNA here is from genome assembly GCA_916181665.1 of Avena sativa. Lineage (NCBI taxonomy): Eukaryota > Viridiplantae > Streptophyta > Magnoliopsida > Poales > Poaceae > Avena > Avena sativa. The sequence continues at coordinate 166,203,839 of OV702297.1, forward strand.
TAGCTTCCAGTAAGTTGAGTCCGACACTGGGAGCATGTATTGTGTCTCCGCCCAATCGACGATGAAATCAGCCAATGCTTGCGACTTGATTTCTGTGTGCGGCTCGTACTGGATGTTATGCGCAACAAGCTCGATGGCCCATTTCACCATGCAGCCCGTGGCGTCTTTGTTTCCAATGATCTCCGCGAGTGGGGCCAATGCTACCACCCTGATGGAATGTTCCTGGAAGTAGTGCTTGAGATTCTTGGCGGCCATGTACACGTCGTACACCAGCTTCTGGTAGTGAGGGTAGTTCTGCTTGGATAGCGAGAGCACCTCACTCAGGTAGTATACGGGGCGTTGGACCATCTGAGTTTTTCCTTCCTCTAGCCGCTCGACGACCAGTACCACACTGACCACTCTGTTTGTGGCAGTGATGTACATCAACATGGGCTCCTTTGCGGCTAGCGCGGCCAGGACGGGTGGCGAGGTGAGCATGCGCTTGAGGTCTCGGAAAGCTTCGTCCGCCTGAGCTATCCAGACAAATTTTTCTGTCTTCTTCATCAGATGGTACAGGGGAGGGCCTTTTCTCCCAGCCGGCTAAGGAACCGCTGAGTGAAGCGAGGCACCCGGTGAACTTCTGTACGTCGTGCAGGTTCTGTGGAAGCTCCATGCGCTCGATGGCTCCGATCTTCTCCGGGTTCGCCTCGATTCCATGCTCGGAGACGAGGAAGCCCAGGAGCTTGCCGGCTGGGATGCTGAACATGCACTTTTCCGGGTTCAGCTTGATCTGGAAACGGCGGAGGTTATCGAACGTTTCCTTCAGATCCTCAAGGAGCGTGTGCCGTTCCTTGGTCTTGATGACGACGTCGTCGACGTAGGCGTGTACGTTCTTTCCAATCTGCTTCTGTAGGCATTTCTGCATGCAGCGCTGATAGGTTGCGCCTGTGTTCTTCAATCTGAAGGGCATGGTAGTGTAGCAGTATGATCCATACGGGGTTATGAACGATGTCTTTATTTGATCGGTTATATTGAGCTTGATCTGGTGGTAGCACGAGTAAGCGTCCAAAAAAGACAACAAATCGCACCCGGCGGTAGAGTCGATGACCTGATCAATTCGCGGCAGGGTGAAAGGAAATCCTTGGGGCAAGCCTTGTTGAGACTGGTATAGTCGATGCACATGCGCCATGTCTTGTTCTTCTTCAGTACCAGCACCGGGTTGGGGAGCCATTCCGGGTGGAAAAATTCCATGATGAAGCCGGCCGCGAGCAGCCGTGTGATCTCCTCACCAATGGTTCTTCTTTTTTCTTCTGCGAAGTGGCGTAAAGATTGTTTGACTGGCTTCGCGTCCGGTCGAACATGAAGGGAGTGCTCGGCGAGTTCCCTCGAGACACCTGGCATGTCTTTGGGGCACCATGAGAAAATGTCCCGATTCTCACGGAGGAAATTGACGAGCGTGCTTTCCTATTTGCTGTCCAGGCCGTCTCCGACCAGGACGAACTTGCTTGGGTCTTCCTCGTTCAGCAGGATCTTCCTTGTTCCCTGCGAGGGCTTGAACTGCGATTCTCTAGCTGGTTTGGGCTCTCCAGCCGACATGTCCTTCTGCAGGGCCGCCACGTTCTGCATTATGACGCGCTTCTCTTTAGCAATGATCATTGCTTCGGCTAGCTTGGAGCCGTCTGAGGCGCACTCGGTCGAACGCTTGTAGCATCCATCGATGGTGATCACTCCCTTTGGGCCTGGCAGCTTCATCTTGAGGTATTCGTAGTGCGGTACCCCCATGAACTTTGTAAGAGCTGGGCGCCCTAGTATGGCGTGGTAGGCGCTGGAGAGATTCACGACCTCGAACCAAATTGGCTCGCGGCGGAAGTTGTTCTCGCTGCCGAAGATGACGTCCAGCCGGATCTTGCCGATTGGGGAGTGCGATGGCCCCGATACTGCTCCATGGAACGAAGTGCTTGAAGGTTCCAGCTGGGATTCACTGATGCCCAGCCTCTTGAGGCTGCTCCGGTAAAGGAGGTTGATGCTGCTCCCTCCATCGACCAGCACTCGAGAGAAGCGGCATGAATGCTTCTTGGAGATGATGATGGGGTCCAGGACCAGTGCGTAGCTACCAGGGCTTGGTAACACGGCCAGCTGATCCTCCTTGCTCCAGGTGATCGCCTGATCGGACCAGTGCAGGTACTGGGGGACAGGTGGGACGATTGCGTTCACCTCCGCCTCACGTCTCCGCTTTGCGTGCTTCGTTTATGGTTCCGCCAGGAATATGTGGTAATTACCCACCTGCCGCGGGTAACCATCTTTGTCATCCTCGCGGCGGTTGCGTTGTTCCCTGTTATTCGGTGGGCCTCCGGCTAGTGGTGGAGGTGGTGGTGGGAGTCCACCGGCTTCGGCCATCTTCTTTGTCCATCTGCACTGGCGCGTTGTATGGTTGGCGGGCTTGTTGCCACCGCTGTGAAACTTGCACGGCCCATTGAGCATGGACTCAAGGTATACTTAGGACGAGGTGGCCTGTCATCCGGCCTCTGCCTCCGACTGCCTCCTGCAGCCGGATCCTCGTGCACCGCGGCTACCTGCTTGGTACCGTACCGGCTATCCGGCTGGTCGTCTTTTCTCTTGCCATGGCGGTTGTCGTGATCGTGCCTCCTGGGATGATGGTCGCCCGGCTGGCGACGCTCCGCCTGCTCGTCCGTGATGATTTGGCCCTGGTCGTCCACCACGACGGGCTTCTTCATTGCCGCGTCCGCGGTGGCGTACTTCTCTGCGATGGCCATGACCTGAGCTATGGTTTGCGGGTCTGCCCAGATGAGTTTATGCTTCAGTATGGTGCCATCTCGGCAGCCGTTGGTGAAGAAGTCTATCACGGGTGCTCACGCACCCCTTCGCACGAATTGTGCATGCTGGTCCACCGGGTGAGGTAGGCGCGATCCGACTCGTCCTTGCCTTGTACGCAGAGGGCGAGCTCGCGAGGTCGACCCGGTCGCTTGTATGTTCCGGCGAAGTTGCGGATGAACGCCTCTTCGAAGTCCAGCCACGCGTTGATGCTGTTGTCGGGGAGGCTGTTGAGCCACGTTCTCGCCGAGTCGACGAGCATGAGGGGGACGTAGCGGACGGCCAAGCGGAGGTTGCCATTGGCGATTCCCATCGGGGTGGTGTAATCGACCAACCAATTCTCAGGCTTGATGGTTCCGTTGTACTTTGGCGTGTCTCTTGGGAGCGAAAATCCTTTCGGAAACGGCTCGTTCCGGATGCGCGGACCAAAACACTTTGGGCCAGCTGGACTTTCCTCCTCCAAGGTGCGTGACTGCACCAGGAGGTCGATGCGCTCCCGCACATCAGTTGGCTCTCAGGGACCAAGCCGGCCCTTCAAACGCGACACGGGAGGGTCCTTGTTCGCGTCCGCTTCCTCCTCCGGTGCTCGTGTCTTTTTCGCCTGGGAGGCTCCGCCTGCGTGACTAACGCTGGAGGCAGCAGCGTCATGGTTGTGACGACCGCGGTTGCCAGATTCGCCACGCGGGCGGCTGTTTTGCCCTACCCCTCCTGGATAAGAGGCCTATTGATGTTTGCTTCCTCCATGCGCCGTCTGGTCTACGCCTTTGAGGACGACGATGTCGCTGGAGTTGCCCACCTGGCTAGGGACGCCCTCGGCCTGCTGCTTGTTAGCAGTAGCCACGAGGAGCTGCACACGCTCCTTTTGGCAACGAAGTTCCTCGCCCTCCAGGTGCTTCAGCTCCGCGGCCGCCGCCTTGGCCACCCTCATGCTCTTGGCGAGAGTGCTGTAGACGGCTCGTGCCACACCTGCATGTGAGTCAGCGGCGCGAACCAGTTCTGACGCCAGGTCGCGCCCTCGATGCTGGATCTTTCTGACGAAGCCATGGGCTGCGTTGTACTCATGCAAGGTGGCGTTCAGCCGACGCTGGTTAGCCGCGACCTTGGTGGCTTCCTCCAGGAGCTTCTGGCGTGTAGCTTCGAGTGCTGCCGCCGTAGCCGCTGGATCCGTCTCGACGACCACCGGAGCACGCAGGTGCTGGATGGAGGCGGTGAGCGGGTCTTGCTCCGGCTCGGGCGCAGAGTTTTCTCCTCCTACACGACGTTCTTGAGGATGCCGATCGTTTTCGCGAGCGTTCACCATCATGACTTCGACGCAAACCCTCCCTGCGACTGGGACGCGGGCGAGGGACGCGTCGAGGATGGGGGTGACCACGCTGGGAAAACCCTCAACGACAGTGGCGACGTAGACGCGGATGTCTCCAAAATGCATGATGGAGCCGCCGGCAGGGAAGGTGTTCCCAGCGAAACACGCTGCGTTGTCGATGACGCAGTCGAAGGCACTGAGCATGAGCACGAGGCCAGAGGCCACGCATTCGCCGGCGAAGAGCGGAAGTCCCGTGCAGAAGATGATCCCAGCCGAAGCACTGTGCCCCACGGTGGGCGTCAACTGTCATGGTGTGGAACACGACAAAGCTATCGGGGATGGCAAAGAAGGGACACACGGATGCATTCGGTGGCTCACGCAACGGGTTGGGCACGGTGCACTGAAAACACAAGGACGCACCCAGGTTCGGGGCCCTCTTGGCGAGGTAACACCCCTACTCCTGCAAGATGAACTATATATGGGAGCTCGATGCTCAGAACAAGTGCTCCTTGAGCTGCTTCCTTAGATACTATCGATGGCTAGAGGAAGATGGGAGCTAGATGCTAACACTTATCTTCTCCTACTGTTGCCTCTAGTTTTCTCTACCTAGAACCCTGGCTCTGCCCTCCCTTATATACTGGTCTGGGGGGCATATTACAGATTGGGTCCTAGGGTTTACTTTTTGGATATGGGTTTACAGGGCAGGGCCTGCTGCAGGGCTCAGCCGATGGGCCAGGACCTAGTCCACCCTTCTTTTAGCGTCATCCTTCTCTTTAGTCATCACCCGGGCTTCCTTTAGGGCGTCACCCTTGCTTTAACGGTCACCCGGACCGCTTTGGCCAGTCCAGCCGACCGTCTTGCTTTATCTTTGTCCGGTAGTGCTGGTCATGACGGCATGCCAGCTTCCTTGATGACGAGGGAGAGCCAGAAGCGTACCCCGAATGGAGCGTCAATCCTTCCGTTCTCTCCATAGAATCCGAGGTGAGCCGGGTGGGAACTGCCACCCGGCCGGTTCTTCTGGCCACCGGGCGTCAATCCCTTTGTTTCACGATATATTACATGTCCAAGATTCGATCATCGGTATCTCCATACCTAGTTTGATCTCGTTACTGACATGCACTCTTTTCTCGTTCCCGTGATATAACATTCTAGTGATCAGATCACTTGCTTGCAAGCTAACCAATGTGATATCACCGAGAGGGCCCAGAGTATATCTATCCGTCATCGGGATGAACAAATTCCACTCTTGATCCATGATTCTCAACATAACACTTTAGTAGCTTTGAATCCATCTTTATAATCACCCAGTTACGGTGTGACGTTTGATGTCAACAAGAAACTCTTCCGGTGTTAGTGATTGGCATGATCTCATGGTCTAAGGATTAGGATTATTTCGTAAGTTGTTTATAGCAATATAAACTCAATGACTTTGATCGTAATTCTATACTTCGGATGAATGTTCATCACACCATTACACTGATGTTGTGATCTCGTTATTAACAACATCCAATGTCTATGATCATGAAACTGTGATCATCTTGTTAATCAACGAACTAGTTTATGAGAGAGGCATAACTAGAAACTTTCTGTTTGTTTATTAAACACACATGTATTAACGTTTCCATATTAATACAATTATAGCATGCAAAATAAACATCTATCATATACTTGGAATACACATAATAAACACTTTATTATTTCCACTCAGGGCATATTCCCTTCATAATCAAAGTATAGTAGATGAAAGATAGTCGAGTAGTCTACACTTCCTCTGCATCGATCTCCACATCAACAAGGGCAAGACCTGCATTCTCCATGGCGGTCTTATACTCATCAACACTAGTGGTCAAGGCCTCAATCTTGGCCCTAAGAGCCCTCTTCTATGAACGAAGTCTCTCGATCACCCCCTGCTGGTGCTCAAGCTCGAAGTCCTTGGCCTCTAACTCTTCCTTCATCTCCCTGATCTTCTTGTTCCTGTCTTGGACTCTTTTCGCCAGGCTCTTGAACTTCTTGTCCTAGCTTTCAAATTTGTCCTCCATCTCTTTGACGATCTCGTCTTGCTCCGCGAAGAGCTTGTCCTTCTCCTGTAGCTGAACCTGGAGCATGATGTTGGTCCTATCAGTGTCAAGGTGTCTAATAAGACCCTCTAGGTCCTAAAGGTACAGACAAATCGGCTCCATCGTCTCTCTAGTAGCATCATCGTACTCTATATCCTCATCCTCCTCGTCGCGTCTCCCGAAGGGGTGAAAGTAGAGACCTCTAAGCTCGGTGGAGTGCCTCCCTACCAGACGTCCAAGTAACTCCTACATGACTACATCTAAGCCTCTCTCCTTGTCATCATGCATTAGCTTGAAAGTGATAGCCTCCGTGGGTGGCTCTGCCTGGCGTCCCGGCTGTGTGACTCTGAATCCCCATAGGTCCTTCCTCTCAAACTTGGTGAGCTCAAGTGTCGTGATGCTAGGTAGTGGAAGGTTGAGCATGCTAGTGAGCTCAATGGGACGAGTACCAAAACGAGTTCCCTTGAACTCCTCGGCCGTGCTGATAACAACGTTAGGCATCTATTTTTATAAGATAGGGAAAAGTTAGAACCATCACAAGTAGAGAAAATTTACAAGACAAAATATCACAAGCACATCTCTTAGCAACAAACACACAAGTCATGGCATACACAAATCCATTACAAACACCAAAGGTTCAACATAACTTAGACAAAGTTTTGGAAGTAAAAACGATAAGTGTGGTGGTCCAACTAACGAAGTACGTTACAATTCTCACTCACTAGACAAAATAGCTATCAGGGCATCCTTAGTGGCCATCTGTCTATCTTGTTCACAAGACTCCCATATTAAGTCTATGATATCTCCCCTTAGTTGTTGGTTGGTAGTCTCTAATTCTTGGGTATGCTTCTTTTCTTCTCTAAGGTAATTTCGGGTGTTGAGCATTCTGCACTTGAGTCTATCACCAAGCTCCTTGATGGCATTCCAAGCTGCATTTCTTGCAGAGTCAAAGAATGTTGTGTGCATTTCAGAGTTGGTGACCATGTAGAATCCTGACTCCATGTGGCTGTCTTCCTTGTTTTTGTACAAGTGAAGTTGCACCCACCAATACTCTTCTCCTTCATCCATCACAGGGAATCCCTTGTACACAGCTGCACCATGTATCCCCATGGTAACCATAAGGTTCTTGAGTGCCTTGGGAAATTCAGTCTCACACTCCAAAGTCATGGTCATGAGTGGTCCCTTCCTCATGGCTTCGTTGATGGAGTTCATCTACAAATAGAGATGAGAAAGAAGATTAGAAAAGTTTACGAGAAGAAAAAGACAAGTGTGGAAATTTTTCAAAGTGTTGAAATTTTTCCTTAGTGGTTTCTTAGTCTAATCTTCTAGGGTCATAATCCTACAGGCAACATAGTGCTCTGATACCATCTCTAAGACCCCACCTTTATAAAGGTAAAGGTCCCTGTGATTGCAATGCTAGTCCCTGGATCAATGCTAGCATCCACAGTTTAAGATGAAGTACACAGAAACAAAGGTCATTATTACATCGTCATTCTAGAGATAACATAGTCTTTTACAACTCCATAGCCATAGGCTAGTACAAGAGTTTAACTTAACAATATAACTAAAAGTCTTCATCTTCAAGTGCCACAGGAAAGCATGTTGAGTGTAGACTCATAACCCTAATCCTCATCAGAGTAACCTGCAACATCACAAGTTACAGCCACAGTGGGCCAATACATTGGAATAGTATTGGCAAGTGATACCTTAATAGAATAATAGTTTCTAACTTCTACATGAATTTGGCTAAGTGTAGTTCAGGCTTGCTTTGATCAAAATAGGTTTTACCTATCAGTTGAAAATACTAAGTTTTTGTTTGACAAAAACTCCCAAGGAACCACCAATAGATATTGGTGAACCTTTACCCTTGTTCAACCACAAGTTTTTAACTTAGAAATTGGGATGAGGATATTCTTGATAGCTTCCATGTCTTGAGGCTCAAATTGTCCATTGCCGGGAACACGGCTAAGTACTTAGATTCTTCCTTCTCGAGAGGTGGTGCACTTTCCCCACAAGACTCAACATGCATCGAGATAGGACATTTCAGAAGCCTTCCCTTAGACCAAAATGGACGCGTTCCCAAACCTATCACCCCTACCACCAACTGTCCATTTGGCTGTTATTGCAACCTATATGATCTAGGCAGAGCCCATATTGCCATGTGGCTGCACTAGAAGCTTCTTAACATATGGCATCTCAAATCCCTTTGTTCCTGGGTGGCTTTACACAAGTGTGATACACAAGGTATACCATAGATATGGGCATTGTGTAACCACTCAACATAACCCAAACATACCATTCCACCCAGGTGATTCATTCACTTAGTTGTTTTTATTAAGCAAAAACACAAGTCAAAAGACTTAGCAAAATTTCATAGCATGAATATATTCCACCCGTGTTTGCTAATAGCTAGGATAAGCATGGCAATATAGTAAGTATCTTAAATTAGAGAAAATTCTAACAATTCTACAACTACTAGGATTTCCCAAGCATAGCATATAGATACTTAGCAAAAATTATCATGCAAGCCTTATACAAAATATCACTAATGCATAGTAAAAATATCGGGACAAAAATATGAGGCACCACTTGCCTTGGTAGTTGGGGGAGTAGCAACAATCCTCACAATCACAATCACAATCACCACTAGCACCAAAATCTACACATAAAATGATAACACCAAATTCATATTTCAAATATTCAAGAAAAAATATATGAATGCATGCAAATGCCATGTGATGTTTTTTCTAAACTAAACAAGACAATTAAAACAGTACTGAACATTGAGATAAACATTTATACACCAATTAAACTTATTTGGCTTTTAAAACATTTTCCAAATAATTTTTATACACAAAATTGGCTTACAAATGTCTCTGCATAAAATTCTATTTTAACAGAAGCAAATCAAAAAATTATGCCTACAGATGTGTAGGATTTATTTTTGTGATTCCATTGATATATTATTTGCATTTTTTGGATAAACAGAACAAAAGTTATTCAATTTACAAGTTTAATCATCTAATTATTATCTGAATTTTTAAACTAAAACCCTGACACGCGGCAGCGTCTGATTGGCGTGTACCGGTTCGCTCTGGATCACGCGTCCTCACTGGTAGATCTAATTAAATCCAACGCTCCAGATCAAAACTTACCTCTTCATATCTGATCTAATCTACACTGCTAGATCTAAGATCTATGGCTCAGATCTACGCGTACCCCTTCGCGGGATGATCTAATCGCATCCGCTGGATCCAGATCCAGCAGACCACATCGCTCTGACCATTTGCGGGCGGCGCAAATGGCCACAGCGGCGGCTGTGCGTCTATCGGTGACGTTCCAGCAAGACCAGAGGGCAAAGGTGAGGGTTCTGGCGCTTACCGAGGTCGTGGAGACACGGCGAAGCTCAACATGCAGGTGGACAGGGTCGGGGCGCACGGACACGACGTGGATTCATCATCGGAGTTGCAGGCGGCTTCGGGTGCGCTCGGTCGTCGTTGTTAGTGGCGCTACAAGGAACGAGAAAGGAAAAGAAGGGCGGCGTTAGACGCGTACTAAAGCTACGAGTGTGCGAGCGTGAACCAGAGAGAAAAGGGAAGGCTAGGTTTACCGTATGTGCTCGTCGGAGTTAAGCACTTCGTCGGGCACACGCTATCTTTGACGTTGGCGACGTTCTAGATCGCCCTAGCACATACCAGGAGTATTAGGAGATGTGCAAGGATGCGGAGAACATGTCAGCAAGACCAGGAGGCAAGGGGTGGGGAGTTATCACCAGAATTTGCCGCTAGAGAGGCTCGGTACCGCGGCGGAGTGAGCTCGAATGTGGGCAGCCTGGTGGCTCTCTGTGGTTGTGGCTTGAGGGGAAATGAGAGGAAGGAGGGGGGATTAAGTATCCGGGGCGAGAGAAAGAATTACGCCGACAGTAACTTGCAATAAAGCGCGAATCAAACGGGAAGAAATGGCCGCGGCGGAGCTGGTCGCGGGCGTGATTTGGGGACGATGATGACAGGGCGTGTGGGGCCAGAGCGTCAGTGAGAGGAGGGGTGCGGGAGTTGGTGAGAAACAGAGAGGGGAGGGTGTTTTACCGGGTGGGCTTGCTGGGCTAGCTTGTTGGGTCGTGGGTGGGTTGGGCTAGTTAGTTAGCTAGGTTTATTTTTTTTCTCCTTTTCTCCTTTTCTTTTTCTGTTTTGATTTTCTGGTTTGAATTTGACTTCAAATCTGTTTCAATATGAATTTCTTCCAGAATTTTGTTCTGTGTTTCTTGTGTCCAAGGATGTGTAAAACATCATCTTATACTCAAAAACCATTTTGAGTTTGAAAATAAATATAAAACCATGCCTTTAATAAAATAATGATAATAGGCATAAAGATGGTTTTATGTTTGAATCGTTTTGAAAAATTTGTGTGGGCTTTGTTTTTACTTTCCAATCATTACTGATCAAACCCTAATCATATTTAGAAAGTAAAATATAAACCTTGCCTTACTTGAATAAAGTTAATAGGCAGAAATATGGTTTCTTATGTTGAAAATTCATTTGAAAAGGTCAAATGCTTATGAATGCATGAATGCTATGCCAACTTTATAAATCATGATTTTTGGGATGTTACAACTAGCCTCGCCAACATTGTCTGGGACACTCTCCACCGTCCACCGCCACCCCTGTCCAAGCCTCGAGTGCAGCCAGCCCCTGGACCACATAATTCGAGCATGCCAAGCCTCTCTGCGAGCGAGCCGAGAGCGTGCCAGAGTGCCAACCGCGACACACGCCCACAAAGTGCACGCCACCCTCGCCGCGTGCGAGCAGGATCGCTAGCACCCCAGCAACACCGCAGACATGCCCGTTCACCACCGCGCGGACTGTAGAAGCTGTACACCATTAAAACCACCGTCGGACCCACCCAGAGCGCGGCGACGTTCCAACCATTTCGCAACGCCCAACCCGCGTAGCCATGCCATTGAGCTTTGCCAAGGAACACAACACCGCCCCCTAACATCGCCCATGCCATTAGCCCACTATGCCGATGACCACGACAAGCTCAGCCCGCGCCCGTCGGTCCCCTTCAGGCACTATAAATAGAGGCCACCCCAGCACGAATTCTTCACACCATCTCACTCCCCTCTCTCTCAGAAGCACCCCACCTCACTTCCAGAGCAAGGCGAGCAGCGCATCGCCAGAATTTCGCCAGAGCTTGCCGCTGCTGGAGGAGAAGGGCGCCGTTGATTGGAGCCACACCAGGGGAGCTTTTGGTACCAGGAGGATTGCTGTCGTCGACTTTGTCATTCGCCCCCATCGCCGACCATCGCCTGAGCCCTGGTGAGCCTCCCACAACACCTACTGGCCACGCTAGGGTTCTGTCTCGTCGGCGTTGCCCGACGTGGACGATGAACCACAACCGTAGGATTAGAGCTTGATCATGCCATCCACATTCCCCCCATACCGCTTCACACCCGTCTGTCTAATCGACTGGTGGGGTCGTTCACTTAAACCCACCTGCGAGTGCACTGTGCCCCGTGGGCCGGCCCAGTTAGCATCCCGCGTGACCCAGTAATTCAAATTTAGATTTATTCTTTTAGTTTCAAACTCAGTTCTGTACCCAGATTCAAAAATCAACCCGGCTCGATTCACTGAACCAAAATGCATAAAACCAATTTTGTTAGAAAGGTTCTGGAGTGCTTAATCCAAGCCTGTTGGATTCAAACCATTTAGATTTGTAGATCACCCATGGTAAAAATAACAAGGCAGAAGCTTTTCTGCATTCAAACATTTTTCAAAATTCAACCATGAAAGCTTTTGAGTTGATTCCAACTCTCAAAAATCACATTTTACAAGACCTTTCAGAATATATAAAAACATCTAGGTTTACTTACAGAAATAATGGTCAAGCAATAAAAGAATGCCCCATAGGCATTTCTAGTCACTTTAATTAATTAAAATAAAAAGGTTAAACCTTATTAAATTGTGACACCACTTTAAATCACATTCCCAAGTACTGAAATATGTGGTGATGACATGTGTCAACATGATCCCATGTTTTAGTTGGAGAATGTTAAATCTTAAGTAGTTTTTCAATGAGTAGAAATTACTTTTCTAAAATAAAGAAAATAAAACTATTTGCCTTAATGATTGTAATGTTTGTGATGATAATAGATCATCTAGCGAAAACCCTGGTGTGATAAGTAAGAGTAGTTAAGTATTGTTTGGTGATTGTGTAACTCGTATTTATTTATAGACTCTAGTACCGACCAAGGATACGAGGAGGAAGGAGGATACTACGAGGACGAAGCCGGGGAGAACTTCAACCACTGCTCTGCACAAGGCAACCTTATACTTGCAATTATGTAGGCTAACACTTGCAACCATGAAAGTTAGATAACCTATGCAATGCATTAAGCATGCTTGGTTAGATACATTTGATGATACCAAATCCTAGTTTTACTTGCAAGCTTAGTATTTTATTTCTTTATCAAAGCTTTCTTTTAAAGTTTACCAAGTGATTTGTAGAGTTTAGAGAGATTGTTAAAGGTAGCATAAAGAGCATAAAACTTGACCTAAGTTAGATAAATCTTGATGTCATCTTGAGGCATGAGATTGAACTTAGATAAGATACACTTGATTACCACCCCTCATTAGTGTTTACCCCCATTGTAGTTGCTAGTGCTAATTATAAAACTGGATCAACTTTAGATGGGAATACTTGGTGAAAATGGTTATGAAAACATTAGAATGATGAGTCATTCTACTGAAATGTTTTGACATGTGTTCTTGAAGACCAGATGATTTTTATGATGAAAATGTTAAGGCATGAGCCTTATCCCTTTACAAAACTGATGGTTGTCTGAATGTGATACCATTCCAATTCTACCGTACAACCACAATACCCAAAATTTTGGTAGGGCTTGACTGGAAACTTATATACCTTAGTATGGGTTCCCTTGCGGCCAAGGTTTGAGCTGAGGCTACCTTGTGAAGATTGTCCACCTGTGTAGTTCTCAAGATGACAGTTGGTCATGGTTGGGAGGCCAAACTCACAGGAGAGGTGCCTATACTAGGGCGTGTAATTGAAAGGTTAAGATTGATTATCCGCATACTGAGTATGGTGAATTCAGGATTGTTCCTGACGGATGTATCGAATGTTGTGGTGAAAGTGTACCACCTCTGTAGAGTGTCAAATTATTCGAATAGCCGCGTCTGCGGTTATGGACAGTTGGAGTGGCCATACTGTTCTATCGTCAGATGATTTCAAAATGACTTATGAAATGATTTGTGACTTGACTTGACCACAACAGAGTTGTGACATGAAATTCAAGTTCCCACTTAGGTGTTATAAAACTTTCAACTAGCTTTCTTTGCTTCTGAACTCAGTAGAGGTAAATCTGGCTTTTTCCAAAATAACCCTAGAGCTTAGTACTTCCTATTCCAAAACCACTTCACTTGTTAGTATTAGTTTGCGAGTACTTAAAGAGTACTCATGGCTTTGTCCCTGGCTATTCCCGTGGCCAGACTATGAAGAGGAGTATCAGGAAGATGGAGAACAGGAAGGTTACGACAACTAGGATCATCTCCCATCGTCAGCATTTCCTGTGACCATGAAGATGGAGTATCGCCCACACTACAGTTATTATTATGTTATTCCGCTGCTTGAATTGTATTAAGACTGGATCATGAGATCCTTATTTGTTGTAAGACCTTATGTATGGTTTGTAATGGATGATGTACTGTGATATACAATCTGTTATGTCTCGCAAAAATGGTAATCCTGGGATTGCGATGTATGGCATAACATGCATCTGGGATTAAAAATTCGGGTGTTGACACTCCTCATGCTACTCAACTTTAGTTACCTGTAAGTTCTTGTCATTGTAAATTCATGCATATCATAGAGAACCGCCAACGGGGTACCCCTTGCACATGTACAGGAGCTATCACATGATCAAAATGACAAGGCAAGCAGATAATGAGCATCTCAGCGATCTTTTTATTTGCTATTTGCATAGGTTTTTATTGAGGATGCTTCATAGAATGCTCATTATGGTTATGCTGCAAGTTTCCACCATGATTAGGCATGGCTTAGGATAGCGGCCCAGGCGCTTCTCTAACACATATATATAACTCCATGAACTCCCAAGCTCCCCTTTTATTTCACAACGACGACATCCGCAAACAAAAGAGCACGCTATCAACTAGATATGTATCCATAAGTGTTGAAAGTGTTCCCCATGACAGCACGGTTCTATTAATTCCCAGCCTATAATTTGCAAGCATATAACTTTTATGGATAGTCACAATGGTTCAGGCTTATTAAGTGCAAGAAATAAAGTGTGCCATAAAGTTCATGAGAGCTTTACTAACTAACTTTCAAAACAGTGAAACATTTTATTTGGAAGAAAACAAGGCATAATGAATATGCACTGAATAGAAAATGATGCTAATAGGTAGGTATGGTGGACACTGTTGGCAATATTGGTTTTGGGGAGTTGGATGCACAAGTAGAGCTCATACTCAGTGCAAGTGAAGGCTAGCAATAGAGAGGGAGCGACAAACGAGAGATCAATAACTGTCATAATCATGCTTGTAACAAAACGTGAGTAATTATGGCATGAAAGTGATACAAGAACTCTGAGACAAAATAAATCATCGAGGCTTACTGACTATTGTTCAGTCATATGCATGCATGAGCATGTGCCAAGTCGATTCACATGAAACAATCAGAGGAGGATACCACAATATCATACCAAGTTAAGAATAAAACAATGCAAGCAAACATTCATATGACATGCTACAAACTATTAGCAAGCTGGATCTAATCATAAGAGAGCAAGAACTACTAAGCATCCATAAATAACATACACCTTACATGAACAGACTAAGCATGCTCACAATGATGAGTATATGTACAAAAATGAAAACAAATAGAGTTCATTACCAGCCTCTTACCATACCTCAAGTTGTCTTAATCTTCATTATTGCCCTTCACTTGTGTGACTTGAATAATAACATGAAACCAAAATCCACTGAGGATGGCTGAACCCTGCAAAGAACTTCACAAAACCAAAGAAGAACAACAAATATTTTTGGTGTTTTCGATTTTTTTAAAAGCAAGCAGACAAAGCAAAATCTTTTTGGAATTTTCTTTTAAGGCAAACGAAAGCTAAAAAGCAAAGAAACGAACCAAGAGAAACAACGAAAATATTTTTGGTAATTTTGTGTTTTGAGAAAGCAGAAACAAAAACCAAAAAGAAAGTGAAACATGGATATACAAAGAACCGGCGGAACATGATATATAGATGAGTGTGATGTTGGTGTACCTCCCCCAAGCTTAGGATTTTGGCCTAAGTGGGGCTCAATAGCGCGGGTAGTAACCCCAAGCTGGTGGGTCATCATAGGAATGATCATAGTCAGGCGCTTGCGATGAAGAAGAAGACGCACCCCAATCATAAGAAGGCTGTTGGTATGAAGACTCTCCCAAGTTGGAGGGCTAAACCGAATCATTTTCGGCATCCTCTCCAACATTCTCCTCTTGTTGGGAGAGCTCCGCCATGTATGCGTCAAACTCCTCCTCTGTGAGTGACCATCTTTGTATGTTATCAAAATTAAACAAAACAGGTGCAGGCAAATAAACTACTTTCTCAGTCCTACCCCCTCTCCAACCACTCTTGGCAAAAGATAATTCATACGGTAAATTCTCACAGTAGCCCCTAAAGAAACAAAATTATGCTGAACCATGGAGTCAAGATCAAGCCTCTCTATGGGGAACCGATAATCTGTATATTTTATAATGGACCATGGGATTAGATGAAGACCAAGTGAACCGGAATTCCTGCACCACAACCATGGTTAGCTTAACATATTGAAGTGGTTCCTCTTCAACAAAGTGTTCCAGCCCTACATTAGTAATCATAGTTTGGAAATCCTGAAAGATTCCCGTGGCTCTCATAAATTCAGGGCAAGGATATATGGAAGGGAAGACTCCTTCTTCATGATGAACTTTCATTGGCTTAGGTACCATCAAATCATATTTATTCAGCAGGTATGCACTCATCTTCCTTTCTAAAAAATTTAGACAAACATCAAACCAATTGATTTCTAAGTTGATAAATGATGAGAAACTACTATAGGAACTTGCTAGAGGGCTACACATGCATCAAAATGAAATCTCTAAGCATAGAACAAGCATACAAGCTCACATAACCTGACACCTATAGCAGCAAAATACTCAAGATACAATCTACCAATCACAAATCTAATTGGACAAGTGGAGGAGGCACATACAAGGGAGTAATCCCTCCAAAAATCAGCAGCAAAGATGGGATGATCAAGGAGATCAAAAATCGGGAGCAAGAACACTCGAGCTTGAGAAAGTTTTCCGATGTTTTTTGGGAGAGAGAAAGAAGTTGGCTGGGAGGAGGCATCTTGGAGGGCCACAGGTGGGCCACACCCCTTCCAGGCGCGCCCCTGGGGCTGGCCGCGCCACCAGGGGGTGTGCTGGCCTGGGGGAGGGGGCCTGGGTCACTCCAGGTGTCCCTCTGACCCTTTTTTCGAGGAAAAAATTATTATGAATTTTCTGGGATTTTTTGGGAAACTTTATTTTTGGCCAATTTTTAGGGTATGAAAATTGATTTTCTCGTAGAAAAGATTTTTTAGAAGAAGCAAAAAGCAAACAAAAACCAAACTACAGAAGCACTAAGACACTCTAACAAGCAAACAACTAGCAAAACCAAAGCTAACAATAGAAAGAGCAAAGACTAGGAAGGATAAAAGTAAAAGTGAGCAAGTATAACCATAGTGAAAGCATTATTTTGTTCATTAAAACCCTTTTGTTAACAAGGTTGATCAAGTCTTGTTACCAGAACAATCTTATATGAAACAAAACTTTGCATTCCACGAAGTGATTAAGTTACCTCAAACTTGATAGCAATGGTCCCAATCATAATAGTTTCAAAACTTTCTTGTGGAATGGGACAATATATTTCTCCAACCTTGATGTTCTCAATATTTTCAATGAAGTTCAGGAAATAGCTTTTGGCAACCTTTTTTGGGGAAATAGACAGTATGCTCTTTGTCATTAATATTAAATGTTACTTTTCTTGATTACAATTGATGAGATCACCTGCAGTATTAAGAAAAGGTCTCCCAAGAATAATAGACATATTATCATCTTTAGGCATTTCAAGCACAACAAAATCAGTTAAAACCAAGAAATTATGAGCCACTTGAACAGGAACATCCTCACATATACCAACAAGAATAGTAGTTGACTTATCAACCATTTGCAAAGATATATTAGTTGGTATCAACTTTTCTAGCTGGAGTCTCTTATAGAGAGAAAAAGGCATAACACTAACTCCAGCTCCCAAATCACATAAAGCAGTTCTAACATAATTATTCTTAATAGAGCAAGGAATAGTTGGTATACCTGGATCACCAAGTTTATTTGGAACCTTACCATTGAAGGAATAATTAGCAAACAAAGTAGAAATTTCCTCATTAGGAATCTTCCTTTTATTAGAGACAATATCCTTCATATACTTTGAATAAGGAGGCAACTTAATAGCATCAGTCAAAGGAATTTGCAAAAATAAAGGTTTCATCCACTCACAAAACTTGTTGTAGTGTTCTTCCACCTTTGACTTGTGTTTCTTATTCGGAAAAGTCATAGGTTTATGCACCCAAGGTTCTCTCACTTTACCATGTTTATTAGCAATAAAATCTTCCTTAGTGTACCTAGTGTTCTTAGTGTGCTTCTCAGGTTCTTCCTCAACTTCCTACTTATCAAGAGCATCATTTTTATCATTACCACTCTCAGTTTCAGCATCAGAGATAGATATACTATTAGGATCTACAACAGGTTCAAGTGGTTCCTCAACTATTTTGTGTTTCTTTTTCTTTATCTTCCGAGGACTACCACTACTTTCACCTTGTTGAGAATCTTGCTCAATTCTTTTAGGGTGTCCTTCAGGATATAAAGGATCTTGAGTAGCTATACCACTCCTAGTTCTAATTCCATAAGCATGTTTATCTCTTGAGGCATTAACTAGCATATCCTTTTGCACCTTAGCAAGTTGATCAATTTGGGTTTGAACCATTTGAAAGTGTTTACAAAGCATTTTAATATCATTAGAAGTTTTTTCCACAATATCTTTCAACTCTTTAATCGCTCTAGAGTTTTCCAATAAATGATTCTGAACTTGTTTATTAAAATTACCCTGCTTAACAATAAAAATGTCAAGTTCCTCTAAACATTGATCAGGAGGCTTACCATAAGGAATATCACCTTCATCAAAGTGTTGGAGAGAGTGTACCTGAATAGTAGATGAGTGGGGAATTGGCTTACATAATTATTCTATAGGAGGTAGATTCTTCACATCTTCAGCTCTAATACCTTTCTCCTTTGGACACTTCTTAGCTTCCTTCATCACTTCATCATTTAATGCAATAACTCCCCTCTTCTTTAGTGTTGGTATTGGAACTGGTTCGGGCACAACTGGTTCAGGAGTAATAGTCTCAGGTGTATTTAGCTCAGTTGAAGTCTAATCATCATAATTCTTGCTTATTTTAGCCATTAATTCTTTAGCATCTGTAGGAGTTCTTTTCCTGAAAACACAATCAGCAAAGCTATCTAGATATGTCCTAGAATCATCTGTTAGTCCATTATAATAAATATCAAGAAGCTCATTTTTAGGTAATGCACATCCATGATGTGCATGAATCAAGGCACAAAACCTTGTCCATGACTCAGGAAATTTCTCTTCTTCTCCTTGTTTAAAATCAAAACGTCTCTGCAAAGCAGCATGTCTAGCACTGGGAGGAAAATATTTCTGGAAGATAGAAGCAATCAAACAATCAGGACTATCAATGGATCCAGGAGGTAATCTATTAAACCAAGCCCTGGCTTCTCCTTTTAGTGAAAAAGGGAAGATCTTAGTAACAAAGTACTTGCGCATCTTAAAATCATCAGAGAATAAAGCACTCATAGTAGAAAGCTCATTCATATGTGCCACAACACTCTCACTCTCAGTCCCACAAAAAGGTTCTTTCTCAACAATGTCTAAATAGGATAAATCAAGAGAAAACTCATAATCTTTATCTTTAATATCTATGGGAGAGGTGGCAAACTTAGGATCAGAGGACAGTTTAGGAATAATGGTACATCTCTCAAGGAGACTCTTAATAGCACTAGCACCATGTGTGTTTTGGCGCTCTTCAATAAATTCATCAGTAAACTCAATGTAACCATCATTAATATCATATCTCTCTTTATACTCAGGTGAGCTAACATGTGTAACAGTGTCTTCACTAGGAGTTTCAGTATTTCCTAGACTAGCCATAGTAGCATCTAGGAAAGGACCTAATGAACCACTCGCATCAAGCACAGTAGAAGTAACATCATGAGTATCAAAAGCAGTTTCAGATTCAGCAGTAGTAGCAGTGTGTGTAGCATGAGTATGTGGTGGTGGTGTAACAAGCTTACTTATAACAGACGGTGAATCAAGAGCAGCAGACGTGTTTAGGACTGTACATCTTCTTGTAGTGTATGGTAAAATAGGAAACTTTCCATCACGAGACTTCCCCATGATGAAAGGAGTAGCAGTGAACAGTAATAGATCCAAGTGAACTTACAAATAAAGCTATGCTCCCCGGCAACGGTGCCAGAAAATAGTCTTGCTGACCCACAAGTATAGGGGATCGCAACAGTCTTCGAGGGTAGTATTACCCAATTTATTGATTCGACACAAGGGGATCCAAAGAATACTTGCAATCCTTAACAACTGAGTTTTCAATTCAGCTGCACCTGGAAATAGTTCTTGCTCACAGAAGTTTATCAGTAGCAACAATTTGGTAGTAGCAACAACAAAGTAACAGCAACAGTAAAACAAGAGCAATAGTAATGTTAGTAGCAAACAGTAGGATATGAGCGCGATAGGCATAGGGATGGATGGACGTGCATTGCATGGACGAGTCTAAACATGTAACTTCAAGATCTAGGGCCATTGCAGATAAATAAGAATAAGCATACAAGTACTAAACAATCATAGGCTTGTGCTCCATGTATAGTCATGCGTGCTCGCAATGAGAACTTGCACAACATCTTTTGTCCAGCCAGCCCGTTGCAGCAGGGCCTCAAGGGAACTACTGGCAATTAAGGTGCTCCTTTTAATAGAGCACTAGAGCAAAGCATTAACACTCAGTGAACACATGTGATCCTCACATCACAACCATCCCCTCCGGTTATCCCAATTTTTGTCACTTCGGGTCCTTTGGATCCGGATAATGATATGTGTACACAACTTGCAGATAAGATCACAAACAATAATATCATAATGATTCAATAATAAGTTTAGATCTGAGATCATGGCACTCGGGCCCTAGTGATAAGCATTAATCACAACAAGTTGCAACAAAGTCAAATAGCACTAATAGAGATACTAGGCACCATGCCCTAACAATATTATTCGATTACATGATAGAACTCATCCAATCCCTACCATCCCCATAACCTACAACGAGGGATTAGTCACTCATGGATGAGGGAAACATGGATGGTTAATGGAGATGCGTTGGTGATGACGATGGCGATGATCCTCTCCAAATTCCCCGTCCCGGCAGGGTGCCAGAATAGAGTTTCTGGTTCTGAATCGCGGTTTCTGGTGGTGGCGGCGCAGCGGAACTCTTTATGGAAAAATGTTGCCCCCACGGTTTTTAGGTCAAGAGGCAAATTATAGGCGAAGAGGGAGGCCGAGGGGGTTCCTAGGGTGGACACACCCCCTCTAGGCACGGCCAGGCCTTGCTCGCGTGGCTAGGGGGTGTGGTCCCCCCAGGGGCCCACTCCGCCTCGTCTTCTGGCTCCGTGAGTCTTCTGGTGAAATAGGATTTTTGGAATATTTTCCGGGATTTTTCCTGATAGTTGATTTTCTGCACAAAAACTAGACACCAAGGTAATTCTGCTGAAAACAGCATCAGTCCGTGTTAGTTGTATCCAAATCACACAAGTTTAGAGGAGAAACAATAGCAAAAGTGTTCAGGAAATTAGATACGTTTTGGACGTATTATAAATCCATCCAAAGTTCAATCAGTGTTAGAATGGACTGCACCAACCAATGTGAAACAAATCCGAGGTTTCTTGGGTATGTCTGGTTATTATCGGAGGTTCATTGAATGTTTTTCCAAGATAGCTGGACCGATGAACAAATTGTTAAGAAAGAATACACCATTCATCTGGGATGAGAAGTGTGAAGCAAGCTTTCAAGATTTGAAAACTAGAATAACTACCGCCCCAATCTTAGCAGTTCCTGAAACAGGAAAGGATTACATGGTATATCGTGATACATCCGAGGAAGGATTGGGATGTGTGTTAATGCAAGATAATAAAGTAATTGCTTACGGATCAAGACAACTAAAACCACATGAGGTCAATTATCCAAATCATGATTTGGAGTTAGCAGCAGTAGTCTTTGCCTTGAAAGGATGGAGGCATTTTCTCTATGGAGCAAGGTGTGAGTTATACAGTGACCACAAAAGTCTCAAATATTTCTTCACTCTAAAGGAATTGAATATGAGACAGAAGCATTGGTTGGAGCTAATCAAAGATTATGATCTTACAATCAATTATACCCCTGGAAAGGCCAAAGTTGTGGAAGCTGTCATTGAAAAATATTTGTCGGAATGCCATACTTGCCAAAGGGTAAAAGCTGAACATCAAAGTCCAGCAGGACCATTACAACCTTTGGAAATTCTAGAGTGGAAATGGGAAGAAATTGGTATGGATTTCATCACAGGATTACCCATGACACCCAAACGGAAGGATATGATATGGGTGATTGTGGATAGACTCACAAAAAGTGCACATTTTATTCTGGTAAATCAAAAATATAATGCCGAGAAGTTTGTAGAAGTGTATGTCAAGGAGATAGTAAGTAAGCACGGAGTGCCCAAGAAGATTGTATCAGATAGAGGATCTGTGTTTACTTCAGCATTTTGGAAACAATTACATGAAGAACTTGGTTCAAAGTTAGATTTCAGCACAACCATGTAGGGGTTCGTAGCATGGAAAACAAAAAATTTCTACCGCATACAAACAAACAAGCCAAGATCTATCTACTAGATTGTAGCAACGAGTTGATGGAATAACTCACCCTCGAAGATTCCAAAGTGTTTAATGAGAGCGGATTCTCGTGGGTGATGTAGTCGTACTCTTTCCGATCTCAAGATCGCGTAGACAATCCTTCCGGCGCTGCGTTCCGGCAGTGCTTCCGCAGTCGGTCACACGTTCGGTACTCGACGAAGACCTTCATGTCCCTTGTTCCAGCAGGCAGCGGAGGTTGTAGCACTCTCCTCGCGATTCCGGCAGCACAACGGCGTGGTACCGGAAGTAGAGGGGAGATCTCGCAGGGCTTCTCCTTAAGCCGGAGCGAGTATGGTGGACTATGAGAGAGAGCCTCGGTGATCTAGGGTTTAGACGCACCAAGGAGGAGCAAGACCGGCGGCTAGGGTTTGCCTAGGCGGCGGCTTGCCCTAGGCGGCGGCGGCAGCAGGATGTGGCGGCGCCGGCGGCTAGGATTAGGGTTTGCGGGGCGTGGTATTGTGTGCTTGGAGGGGCAGCCCTGCCCCTCCTTATATAGGTGGAGGGGGCGCGCCAAGGGGAGGGGAGTCCCTCCCCAACTCGGTCTCCAAGTGGGCCGGCGGTGGAGGGAGGGAACTCCTCCCCAATTAGGTTTCCTACTCTCCCTCCACCTCACAAAATAGCCGTTTGACTTTTCAAATTGGCGTTTGACTTTTCAAACTAGGATTTGATTAAACCCTTTATTTTGTTCAGCGATGACACCTAGTACATGATGCAATCATTCCAACTTGTTATGACACATTCATGTACCCTTCCCCTCCGGAGTGCCGGACATTCCGGAACCTTCTAGAACATTCCCGATGAAAACACCGGAACCATTCTCCAACCCCGAAACAGGACTTTCCTTATATGAATCTTATTCTCCGGACCATTCCGGATCTCCTCGTGATATCCCGGATCCCATCCGAGACTCCAAACAACATTGAGTCTCTTACTCATCATTCCATAATGTAACACCCTCAGAATCGGCCCTATGCAAGTTTCAGCGATCCCCGCCAAACCCGCATAGAAACGATTCAAAGGTGCCCACCAGACACTTTCGTGCGGGTGGAAAACGAAGTAATATCATTACACAATAGTCCACGATGGAACCCACAGAACAGATATATATATACAACAGCGACTCAAAGAGTCAAGAATACAGATATACAATACAAAGATCCAAATCACCTTCAAAACGATACAGCGTCCGAGTACGGACAAGATGCAGATTGAGCTAAGAGCCCTGAAGAATAACCAATGGCGTCCATAACCCTACCCAGGCCAAGCCGGAAGGGTAACCCTGCTAACGACATCGATCTCAAAACCTGCTTAAACAAAAGGGGTGCCGACAAAGGGCAAAGGAAAAAGAGAGCGGTCAGTACTGAGGCTAGTACACGGCGAGACTAGAATTCGGCAGTCCTCGCCTACATAGGTATGGTGGACTGAAGCGGCAGCGCAGCATGCACTAAACAACCTATAGAGACTCAATACAACTAGCGGCTATCAGATAGGGATAAGAAGGACCTATTCGGATCCAACCTGAAACTAACACCAAGCTTACCCATCCTGGTATTTCCCCCTCGAAACCAAACGAAGAAGTCAACCGAGGAACTCACACAGTTGGCAGTTTTATTCATTTCGTTTTAGTTGCGGCAATTACTAGTTAGATATAGTTAGCATGAGTCATCCTGATATAATAAGCAGTGGACAGTTTTAATTAACCATTCCGTTGTAGTTGTAGTACTTACTAGTCAGCTACATATAGTATGAGGCATCCCCAAACCCAGCAGTTGTTGGTACTTTTATTTAGCCATTCCGTTGTAGTTGCACTACTTACTAGTCAGATACAATGGTAGCAGGTGACAACCCAAACCAGCAATTGTTGACACTTTTATTTAGCCATTCCATTATAGTAAAGCTGATTACTAGTCATTATAAAGTCAAATTTATAGCACTACTTTAGTTATAGTTGTCTATGATCGAGATACTATGCTCCAAGTCGTCCATAACCGCGGACACGGCTTTCAGAAAGTTTTACCCTGCAGGGGGCCCAAATAGCAACACACGCACGATCAACCTCGGAAAAACCAAATAAAACCCAACGAGGCATGACGACAAAGAAATCGCAAGATTCATATAATATTTCAGGGGGCCACCCCACCAAGCTACCCGCTACGAAGTTGGCCGGCTCCGAGACGGACCCAGAGGTTTGTGACGACGGCTGTAAACGACTGGGAACCCGAAAGTGTGACTGGGCTTGTCGATACCGCGAAAATGTGGCACGGGGTTCCAAAACAGTATAGGCGCTCCACACGCAATCATAAATAAAGCAGTAAAGCATGGCATAAGTACAGGATAGTAATAAAGCACCAAACTACTTGTGGCCCCAAGAAATAAGATATGACTCCAGCTCATGCTAAGGGGATTCATGGGCCCACATGCGGATAGTGCGAATATTCAAAGAACAGGTATCAAGTACTCGGGGTCCTACGGGACACAAGTGGACGGTTAAAAACCAAATAACATCTATTGCCCACCTGTGCCTCTGCATTATTTACCTACTTCAATTCTAGTTATTAAACTGTAATTAAAGTTATAATCCTCTCCAACATAAAGCATATGGCAGTCTTCCAACAACTGTGGTGCTTGACGACACGCAACAACACTTGAGCAAGCGACTACGACACGCAAGTCCAACTATCTACCAAACAACAGGTAATAGAATGTGTCCAAGGCAATATGAGGCTGCAAGGGATATCACGGGTACGGAAACTAGAGCATCGCAACACAGATAGCAATAGATCAACAGGAAGGAATAAATACTATGAAAGTAAGATAGGTAGAAAGGGGGAGAATGCTCGCCTTAAAACATTGTCGAAGGTTTATCCGAAGATCGGATCGACTCACGCATCAACTCATCGGCCTAATCCGTGAAGAAGCAAAGCACTAGAAGAAACACCGGATACACTATTTAATTTTATGACATAAGAACGGGCATGATGCATGTATGATGTATGACATGGCAAAGATGCGATGCAATTAGGCAAAATTAAGCGGAATCGGGGTCCCGACAATTAAATAGATGGTTTATGTTGTTTAGATACCCTGCAATTTAAATGTTGTCTTAACAAGGCAAAACATAGTATCGGTTCGCTACACAAATTTAAATGGAGCCAATATTAGACTAGAAAAGCCCGCATATAGCCTCTATATTTAATTATGAGGTGAATCGACTATACAACCCGGACCCGCAAAACATGTGTGCAAGTATGAATGGTTTATGCAACAAGGTATATAATATTTATTCAAGAAAATAGGGATTAGGTTAGGATCTCACGGTTCGAATCGGAGAGGCCAAGAAATGATATTCGGATTGCAGTTGAAGTAGCGGGATAGCCGACGTCGCGAAAATAACCGAAGCCTAGGATCTTAGGGTCCATGTCGTCATCTTAGAAATGTATGAAAAGTAGGCGAAGTAGCACTCGAATTCCAACTAGACCACTCGGAGACGGTGAAGATCATGAGAAGCAACCACTATACTCCTGAGATAAAATAACAGGACGTAAAACTCTAACAGAACTTTTATCAAACACCTCACAGGCAGAAGGGTTACTGAAGACAAAACAATAGATATGTACTGAAGCTTGGCGCGTTTGATGCCGATGGATAAATCAGAGATGAGTTTGCGCCGCTCGAGAGAAAGAAAAAGGACGGCGCGGCTGGCTCGCGCACACGCGTAGAACAAGTGAGCGGCGCTGCTGCCAAGGACCTGGTCGGCCGGCTCCTATGCGCGAGCGGGAGGATCAAGGGACAGGGGTGCGCGCTGTGCTACTGCTATCAGCATTCGCTGTGCCGCTGCAGGGGACAAGGAAAAGAAATTGAACACCGGCCAAGCCAGATATTTATGCATGCGTTGGATGTTAGCCCTTCAATGGAACCAAGGGTCAAAGCATCTTCTCATGGTGTGGAATTAGATCGATGGGGATTTTTGCTATCTATTGGACGAAGAAAAAGAGCAAGGATTTGGTGTGTAGAAATCTGGTGTGCTGGTGGCGTACGGGAAGCAAGGCGGCCAGGTGCCAGGCGCATGGTCAGCCGAAAACAATGGAGAAAAGGCGGCTCTGGGAATTTGATCTGGACACAAATTTGCTGTTGAACTAGAGACGAAGTACGTCCAGGAAAAAGAATGGCATGCCGGCGACGGAAGAAAGAAAATATCTGTGGGGGTGAAGAGACTCTTTCAGATTTAGATACAGACTAAGATTTGCGGATTAGGGTTTGGAGAGAGAGGGATATACGGTTAGGATTTAACCGGATGGTAGGCTGTTAGTTTGCTGGGCTTTTGGGCCTGGCCTGATTGGGCAGCCTCCCCAGAAAAAATGGTTTTTATTATATATTTAGTTGTAAATATTATTTTGTAATTAATTTTTAGACAAAACAAAATATTCAGATAGACCGGATTTTGCAGTTGAAATAAAGAAGGAGGTAAATAGAAAACAAATAGATTTTTGGAGAAATAGTTTTTAGGTTAAAAGATGCATGATAGTGTCATGATGATGCAAAAATAAAATAACAAACATTTTCTAGTAGTGGTTTTTACCCGGGTGCTACACATAACTACTCAAATAACGTCGAATCCTTAAGTGTGTCTCCCTACGGTTCGTGAATTATGCGGACATGATCGAGACACTTCTCCGAACAATAACCAATAGAGGAATCTGGAAATTCATATGGCTCCCACATATTTCTACGATTACTTTGCGATCGAATGAACCACTTATATACGATACCAATTTCCCTTTGTCTCACGATAGTTTACTTATCTGAGGTTTTGATCGTCGGTATCTCTACATACCTAGTTCAACCTCGTTACTGATAAGTACTCTTTTCTCGTTCCCGTGATATGTGATCCCTTGTGAGCCAGTCACATGCTTGCAAGCTAATTGGATGACATTCCACCGAGAGAGCCCAGAGTATATCTATCCGTCATATGGATGGACAAATCCCACTCTTGATCCATGTGTCTCAACCAATACTTTCTGAACACTCAATGCCACCTTTATAGCCACCCAGTTACGGTGTGGTGTTTGATGTCATCAAAGCATCCTTCCGGTGAAGGTGATATGCATGATCTCATGGTCGAAGGAATTAGGTTACTATGTATCAGAAAGCATATAGCAATTGAACTATTAAAATGACTTGATCTTTATGCTACGCTTATCTATAGGAGTATGTCCACCATATCATTCTCCTAACGATATGATCTTGTTGTTAATAACATCTCAATGTTCATAAAAGGGAAACCATAATCATTTATTAACCAACAAGCTAGTATTTATATAAGAGGCTTTACTAGGGACTCTATTTTAGTTTACAAATCACACAAGTATTAATGTTTCCTTGTTAATACTATTATAGCATGAATGTAAACATTTATCATAAACACAAAGATATAATAATAACTACATTTATTATTGCCTCTAGGGCATATCTCCAACAGTCTCCCACTTGCACTAGAGTCATCTAATCCAGATTACATGGTAATATACCAAACACCCATGGCAGTTTGGTGTTGGTCATGTTTTGCCCTCGGGAGAGGTTTAGTCAACGGATCCGCCACATTCAGATCTGTGTGTACTTTGCAAATATTTATGTCCCCATCTTGGAAATGTTCTCGAATAACGTGAAAACGTAGCTTGATGTGCTTCAGCTTCTTGTGTGACCTTGGTTCTTGCGCATTGGCTATGGCGCCATGTTATCACAGTAGATTGACATTGGGTCCAGCGCACTAGGAACCACACCGAGCTCTGTAATGAACTCTTTCATCCATATTGCTTCTTGTGAAGCCTCTAAAGCAGCCATGTATTCCGATTCAGTTGAAGATCTCGCCACAAGGCTTTGCTTTGCACTCCTCCAGCTAACTGCTGCACCATTCAAAGTAAATACGTATCCATATTGTGATTTAGAATCATCCTACCGGTGTTCCAACTAGCATCGGTGTAACCATTAACAACGAGTTGTTCATCACCTCCATAAGAAAGAACCATATCCTTAGTTCTTCTCAAGTACTTAAGGATGTTTTTGACCGCTGTCCAATGATCCACTCCTGGATCACTTTGATATCTGCTAGTTAAACTAACAGCATATGCAATGTCGGGTCTAGTACATAGCATGGCATACATCAGAGATCCTATGGCTGAGGCATAGGGAGTTTTACTCATCCTTTCTCTATCTTCTGCCGTTGTCGGACTTTGAGTTTTACTCAAGGTCGTATTGGGCAACATGGGCAAGAACCCTTTCTTGCTATCTTCCATTCCAAACCTCTTTAGAACTTTGTCCAAATACGTACTTTGTGACAATGATATTAGGCGTCTCGATCTATCTCTATAAATCTTTATGCCTAATATGTAAGCTGCTTCGCCAAGATCTTTCATTGAAAAACTATTATTCAAATATTCCTTGACACTATTAAGAAGGTCTACATCATTCCCAATCAACAATATGTCATCTACATATAGTATTAAGAATGCTACAGAGCTCCCACTCACTTTCTTGTAAATGCAAGCTTCTCCATAAGTTTGTATAAAACCAAAACTTTTGATCACCTTATCAAAACGTTGATTCCAACTTCAGGATGCTTGCTTCAATCCATATATGGACCATTGAAGTTTGCATACCTTGTTAGCATCTTTAGGATTGACAAAACCTTTGGGTTGCATCATATACAACTCTTCATCAATGTCTCCATTGAGGAACGCTGTTTTGACATCCATCTGCCATATCTCATAATCATAATATGCAGCGATTGCTAACATAATCCTCATAGACTTTAGCTTCGCTACAGGTGAGAAAGTCTCATCGTAGTCAACTCCTTGAATTTGTCGAAACCCTTTTGCGACAAGTCGAGCTTTATAGACAGTAACATTACCATCAGCATCTGTTTTCTTCTTGAAAATCCATTTGTTCTCGACAGCCTTTCGACCATCCGGTAAGTCCACCAAAGTCCATACTTGGTTTTCGTACATGGATCCAATCTCGGATTTCATGGCTTCTTGCCATTTATTGGAATCTGGGCTCATCATCGCTTCCTCATATGTCGCAGGGTCATCGGTGTTGTCCACCAACATGACACTCATAACGGGATCATACCAATCAGGAGTGGTACGAGTTCTCGTTGACCTGCGAGGTTCTGTAGCAACTACAACCGAAGTTTCATGATCATCATCATTAGCTTCCTCTCTTATTGGTGCATACACCACAGGAACTTCTTCCGGTGCTGCGCTACTCGCAAGTTCGAGAGAAGGTTCGACAACCTCGTCGAGTTCTACTTTCCTTCCAGTCACTTCTTTCGAGAGAAATTCCTTCTCTAGAAAGGATCCATTCTTGGCAACGAAGATTTTGCCTTCGGATCTATGATAGAAGGTATACCCAATAGTTTCCTTTGGGTATCCTATGAAGACGCATTTTTCCGCTTTGGGTTCAAGCTTGTCCGGCTGTAACTTCTTTACATAGGCTTCGCAACCCCAAACTTTAAGGAACGACAATTTAGGTTTCTTCCCAAACCATAATTCATACGATGTCGTTTCAACGGATTTAGATGGTGCCCTATTTAAAGTGAATGCGGCTGTTTCTAATGCATAACCCCAAAATGATAGCGGTAAATCTGTAAGTGACATAATAGAACGAACCATATCTAAGAGAGTTCGATTACGACGTTCGGACACACCATTACGCTGTGGTGTTCCCGGCGGTGTCAATTGTGAAAGTATTCCGCATTTCTTCAAATGCTCGCCAAACTCGTAACCTAGATATTCACCTCCACGATCAGAACGTAGAAATTTAATCTTCTTGTTATGTTGATTCTCAACCTCACATTGAAATTCCTTAAACTTCTCAAAAGTTTCGGACTTATGTTTCATGAAATAGATATACACATATCTACTCAAGTCATCCGTGAAGGTAAGAACATAACAATAACCACCGCGCGATGCTACACTCATCTGACCACACACATCGGTATGTATGATTTCCAATAAGTCCGTAGCTCGCTCCATCATACCAGAAAATGGAGTCTTAGTCATTTTACCCATCAGACATGCTTCGCATCTTTCAAGTGATTCGAAATCAAGTGATTCAAGAAGTCCATCGGAATGGAGTTTCTTCATACGCTTCACTCCAATGTTACCAAGACGACAGTGCCACATATAGGTCGAGTTATTGCTCGATTTCAAACATTTAGCTTCAATGTTATTAATAAGTGTATTTCCACTATCGAGATTCAATAAGAATAGACAATCTATCAAAGGTGCATGTGCATAAAACATATTACTCATATAAATCGAACAACCATTATTCTCGGACTTAAACATGTAACCGTCTCGCAATAAACAAGATCCCGATATAATGTTCATGCTTAACGCAGGCACCAAATAACAATTATTTAAGTATAAAACTAATCCCGATGGTAGATGAAGAGGTAGCGTGCCGACCGCGATCACATCAACCTTTGATCCGTTTCCCACGCGCATCGTCACCTCGTTCTTCGCTAGCTTCCGTTTATTCTGCAGCACCTGTTTCGAGTTACAGATATGAGCAACCGAACCAGTATCAAATACCCAGGCACTACTACGAGTACTAGTGAGATACACATCAATAACATGCATATCGGATATACCTTTCTTCTTGATGTTGTCGTTCTTCAAATCCGCCAAGTACTTTGGGCAATTCCGCTTCCAGTGACCTTATCCCTTGCAGTAAAAGCACTCAGTATCAGGCTTAGGTCCAACCTTAGTCTTCTTCTTCGGCGCGGTAACTTTCTTACCACCCTTCTTGAAGTGTCTCTTTTTCTTAGACTTGCCTTTCTTGAATTTGGTGGTCTTATTGACCATCAACACTTGGTGTTCTTTCTTGATCTGCACTTCTGTAGATTTTAACGTGGCGAAGAGTTCTGGCAACTTCTTGTTCATGTTTTGCATATTGTAGTTCATCACAAAGTTCTTGTAACTTGGTGGTAGTGATTGGAGGACACGATAAATCCCCAAAGCACTAGGAATCACTATACCCAAGCTTTGAAGTTTGTTTGCGTGCCCAGACATCTTAAGCACATGCTCACTGACGGAGCTGCCCTCTTCCATCTTGCAGTTAAAGAACTTTTAAGAAGCCTCATAGCTCTCAATTGCCGCGTGAGTCTCAAAGATCAATTTGAGATCACGGACAATATCATGTGGGTCTGAATTCTCAAACCTTTTCTGAAGCTCTGATTCTAAACCATACAAGATAGCACACTGAACTATGGAGTACTGAGTCTTCCGAGCGAGGTAAACATTCTTTACTTCATCGGTAGCAGTAGCTGCAGGTGGGTCACCCAGCGGTGCATCCAGCACATAGGTCAAATTACCAGCAGCGAGGACAATCCTCAAATTGTGGAACCAAACCGTGAAGTTGCTTCCATTGTTTTTCAACTTTTCTTTCTCTAGGAACGCATTAAAATTGATGGTAGGGGCCGCCATTGATCTACAACATATTTGTAATAGTTTAGACTAAGTTTTTGACAAATTGAGTTCTAATTAATAGTTAAATTAATCTAGGTGAACTCCCACTCAAAAAAATATCCCTCACATTGTTTTAGTGATCACACGAACCAAATCCACCACATCAACACCGATCATCACGAGAGTCGATGTAGCTTCAATGGCGAACAATCGACATGTTCATCATATCTTACTATATGGTTCATGCTTTACCTTTCGGTGATCCGTGTTCCGAGACCATGTCTGTACATGCTAGGCTCGTCAAGATCAAACCTTAGCTTCCGCATGAGCAAATCTGGATTGCTCACGTTGTATACACTTGCGGAATCTAACACACCCGATCATCACGTGGTGCTTCGAAACAACAAGCTTTAGCAACAGTGCTTACTAAGGGTGAACACTTTAGAACTTGATATTCATGTGCATGAGGGATCATATTATAATGCTACCGTCGTTACCTAAGCAATACAAGATGCATAAAGGATTAACATCACATGCAATTCATAATATGTGATATGATATGGCCTTTCTTCTTTGTGCTTCCGATCTCCATCTTCAAGCACGAACATGATCTCCATCATCACCGGCATTGCATCAAGGTCAATGATGCCGCTCCATGGTTGTCGTCCACCAGCTTCAACTATTACAACTACTTTGAATAGACACGCGGGTCTTAACAGAAATTAAAGACAACCATATGGCTCCTGCCGGTTGACAACTTACAATAAGGAACATTGCATACATCAAATATAATCACAATCATGGCCATATCACATCACAGCACACCCCTGCAAAACAAAGTTAGACGCCTCTACTTTCTTTGCATGTTTTACGTGGTTTGGGGCTTTCAATAAGTGTCGTTCTAACTTACGAACAAGAACCACAACATTGATACTAGTATTGTCAATCACCCGTTGTAAATTGAATCTTAACTATGTTGGGAGAAACAGGCACCCGCAAAGCCACTTATGCAATACAAGTTGCATGTCAAGCGTGGAGCAAGTCTCATGAACGATGTCATGTAAGGTTAGCCCGGGCCGCTTCATCCCACCATCCCGCAAGATGCAAAGTACACAATAAGTAATCGACAACAAAAGCATCAACGCCCACAATGACCATTGTGTTCTACTCCTGCAACAGATCTACATATAGACACGGCTCTGATACCACTGTAGGGGTTCGTAGCATGGAAAACAAAAAATTTCTACCGCATACAAACAAACAAGCCAAGATCTATCAACTAGATTGTAGCAACAAGTCGATGGAATAACTCACCCTCGAAGATTCCAAAGTGTTTAACGAGAGCGGATTCTCGTGGGTGATGTAGTCGTACTCTTGCCGATCTCAAGATCGCGTAGACGATCCTTCCGGCAGCGCTTCCGCAGTCGGTCACACGTTCGATACTCGACGAAGACCTTCCTCTCCCTTGTTCCAGCAGGCAGCGGAGGTTGTAGCACTCTCCTCGCGATTCCGGCAGCACAACGGTGTGGTACCGGAAGTAGAGGGGAGATCTCGCAGGGCTTCGCCTTAAGCCGGAGCGAGTATGGTGGACTATGAGAGAGAGCCTCGGTGATCTAGGGTTTAGACGCACCAAGGAGGAGCAAGACCGGCGGCTAGGGTTTGCCTAGGCGGCGGTGGCGGCTTGCCCTAGGCGGCGGCAGCAGGAGGTGGCGGCGCCGGCGGCTAGGATTAGGGTTTGCGGGGCGTGGTATTGTGTGCTTGGAGGGGCAGCCCTGCCCCTCCTTATATAGGTGGAGGGGGTGCGCCAAGGGGAGGGGAGTCCCTCCCCAACTCGGTCTCCAAGTGGGCCGGCGGTGGAGGGAGGGAACTCCTCCCCAAGTAGGTTTCCTACTCTCCCTCCACCTCACAAAATAGCCGTTTGACTTTTCAAATTGGCGTTTGACTTTTCAAACTAGGATTTGATTAAACCCTTTATTTTGTTCAGCGATGACACCTAGTACATGATGCAATCATTCCAACTTGTTATGACACATTCATGTACCCTTCCCCTCCGGAGTGCCGGACATTCCGGAACCTTCTAGAACATTCCCGATGAAAACACCGGAACCATTCTCCAACCCTGAAACAGGACTTTCCTTATATGAATCTTATTCTCCGGACCATTCCGGATCTCCTCGTGATATCCCGGATCCCATCCGAGACTCCGAACAACATTCGGTCTCTTACTCATCATTCCATAACTACTCAAACAACGTTGAATCCTTAAGTGTGTCTCCCTATGGTTCGTGAATTATGCGGACATGATCGAGACACTTCTCCGAACAATAACCAATAGAGGATTCTGGAAATTCATATGGCTCCCACATATTTCTACGATTACTTTGTGATCAAATGAACCACTTACATACGATACCAATTTCCCTTTGTCTCACGATAGTTTAATTATCCGAGGTTTTGATCGTCGGTATCTCTACATACCTAGTTCAACCTCGTTACTGATAAGTACTCTTTTCTCGTTCCCGTGATATGTGATCCCTTGTGAGCCAGTCACATGCTTGAAAGCTAATTGGATGACATTCCACCGAGAGGGCCCAGAGTATATCTATCCGTCATATGGATGGACAAATCCCACTCTTGATCCATGTGTCTCAACCAATACTTTCTGAACACTCAATGCCACCTTTATAGCCACCCAGTTACGGTGTCGTGTTTGATGTCATCAAAGCATCCTTCCGGTGAAGGTGATATGCATGATCTCATGGTCGAAGGAATTAGGTTACTATGTATCAGAAAGCATATAGCAATTGAACTATTAAAATGACTTGATCTTTATGCTACGCTTATCTATAGGAGTATGTCCACCATATCATTCTCCTAGCGATATGATCTTGTTGTTAATAACATCTCAATGTTCATGATAGGGAAACCATAATCATTTATTAACCAACAAGCTAGTATTTATATAAGAGGCTTTACTAGGGACTCTATTTTAGTTTACAAATCACACAAGTATTAATGTTTCCTTGTTAATACTATTATAGCATGAATGTAATCATTTATCATAAACACAAAGATATAATAATAACTACATTTATTATTGCCTCTAGGGCATATCTCCAACAAGCCTATCATCCAGAAACTGGGGGTCAGATAGAAAGAACCAACCAAATATTGGAAGACATACTTAGGGCTTGTGCATTAGACTTTGGAGGTTCGTGTGAAGATCATCTACCATTGGCAGAATTTTCCTACAACAACATCTATCAGAGTAGTCTGAAGGCAACCCCATATCAAGTACTTTATGGGAGGAAATGTAGATCACCAATATGTTGGTATGAACCTGGCAGTAGCAAGGAATTTTCACCAAACTGTATCAAGGAAAGGCAAGATATCATCGATATCATCAAAGATAGATTGAATATAGCTCAAAGTAGACAGAAAAGTTATGTTGATCAAAGTCGAAGATCATGGCATCCTGAAGTGGGAGATATGGTATATCTCAAAGTAAGCCCAATGAAAGGAGTTAAAGGAAAATTGAGTCCCATATATATAGGACCATTCAAAATACTGAGTCAGAACAGGACTATAGCTTATGCTTTAGAGTTACCACCAAGATTGGCTCAAGTTCACAATGTTTTCCTTGTGTCACAACTCCGGAAATGTCTTAAGGTTCCTAATGATGCAATCACACATCAAGAAGTGGAATTACAAGCAGATTTGACGTATGTTGAAGAAACCCTGTAAAATCTTGAAAGAGAACTGGAAAAGGTTGCGAAATAAGGCAATCAAGTACTGCAAAGTACAGTGGGAGCACCACCCTGAGAGGGAAGCCACATGGGAGAAAGCGGATGACTTAAAAGAAGCCTATCCAGAACTATTCACGTACACTTCGACAAACTTCGGGACAAAGTTTAACTTAAGAGGGGAAGTCTGTAACATCCCAGCATTTAGGAACCAACGAAGGGTAGAACTAGGATTTTGTGCATATGCATGCATTCATCTGTAAAATGCGGGTAAATATTTTTCGCTAAACAAAAACCCTAAAGTGATCGGAGTTTCTTTCACTCTCTAGGTATAGGAATAGCTCTAGAGAGTGATTGTTATAAATTTTGACATGATCTTTATTAATCGATGTGTTTAGGGGGAAGAATTTGAATTCAAATTTGAAATTTGAACTTATATTTAAAAGTTAGGATTTGGTATTTTGAAATGATTTTCAAAATGAGTTAGTAATATTATTTGTTATAATAAAGATATAATAAATAATAATAGAATTCAATATAAAGTAATTCAAATAAGAAGTGATTCTTTATTTCTTATCTTTATTCCATACACATTTTACAAGGATGAACTCATTCAAACAATGAAGAGGTTCATTACAGTAAAAATATTACAATAAAGGAAATTCATAAATGAATAAACTATTACAAGATTTTTACAAAAAGAATAAAATAAAGGTTACAAAAAGAACCCACCTATCTTTGTGATCCTATACTAAATATGCCATACCCAGATCTTGTACCAGCAAAATACAATAACAAACAAAATAAAAACAAAAGGTTAATTGTTAGAGTTACTCTCAGTTGAGAGCAGTGAAGTGCACTGCTCAAGTTTACCTCATTGAGTAATTATTAAAAGGGGCAAGTTTCACCAATATGAAAGAATTTGTTCTTTCATAACAAATAAGCCACAATTCAATATATTAGCAGCAAGTAAAAGGGACAAGTTTCACCAGGTGAGTGAAATGTAAAATATTAAAAGGTGAAACACATCACTGATCTGATCCACACCATGCACCAAACAACCAGGCAACACAGTCACCTGACTGCATTGTGTGTGCTATCAACACAGGCAGTAGTAGCCACACAAGAAAAAGGAGAAGAGCTCAGCCGTAGCAAAGCTTCCAGCAGCTTATTCCCACTTTCAAACATTAAACCAGGAACACACCAACCTTACCAAAGCTAAGCAAACCACTAGCCAAACCATACACCAGATCATCCAAGTATTCACCAGATGGTGACATAAGGAGGGGGTGGATCAGGTGGATAGAAAGGTCAAGGCCAAGCTTAGAGGAACCAGAAGTAGTAGGAGAAGCACCAGAAGGTGAAGGACAAGATCAGTCCAGCAACACAACCAGCAAGATCTAGCCAACCAGATCAACCAACAACAACACCTGTAACCTAACAGTTGTGGTGAGTAATATAAAACCCTCACATGATATAATCATCTTATCTAGATTAGAATACATGTGTTGTTTTACATCTAGATCCCTCGGAAATCACCCAACTGGGGTGAATCAATCACAGGAGATTTTTGAATAAAGATTATGCTTAAACTTTACAACTCCAACCAGGATCTCAGACCAGCATCACTGATCCTGGATCTTAAAGCCAAATCCTATATTCCAATATGACCATAGACTAGATTATGAATTTTGGGCACATATCCTAGTGGAGTAGCACCCTAGAATCAATAAATCTTAGGAACCCATACAAAACCATGAGCACCCCAACCATTCTTAGCAAAAGGATTCAAGATTCAGTAACTGATGTTAATATCAGCACATGTGTATGAGGGACAGTATGATAGGAATCTAGTTCCTAAGCCTCAGACCAACATCATAGGTAATCATGTTTAAAAAAGGAGCTTCAACTTATCTTTGGCATAAATCAAATCTTAAGCACAAATAGAATCAATCCAGTAGTAGAACCGAGACTTGTGGGCCATTTTAAGAAGGTGTCACAAGAACAGATTCTAAATCAAGTAGATCCATTATTTAGCTTGCACAAATAAACCTGTAAGATACAAAATATCATTTTCCTGGAATCAACCAACATGAATCATTACCAAGTCTATATTCATCCACATAATCAGAGTATCACTATAATCATATTATTAACTTCACTCTGAGTATCATCCCACATATTAGAGCTCAACAATTTAGTGGGCAATCACTGACAGTGCTACTGTAAGTACTAATATCTTGACAGTAGTGAATTCATAAATTACCAACACCATAAGTAAAACTCCACAGAAGCATTACCATCTAGTCCATGACCAATTATAAATTGGAACCTGTATAATAAGGTCACTAGCATCTTAAAAATAAACTATAGACAGTGACCACCATGATATACTTAATCACTATCCACCATAACCATCAATACTAGTGCCAATCCATCATATATAACCAAAATTGAGGGAGGAACCCTAATCAGGACATGAACCCTAATTAGGGATGCACACCAGAGACACACATAATATATCAAGGGAGGCAGAGGACATCAAGCATGAGGGGGAGATCAAGATTAAACTCACCAAGGGTCCTCGCTATAGATTAAAAGAGGAAGTAGAGGGGCCGACAAGTGCATAATGACATGGGGAGCAC
Source organism: Avena sativa (assembly GCA_916181665.1). Taxonomy (NCBI): domain Eukaryota; kingdom Viridiplantae; phylum Streptophyta; class Magnoliopsida; order Poales; family Poaceae; genus Avena; species Avena sativa. The sequence continues at coordinate 166,241,990 of OV702297.1, forward strand.
CCGAGGGGCGCTGCAACCCGCATCGAGCCAAGGCGGTGGCCACATCAGAGCTTAAGGACGAGCACCACCACCACAGCAACACACGAACACCCCACCACACAACTGGAGCAATGGCGAAGGCATCACCGACATTTCCCCAAACCCTAGGGTTCGGGACGGAGCCAGCCTGGCCGAAGGAGCGCCCTAGAGCCAAATTGAAATGGACCAACCGAAGGAGCAGGGTCAACAACCTTGCCACACACCATGGTGGCGCCCAAGGAGGACCAGGGCGGCATGGATGGCACGACGGCGGTGTTGGCAAAACCACGGGGTCGAGGAAGAAGGAGAGGAGTGAACGAGAGAGGGAGAGTGGAGTGTAATAAACCGATAGGGCCAGGACCATTTTGGGAAGTTGTTTTGACCAGGACAACTAGGCCAAGATGGGCCCAAATAGCCCAATGGGGTTGGCCCAAACACAAAAGGGATTTTAATGATTTAGCAAAAGACCAAATTACCCCTAGAATTTAATAAATTCCAAAAAATAAAATAAAGGTCTTAAAAATCCAAATAATATATTTTTAGGTTTATAATAATACAAGTTACTTCATTAAATTAACAAGTTTATTTTTAATAGCATAAATTTAGGTTAAAGGTTTTTATAATCTATATTCCTTATGGAATTTTAAAAAAAATCCAGAAAATACCTAAAATAAATAAAAATAACTTTTATCATATTTAGTTATTATAGTATTTTATAAAAATACTAAATTGATATTTAAGATACCAAAATGAAACCTCTTAAATTAAATGCTTATTCTTAGAAGGAAATATTAATAAAATAATTACAGGAGTTAAAATTAAATAAAAATTAGTTTTTAACTCTATTAATAACATATCACATTCTAAAAATAGTGAAAATAATATTTAAAAAATTATTAAAGGTTATTCCTTAAAATGAATTCCTTTATTACATAAAGAAATTCTAGAAACTAAAATATTGGGTAAAACACACAAAGAAGATAAATAATAAATGATGCATTACATTACTATGCATATTCATTTTTGCTTCTTTAAATATTGTCCTTACCGGGCAACAATGGTGTTTTGTAGACATAGAAGCTCAAGGTCCAGTGCAAGCATCCGAATTCACTACCTTTCAATCACAAGGCAAGTTCATCACTTGATCATGTCCTTTGAAGAGATTTTATCAAAGTATTTATAAATTGTGTGTATCATCTATGTTTTGAAGAAATAAGATATTATTTTCTCAAAACATATAAATGTTGATATCATCCTAAGTGATGATATGGATAAGGTGAGCAATGGAACCTAGGTTTCCATTTACAATAAGATTAATCACCTAGGACTTAACAACCCATGTCATCAGTGATTCTAGCGTCGTATATTACGCGTTAACCATGAAATTTGGAATGGGATGTAGAAGTCAGTTGTATCTTCTTCCTCTCGCATGTATCTAGATGTGCAGGTCGTGGCTGATATCCTCGTAGCGTGCATTAATTGGTAATTCGTAGAGGATATGCAACATATGGGTGGGAACCTGTAGGGGTTCGTAGCATGGAAAACAAAAAATTTCTACCGCATGCAAACAAACAAGCCAAGATCTATCTACTAGATTGTAGCAACGAGTCGATAGAGGAACTCACCCTTGAAGATTCCAAAGCGGTTAACGAGAGCAGATTCTCGTGGGTGATGTAGTCGTACTCTTACCGATCTCAAGATCGTGTAGATGATCCTTCCGACGCTGCGTTCCGGCAGCGCTTCCACAGTCGGTCACACGTTCGGTACTCGATGAAGACCTTCCTCTCCCTTGTTCCAGCAGGCAACAGAGGTTGTAGCACACTCTCCTCGCAATTCCGTCAGCATGACGGCGTGGTGTCGGAATTAGAGGGGAGATCCCGCAGGGCTTCGCCTTAAGCCGGTGCGAGTATGGTGAAGCAAGAGAGGTTCCTTGGTGATCTAGGGTTTAGAAGAACCAAGGGGAGAGGTGTAGCCGGCGGCTAGGGTTTGGGGAAAGCCTAGTCGACGACTTGGGAGGAGGCCCTAGGCGGCGGTGACTTGGTGGAGGCCGGCGGCTTGGGGCTAGGGTTTTAGGTGTGAGGGGTAGGGGCGCCCTACCCCTTCTTATATAGGTGGAGGGTGGCCGGATGGGAGGAGGGAGTCCTCCCCCAACTCGGCCTCCTTGGCCGGCGGGTGGAGGGAGGAGACTTCCTCCCCAAGTAGGTTTCCTACTCTCCCTCCACCAAGCAAACTTGCCATTTGACTTTTTCAAATTGGCGTTTGACTTTCAAACTAGGATTTGATTTCCCTCTTTATTTTGCCCAGCCAAGTGACCTAGCACATGATGCAACCATTCAATATTTTCATGACACATTCATGTACCCTTCCCCTTTGGAGTGCCGAACCTTACGGACCCTTCTGGAACATTCCTGGTGAAAACACCGGAATCATTCCCCAACTCTGAAACAGGACTTTCCTTATATGAATCTTATTCTCCGGACCATTCCGGATCTCCTCATGATATCTTGGATCCCATCCGAGACTCCGAACAACATTCCGTCTCTTACTCATCATTCCATAACTACTCAACAACATCGAATCCTTAAGTGTGTCTCCCTACGGTTCGTGAATTATGCGGACATGATCGAGACACTTCTCCGATCAATAACCAATAGAGGAATCTGGAAATTCATATGGCTCCCACATATTTCTATGATTACTTTGTGATCGAATGAACCACTTACATACGATACCAATTTCCCTTTGTCTCACGATAGTTTACTTATCCGAGGTTTTGATCGTCGGTATCTCTGCATACCTAGTTCAACCTCGTTACTGATAAGTACTCTTTTCTCGTTCCCGTGGTATGTTATCCCTTGTGAGCCAGTCACATGCGTGCAAGCCAATTGGATGACATTCCACCGAGAGGGCCCAGAGTATATCTATCTGTCATATGGATGGACAAATCCCACTCTTGATCCATGTGCCTCAACCCATACTTTCTGAACACTCAATGCCACCTTTATAGCCACTCAGTTACGGTGCGGTGTTTGATGTCATCAAAGCATCCTTCCGGTGATGGTGATTAGCATGATCTCATGGTCGAAGGAATTAGGTTACTGTGTATCAGAAAGCTTATAGCAATTGAACTATTAAAATGACTTGATCTTTATGCTACGCTTATCTATAGGAGTATGTCCATCATACCATTCTCCTAATGATATGACCTTGTTATTAACAACATCTCAAATGTTCATGATCAAGAAGCCATGATCATCTATTAATCAACAAGCTAGTATTATAAAGAGGCTTTACTAGGGACTCTAATTTAGTTTACAAATCACACAAGTATTAATGTTTCTGGTCAATACTGTTATAGCATGAATGTAAACATTTATCATAAACACAAAGATATAATAATAACTACATTTACTATTGCCTCTAGGGCATATCTCCAACAGAACCCTCAACGTCCCACGATAGTTCTGGCATCTAACGGTCTGTACTAACCATTGCCGTAATTCAATGGGTGGGCATGGTACACCAAGGAGACATGCGGGGTCGTGAAGGGGGCGTTGATTGGCTTGGATCACCTACTGGGCCCCACATCATGGAATTGTGGACGAGAAAGTACGCCCGATTGTGCAACAAGGAGTTGATCTCTCATGGGTAAAGTAACACGCCTTTGCAGAGTGTAAGAATTGTAACTAGTTACTCCCTGTTCCGGGAAGGATCTATGAACGCGGTAGGAAAGGAATCCATGAAAGTTCTGGTCAACCTGTGAAGGCTGATGGGCAGAGTTTTTAACAATAAAATCAATATTTGAAGAAAGATTTACAAAAACTGCATAGTGCCAAGGACTGATAGTCCGAGGTGGTAGATAGAGCATCAAACTTCCCACCTTGCATATAATGAACTTGCTGGGTAACGCTATTACTCACCCTTTTCTTTGATCCCCTGCTTAGACTCTGAGGATCCAGAAGATACCCCTCTGTATGCAGCAGAATGTCAAGATGATGTCTTCTACGAGGAGCCTGACCTGTGAGGTGGTGTGGAAGGGGTGGACTACGAAATCAGATATGGAGTGGACGACAACGAGTCAGATTAGTTGCCTTAGTTATTAGTAGCCAATTGAGCCGAGCAACATGAACCATATATAAATAAGTTGTTGAGCTCAATTCGGAGTTGAAGTTGCAACTTTAAAACTTCCGTTGAAACAATTTATATTTGGTTTATAAGTTGAATCTTTTGAAGTCTCGAACTTCTAGTATTGTAATAATAATAATGTGTGTATGTTTGTAATATGGACCCGCAATGTTTATGTTGTACCACTCCGAGGGATGTGATATTTACGGAACGGTGTTCTGTGGATGTCATGTCAACGACTATAGTGTACTGCACATGCAGTGGTATGTTGGGTCACCGCAATGGTCAACACAAGAAAGAAAGGGGAGCAGAAAGAACGAAGTCGGTAGGGGAGAGATAATTTTTTTTCAGTTGGTGGTGGTACGGAGTGTTGTTTCTCCGAACCTGTAGGGGCAAATCCGTCCGGAAAAGTCAAACGAAAAATACCAGACGAACCTACCATAACCAAAATTAGTAGATAGATATTAAAAAATGATTTAAGAGATTGTCTATTACTATTGGTGACCACTGAAACAAGGTTAGGAGAGAGGTAATTTTTGGCTTTTAATTTGAATTTTGTTGTTTGTGTGGCTTAGAGTTTGATGTTAGAGAGATAAGTCCTCGCCGGCTAGAAGGAATTGCAGGTAGGAGCGGACTGGGACGAGACATGTGCAGATGGAGACTGATTCGCTGATTCTTGTACGAGCCTTATAGCATATGGAGTATGATATATCACTTGAAATAATTCTCTTCCGTAACATGGGTTGTTTCATTAGTCTAAACTTCATCTCGTTTAAGGTGGCGCATTGCCTAGATCATGTAATAAGGTGGCACATTTGCTAGCTGCGTATGGGGCTAGGCAAAGTATGATTCAGCTGTTATGGCTAGAAGCTATACCAAATAATGTATTGTGGCCAGCGAGTCCGTTAAGTCAGAGTAATGAATTAAAAGTTTCACGTTAAGAAAAAGTTTGATGTTGGAATCAGAGGGTGATACCCAATTCCAATTCCTGTTTGAACTGCAAACAATGGAATTAGATATTTTCTTTCTTTTGAACAATTTATATACGTGTGTACATACATAAATAGTATCATGTTGGATTTCATAGTTGTTCACCTTCTTAGTTACAGAATATGTAAGACCCCACCTTTATAAAGGTAAAGGTCCCTGTGATTGTAATGCTTGTCCCTAGATCAATAGCTAGAATCCACATTTTAAGATGTAATATCAAGAAACAAAGGTCATAGTACAACTTTATAACCAGGAATAAAATAATTCATTACATCTTACATATCTCATTTGACTATCTCATTACAATGCAGCAGAATAACTATATAGCATGGAGTCCTTCATCTTCAAAATGCCACAGGCAATCATGTTGGTTGTAGACTTGTAATCCTATTCAACACACTTCACTAACATCAATTGGGATGAGGAGATCCTTGATAGCTTCCATGTCTTGATGCTCAAATTGTCCATTGTCGGGGACACGGCTAAGTACTTAGATTTTACTCTCTTGAGAGGTGGTGAACTTTCCCCACAAGACTTGATGAAAGGGCATTTATTGCCATAATCACTTTTGGTGTTCGTTAACAACAAGTAGAACATTTTACAGTTTGTCACGTCCAGAGGTTGATATTATGATAAGTGAAAAGCACCCTCACACTTGGGAAAATTCCTCACTCAATCGACACATTTCTGGAAACTCCAGACCGGAGTCTCCGGTCTGCCAAGACCGGAGTCTCCGGTGTGGTCCGGAGTTTTCGGACCTGTCTCCGATGGGGTCTTCAGGATCTGGGCTAGGACATTCTGTCTAGGGGTCTGGAGCCTGCACCGGAGCATACTCCCGAGTCTCCGGACCTTGTTCAGTCCGGAGTCTCCGGTGTTTGAAGGCCGGAGTCTCCGGTGTTGCTAGGTCAAGGATGATCTGGGTCATTCAGATGGGCGGTCCGGAGGCTGGTCCGGAGATTGGCCGAGAGTCTCCGGTGTAGACCGGAGTCTCCGGTCTACAGATCGGAGTTTCCGGTCTGACTTTTCTACAACGGTCAGAAAACGGTTCGTGGAGGGGGCTGCCTATAAAAAGGGACCCTTATCTTCTTCCTCCAGCTGCTCGAGCTGCTCAAGAACACCAACACCATTAGAGCCACCAAATCTACAAGATCTCTTCATCCAACCATCCAAAGTCATTGATCTTTGGAGAATCGAAGGAGGAGGCCTTGATCTACATCTTCACCAAGAGAGATCTTCATTTCCCCCTCATTCACTTGAGGGCCCCCAAGCTCTAGTGTTTCATTGGAAACCCTAACTTTGATTTGGTTCTTACAAGCTTGTCTTTGATTTGTCTTGACAGCTTGCTTGCATTTGGGATCCTCCAATTAAGTTGTGGATGTGTGCCCCGAACTTGTTGTAAAGGTGCCGGCTTCCACCTCGAAGGTTGTCGATATAGTGGAAGGTGAATCGAGCCCGTTGGGGTGAGATTCATCGGAGAACAAGGGAGGCCTCTCGTGGCGTTGGTGGTTTGAAACCACCCCCTCTCCAAACATAGACGTACTTCCCCTCAACAGGAAGGAACTACGGGAAACAAATCCTTGTGTCTTCGCGTCCACTTCTTTGGTTACTTCTATCCTTTACCGCACTTTACTTACTTGTTCTTGCTTAGTGTTGTGTTAGCTTGTGCTTGGTTGACATATAGGTAAATTCACCATAGTTGCATATTCTAGATAATTTACCTTTCTTGTCAAACCCTAATTTGAAAAAGAGTAAAATTTGAAGTAGCACCTATAAACCCCCCCTCTAGGTTCCCATATGATCCTTTCAATTGGTATCAGAGCCTCGGCTCTTTATTTGGGCTTTACCGCCTAAGAGAATATGGGTAGCCAAGAAGGGGATGGTGGTAGTGATCCGACCACGGTGACCATGGAAGATCTCAGAAACTTGGAAACAAGATTGAGCTCTTCCTTGGTCAACAAAGTCAAGAAGATGCTAGAGCAACTTCTTAAAGACAAAGATGGCTCATCACCCCCATCTCCTCAAGAGGATCTACCATCCGTTGTACCTAAAGGGAATACTTCGGTATCCCCCGAGGGTATGGTGGTGGGGGGTAAACAAGACAACGCTAATTCTTCCACACAACTTGATGGGGGGAAGGGTGAGCACCGTGATTCTTGTTACTCTCCCGATCCTCCCGTCCCTCACCCTCATGTGTACAATAGAGGTGACCCACCTAAGCTAGAAGAGTCTGCTACTTTTGCTCAATGGCAATCACTAATGAGAACTCATGTGCGCAGCTCTTGCATTGAACTATGGAACATCATCGAGCATGTACTCTTTATTGGGGATCCAAACAACTTGACAAGAAGATAGGTTGTCAATAGTCAACTCAATGCCACTGCTTTGCATATGATTCAACAAGGATTGGGGACAAAGGATTATCCACACATTGAGCACTTTAGCATTGCCAAGGAAGCTTGGGATGCCCTCACCGTATTGTTTGTTGGAAATGAGAGTATGAGGAGGAACCGATATGATGCTCTAAGCAATGAAGCCGAAGGCTTCTACATGAAAGAAGGTGAAGATCACGAAGACATGTACCGAAGGCTCAAGACCACCGCCACCTCTTTTAGAAATGTGGGTGCCTCACATGTGGATGATGCATGGATAAAAAGGAAATATGTGAGTGCACTCATGCCTTTTGATCCCACCGACTTGAAGAGCCTACAAGGAAGACACAACTACCATCTCATGACCTCAAATGAAGTTATGCAAGAGATGGCCGCATTCAAAGTAGCCGCTAAGAATGCCAAAGATGCTCGTGCTCGTGCCCTTGGGATGAGCAATGTTGTCAATGTTGCATTGAAGGCAAAAGTTGTGGACCATGGGGATGAAGATGATAGTGATGAAGGCCTATCCATGGACCATCCTGATGAAGTCAAGATTGCTCATGGTCAATATATGGCCTTCTATGCAAAGAACTTTTGGAAGAACCCTGCCAAGGCCAAGATGGAAATGCAACGGAGAAGAAACCCAAATGGGAAAAGAGAGAATACCACTAGGTTGAGAACTTGCTTCAATTGTGGTGACCGCTATCACTTTGTGGCAAGTTGCCCCTATGAGAAGAGAGAAGATCATGGTGGTAAACTTGTGTTGAAAAAGACTCTCAAGGCACCTTACAAGAAACCTTTCATCAAGAAGAATCCCATCAATAAGAAGTCGGGAGAAATTGTCTTGATCACTCATGAAGAATACTCCTCCGACAATGAAGATGATGAAGATGAGGAAGAGGAAACTTCTAATGGTGTGGCTGCTTTAGCCACCATTTCTACTCCGACATTCTCACTCTTCGATTCTCCAAATGAGAACTCTCCCACCAAGAACGTCACTTGCCTTATGGCAAGAGTAACGGAGGTATCCTCATCATCCCGCTCTACTCCCTTAGATAATGATGAAATTGATGATGAGATGTATCTTGATGTTAAAAAGGAATTAATTGCCTTTGATGAATTTATGACCAACCTAGAAGGAGATGCTAAGTTACATTTTGGAAACATCTTAGATCAACTTTCACATACTCAAGAGCTTCTAGATGTAAGATGTAAACTTGGGCATGAACACTTGATTGAGCTAGAGGCTTTAAACAATGCTCTAGAAGAAGAACAAGAAACTAGGTTGTCACTTGAATTAAAACTTGAAGGGCTTGATGAGGCCAATGACATTATTGTTAACAAACTCATCAAAGAGCATGATCATGCTATTGCTAAATACAAAAGGGCTAAAAAGGACAAGATTGAGTTTGGTGTGGTTCATGAAAAACTTGCCGAGGACTTTAGGTTGCTTAACAAGGCCCACAAGGCTTTGAAGAGTGAACTCTTGTCACTCACAAAGTCCCATGAAACGCTTCAAACTCAATTGGCCAACATTCCTTCACCTAGTAACTTCATTCCATCTAGTAGCACAACTATTCTTGAAGAGAATGCTAGGTTGAAGGGGGAGCTTGCTAAGGCCACATTCCCACAAGGCAACAAGTCCATTGATGATCTTTTGAGCAAGCAAAGGCCTAGTGGTGATAAAGGGGCATTGGTTTTGTCTCCAATACTAAGAAGAAGAAGAACAACAAGAAGAATAAGGCCAAGCCCGCACAAGATACCAACAAGACCATTGTGGATAGTAAGACCACAAGTGGTAAAACTATGTCTCATGATGACTTTGCGGGAAGTGCTAACCCTCACTATGTTCTAATGCGTGATTATTATGGTGATGTGTATGCGAAATATGTTGGCCCTTATGATGGGTATATTGCTTGGTCTATTTGGGTTCCCAAGACCCTTGTTGCTAACAAAAGAGGTCCCATTGAAAAATGGGTACCTAAAAATTAGCTTGATATTTTGTAGACTTATGCTTCCGGAGGGTCAAAGTGGGTGCTTGATAGTGGTTGCACAAGTCATATGACCGGAAGCTCGTCTATTGTCAAGGAGTTAAAGCCAAATGATGATCAAATCACTGTGACATATGCTGACAAATCAAAGTCTAAGGTAATGGGTTTCGGCAAGGTTGTGGTTGCTCACGACATTACACTCGTGAACGTCATGCTTGTTGAGACCCTTGGATACAATTTACTTTCATTCCGTGCTCTTGGAAAGATGGGCTTTGCCGTCTTTATTGATGTTGATATTGTGGTCCTCTTGTGGACCAAGTCTCTCAAGGTCGCTTTCGTTGGGTATGTCGAACACGACTTGTATGTGGTTGACTTTTTGGAGCAAACCACTATAGGTCCGATGTGCTTATTCCGAAAGGCCGATGTGGGTTGGCTATGGCATCGCCGACTAGCCCATGTTAATATGAGAACTTTGCAAAGTCTCCATAAGGAGGGCCATATTGTTGGACTAAAAGAAAATGTTTCCTTTGCCAAATATCGTGTTTGCAGGGCATGTGTTCTAGGAAAAATGCATGACGCTCCTCACAAGCCTAAGAACCGTATCAAGTCTACCAAGATCTTGGAACTCCTCCATGTGGATCTCTTTGGTCCTCCATCTCATGCAAGTCTTGGTGGGAAGAAATATTGTTTGGTGATTGTTGATGATTTTTCAAGATACTCATGGGTATACTTCTTCAAGTTGAAAAGTGAGACCCAAAAGACCTTCATCGACTTCATCAACATGGTCCATCAATAATACAATCTTCCCGTGTTGATCATAAGGAGTGACAACGGCACCGAGTTCAAGAACTACACCTTGAATGATTTTCTTAGTGATGAGGGGATAAAACATCAATATTCCGCTGCATACACCCCTCAACAAAATGGTGTGGCCGAAAGGAAGAACCGGACTCTTATTGATATGGCTAGGACCATGTTGGCAGAGTTTAAATCTCCATACAACTTTTGGGCCGAAGCCACCTTTACCGCTTTCCATGCTTCAAACCGGCTCTACCTCCGCAAAGAAATCAACAAGACTCCATATGAAATTCTTACCGGTAACAAGCCTAACATATCTTACTTCCGGGTGTTCGGTTGTAAGTGTTTCTATCTCATAAAAGGTGTTCGTTTGTCTAAATTCGAGTCTAAATCATTAGAGGGTATTTTTGTTGGCTATGGTCTCGAATCTCACACTTATAGAATCTATGATAAGCTCTCCGGAGCCGTCATAGAATCTTGTAGTGTGACATTCAAAGAATATGATGGTCCCCAAGGGGGGCGTGTTGATTCTTGTGATGCAGATGATGAAATGCCTCAGGATGCCATAGGAAGAATGGGTGTGGGATTTATCTGCCCCGTTGAGGAACCCCTTATGGCGGATCGAGAAGAAGTATGCTCTACTCAAGTGGAGACCTCATCTTCACAACCTCAACATGCTCCATCCACCGAAGAGGACATTGACTCAAGCCAAAGACAAGATGTGGACCCTCAACATGGTGATCAAAGTGAAAACTCTAGTCAAGGGGAGCCTGATTCATTCTCCAGGATGTCAGGTGGTGCCAAGACAATTACTCAAGGAAGATCCATACAAACTGCTTTGAGACAAGCTCAAATTGATGCTAGAAGAGCACTTGATCAAGACCAAGATCAATCTTTGCCTCCCAATGTAGAGGATGTTTCCAATGATGATCAAGGTCAAGATGATGGTCAAGACGAGGATCAAATTGAAGAAGAGGGTCCCCCGAGAGACAACACGGAGATCCACGCTCTTCGCGAAGCTAGGAAGGAAAGAATGTTGGAATTAAGAGACCACACTCTACAAAATGTTGTTGGTGACCTAAGGAAAGGCATTTCCACAAGAGCACAATTGAAGAGGTTCAGTGAACATCAAGCCCACATCTCCATGATTGAACCTAAGAAAGTGTGGGAGGCTCTTGAAGATTCGGATTGGTTGGAAGCTATGCACAAAGAGCTCAACAACTTTGAGAGAAACAAAGTATGGAAGTTAGTTGAGAAGCCAAAATATTGCCTATTCAAGAACAAGCAAGATGAGCATGGAATTATAGTAAGGAACAAGGCTAGATTGGTTGCACAAGGGTATTCTCAAATTGAAGGCATTGACTATGGAGAGACTTATGCACCCGTGGCTCACCTTGAGTCCATCCGTATCCTTCCTGCTTATGCGGCACATCATAACTTTAAGTTACAACAAATGGATGTAGAAAGTGCATTTCTTTATGGCCCATTAAATGAATTAGTATATGTTAAGCAACCCCCAGGATTTGAGGACCCCAACTTCCCAAACCATGTCTACAAACTTGATAAGGCGCTCTATGGGCTCAAGCAAGCCCCACGCACGTGGTATGAGCACCTTAGAGAGTTATTGTTTGACCGTGGATTTGAGGTTGGGAAAATCGATCCCACTATTTTTACTAAGAGTGTCAATGGGGAGCTTTTTGTATGCCAAATATATGTTGATGATATTATCTTTGGCTCATCTAACAATGCTTTTAATGATGAATTCTCAAAGCTTATGACTAGTAGGTTCCGGATGTCTTTGATGGGAGAGTTGAGAGTATTTCTTGGCTTTGAGATCAAGCAAGTTAGAGGAGGGACATTCTTCAATCAAGCCAAGTATACTCAAGATATGCTCAAGAGATTCAAAATGCAAGATTTAAATGGAGCTCCTACTCCCATGGCTACAAAGACTCATCTAGAACAAAATCCAAATGGTAAAGATGTGGATCAAAAGGTATACCGGTCCATGATTGGTTCTTTGCTTTACCTATGTGCATCTAGACCCGATATTGTGTTGAGTGTAGGTGTGTGTGCAAGATATCAAGCGGCTCCTAAGGAAAGCCATTTAATGGCAGTCAAGAGAATCTTTCGATATTTAGTTCATACCCCATTTTATGGTCTTTGGTATCCTCGAGGCTCAACATTTGCTCTTTGTGGATACATGATTCGGATTGGGCAGGGGACAAGGATGATAGAAAATCAACATCCGGGGCTTGCCAATTCCTTGGTAGGTCCTTGGTATGTTGGTCTTCCAAGAAGCAAAATTGTATATCTCTCTCCACCGCCGAAGCCGAGTATGTGGCAGCTGCTAGTGCTTGCACCCAATTGCTATGGATGAGGCAAACTTTAAAGGAATACGGTGGCCATTGTGACAAAGTGCCTCTTCTATGTGACAATGAAAGTGCCATCAAGATTGCCTACAATCCGGTGGATCACACAAGGACAAAGCATATTGAGATTCTCCATCACTTCATTAGAGATCATGTTGCTTGAGGTGATATTAATCTATCATATGTATCAACCAAAGATCAACTTGCCGATATCTTCACGAAGCCACTTGATGAAGCAAGGTTTTTCTACTTGAGGAATGAACTAAATGTCGTAGATTCAAGGAGCTTGACTTGATTTTCTTGCACTCTCACCTATATTTCAACTCATATTTGGTTTAGGTGTAGGCATGGATATAGGGGGAGTGCAGTCCTAATTGATTGGACCATCCCTCCCCCCATTATGCCCAAAGCAATCAAAATCATTCCTCTTAATATCATTTAGTGATATGTCAGCTTCTTGATGAGTTTTGGTAATGGACCCAAGATATATCATCGTGGTGCCAAGCCAAGTATACTCAAATATGGTGGCCTAGGCCACCGCCCTCTCTCATTTGAGAGGTTGGTACTTACTCATGTTTGTCATGTGCTTGATTCTAGTCTCTTGGAGCTTTTTCTGAATATTTTTGTGAATTCCTATGGCTCTTGTTGGTTCTTCACAGTTTGATGTCTCAACCCAATCCCTATCCCTATCTTAAAAAACAACTATCTCTCATATATGTCCCCAAACACTTTTCCTAGAAATTTTGGTCGAGGAGGACCGGAGTCTCCGGTGTACATACATTGGAGTCTCCGGTGTAGGCCGGAGTCTCCGGTGTAGACCGGAGTCTCCGGTCCAGACGGTTTCTGTCACTTAAAGAAGGGCGTGCGGGGTGAATTGGTACAGCAGTTCCTCATTCTTCACCCCGTCCCCTACCTCCAAACCCGCCGCCTCCTCTTCCAAAACTCCTCCCCAGAGGTCAAGAAGCCCCCGGGATCCACCGTGCCGCCGGCCAACCTTCCCCTCTCCTCCATTGGGTCATTCCCACCAGAGGAATTGATCCCATGGACAGATCTGGTACCTCTCCTCTACTTTTTCTCCTAGGGTTCATCTCTAGATGTGTTTTTGAGGATTGTTGCTGATTTGTCCATTGGAATCACTTGTTCGCGTGCACTCTAGTACTTTAGCCTTGTTGCATTGCCCGATCTATTAGATTCACCCTCACCAGCATCTTCCCATCTCAGGCCCGAGCCTCCCGACCGGAGACTCCGGACTTAGGTCCGGAGACTCCGGTCCAGGCCGGAGACTCCGGTCCCCAGGACCGGAGACTCCGGTCTGAGCCGGAGACTCCGGTATAAGGTGCGGAGACTCCGGTGTTGGGTGAATAAAAATAGTCCAGAAATGCATCAAAGCTCTTGTACTGCATTATTGGGGCATATATACTCATCTCCATTCTATCTCCCTCACTGCTGTTCACATGTGATGGTTCTAGTTGTCCTTGTCGTACCAAGGCCAAGTCCCAAAGGGGCAATCCTCGCTATGATGAAGCTAGGGGTCAATTCATCGTGCCTCCGTCCAACCGGAAACAGCAGGCACGTGACGCAGCTTACTTGAAGAGGGATCAAGAGAGGGCTGAACGAGAGGATCGTGCCAAGAGGGCCAAGTATGACAACCTTCAGTCCTTAGCCAAAATGTCTAAAGAGGAGTACCGTGAGCTGAGAAAGACAGATTTCTATGCGCTGCCTCGTACCAGTGAGGACCCTCATTACTGGAGGAAAGAACAGGCTGTGTTCATGAAGGATGTGTATGGTGTACTCACCAAATCACCTGTCTGCCCTCAGAAGTTCATGAGTGTTGAGCAGATGCGCCAGAGCCCTTACTTCAATGATGCCCTATGGATCTATGAGAAGCTGGGTCTCTACAACTTGATGGAGCTGCGTGAAGACTACAATGTCCAGCTTGTACATCAGTTCTATGCCACAATTGTGTTTGGGTCTGATCTTGACCGGACCATGGTGTGGATGTTTGGCACCACTCGCTGCACGGCTACATTTCATGACTTTGCCAACGTCATCTTTGAGACCTTTCATGGAGTATCCACTCCTGTGGGGCTGCGCATGCACTCAGCAGCTTTGGGTGAGAACAAGTTGAACCTGGCACCTCTGTATGATGATGGTGTTGTGGGGGGTTCCAAGGGACTCAAGACCCTCTACTACCTTATGCTGAGGATCTTCCGTCACACTATTGCACCAAGTGCTGGAAATTATGATGCAATTAGGGGTGGGCTTGTCAACCTCCTGTACCATACTCACCGGATCTTCAATGCTGGACCTGAGGCAGATGCTGCACCTATTGACGTGATGGACTTTATTTTCGAGGAGATGTTCCACGCCATTCTCTACAAGAAGTCTCCTCCATATGCACCCTTGATTATGAGGCTCATCAACTCCCAGGAGCATGATTCTCCACTTGGCATACCACCACACCTCACTGTGCACACTCTGGTCACTCTGCAGCAGAAGGGGCGTATGGGGCCTGCTCCAAGGCGCGGCTATGGGGATGATGATGAGGAGATTGAGACGGAGAGGGCTCCCTCCCCACCTAGAGTTCGGAGGAAGAATGCCTCCAATGCCCCTATGCCTACTATGACTCGAGAGTCTGTGCATGAGCGGGTCAAGAAGGCCAGCTTTTGGGAGAGGACCCTTTGTTGCATGAACGTCGACATCCGTAAGCAGCAGCATGCATCCTACCAAAGCAACCGCCGCATTGAGAAGCTCCTCAAAGAGATCAAGGAACAAGGTGCTGAGGATAATGAGGAATGTGAGGATGAATACAATGATGAGAATGGGGCTCAGCAGTCCACAGAGTCTGATCATACACTTTCATATTTGCCTTTGATTTGCCATATTCGAACTTGAACTTTATGTGTGCTATTTGTTGTTCATGTGTGTGACTATGATTATGTGCTTGTGTGCACCATCTATTGTAACTCATGTGAGATTTATGTGTGATGTTATCTATCCTGCACGATTTACTTAAAACTATCTTGTTGCACATAGTCAGGGGGAGTCCCATATATACTTTATTCCATGCAAATAACTTGTTGTCATCGAACACCAAAAAGGGGGAGATTGAAAGGGAATTTATTGCCATAATCACTTTTGGTGTTCGTTAACAACAAGTAGATCATTTTACAGTTTGTCACTGTCCACATGTTGATATTATGATAAGTGAAAAGCACCCTCACACTTGGGAAAAGTCCTCACTCAATCGACACATTTCTGGAAACTCCAGACCGGAGTCTCCGGTGTGGTCTGGAATTTCCGGACCTGTCTCCGGTGGGGTCTTTAGGATCTAGGCTAGGACATTCTGTCTAGGGGTCCGGAGCCTGCACCGGAGCATACTCCGGGGTCTCTGGACCTTGTTCAGTCCGGAGTCTCCGGTGTTGGAAGACCGGAGTCTCCGGTGTTGCTGGGTCAAGGATGATCTGGGTCATTCAGATGGGCGGTCCGGAGGCTGCTCCGGAGATTGGCCGGAGTCTCCGGTCTGACTTTTCTACAACGGTCAGAAAACGGTTCGTGGAGGGGGCTGCCTAAAAAAAGGGACCCTTATCTTCTTCCTCCAGCTGCTCGAGCTGCTCAAGAACACCAACAACATTAGAGCCACCAAATCTACAAGATCTCTTCATACAACCATCCAAAGTCATTGATCTTTGGAGAATAGAAGGAGGAGGCCTTGATCTACATCTTCACCAAGAGAGATCTTCATTTCCCCCTCATTCACTTGAGGGCCCCCAAGCTCTAGTGTTTCATTGGAAACCCTAACTTTGATTTGGTTCTTACAAGCTTGTCTTTGATTTGTCTTGACAGCTTGCTTGCATTTGGAAGCCTCCAATTAAGTTGTGGATGTGTGCCCCGAACTTGTTGTAAAGGTGCCGGCTTCCACCTCGAAGGTTGCCGATATAGTGGAAGGTGAATCGAGCCCGTTGGGGTGAGATTCATCGGAGAACAAGGGAGGCCTCTCGTGGCGTTGGTGGTTTGAAACCACCCCCTCTCCAAACGTAGACGTACTTCCCCTAAAAAGGAAGGAACTACGGGAAACAAATCCTTGTGTCTCCTCGTCCACTTCTTTGGTTACTTCTATCATTTACCGCACTTTACTTACTTGTTCTTGCTTAGTGTTGTGTTAGCTTGTGCTTGGTCGAAATATAGGTAAATTCACCATAGTTGCATAATCTAGAGAATTTACCTTTCTTGTCAAACCCTAATTTGAAAAATAGTAAAATTTGAAGTAGCACCTATTCACCCCCCCCTCTAGGTGCCCATACGATCCTTTCACTCGACATGCATTGAGACAAGATCTTTTAGAAGCCTTCCCTTAGACCAAAATGGACGCGTTCCCAAACCTATCACCCCCTACCACCAACTGTCCATCTGGCTAAGTTATTGCAACTTATATGATCTAGGCAAAGCCCATAATGCCATGTGGCTGCACTTGAAGCTTCTCAACATTTGACATCTCAAATATCTTTGTTCCTGGGTGGCATTCCACAAGTGAGATACACTAGGGTATGCCATAAATATGGGACCCTGTGTAACCACTCAACATAACCCATTCACAACCATTCCACCCAGGTGATTCATTCACATAGTTGTTTTATTAAACAAAACACAAGTCATTGACTTAGAAATATTTCATAGCACGAATATAATCCACCCTTGTTTTCTACTAGCTAAGCTAAGCATGATAGTAGTAGGGATCTTAACATAGGGAAAATTCTGCTAAGGCATCATCTACTAGGATTTCCCATGGCATAGTTAACACATAGAAAATTCCATGCAAGTCCTACTTAGAAATATCACTAATGCATAGTGAAAATAATGGGACAAAAGTATGAAGCAACACTTGCCTTTTTGGTAGATAATATAAGTTCACTCCTTGATCTTGCAATAGTCACACTCTTCAAATTTCACTACAATTCAATCAAGGCACAAATTCAATCTAGCATTCAAACAATTCATCACATAAAACAATAAAACCAAAGCAATGCATGCAAGCATGCAAAAGATTGTTTTATTTGGATAAGTGGTTTCTAATAGGTTATAAACATTTTAAAACACCTATTGGTCATTTATAAAAGTGGCAAAACCATTTTATATTAAGTTAGTGAAAATGGCCACTTTAAATCATTTTGTTTTGCTAGAAATGATTTAAATCAAAGGGATAACTTCTAGTGTTACCCAAAATGTCTTTTAAACACAAATATTAATGTTTATGGTCAAAGTGTTTAATATTAAACCATTTTCAAAAGGCAATGGTAAGGAAATCGGTAATCGTTAACTGCTTGGTTGGCTTGGGAGTAGCGACTAATCAGAATTCAGACGATTAACTGATTTAATCGGTCGCCTATTAATCGGTGCAGCCTACAAAAGTTAGCACCTAAAACACATATGAATCCTCTTGTACCTCAACCACCTACCCTATTAAAGGCAGCCTTAAGCTCCCGGATGAGATCCTCAAGGCGCTCAAGTTCTTGTATCTGAGGTCTGGTCGGCAACTACGAGGAACTGGTCAACAACGACAAGGAACTAGTTGGTGATGGCGAAAATCAAGCTCCTGGAGGCAGGGATCGAGCGGAAGCTTCGCAAAACCTACTTCATTAGGGCGGGCTAGTGGATGGATGGGGATATGTGTTGATAATTTTGCAACTTTTGTGACCTAGTGTAGTGGTTAATCGGGAACATACCTAGTAATCAGAGTGTCAGACCTATTAATCGGGCTAAATGATTAATACAAACGATTAGTGGTAATCGACACGGTCAGGTCCCTAGTAGAGATTAATCGGCCTATTAATCGCTGATTTGGCCTATTTTTTGAACAGTGGCAAAAGGTTTCACCTAAAAACCATTTTAAATCAAAGCAATATTTTATTTTGTTGGAAATGCCTTCAAACAAAGTAATAATTTTCTAGGGTACCCCAAATATATTTTTAAATCCTAAAACTTGGTTTTTAGGGTCAAGGAGTTTAAATCAAATCATTTTCCAAAGGTTTTATTCAAAAAGAATTTTTAAACCATAATCAACATTTTTATTTAACTAGAAATGCTTCTATTCAAAGATTTATTCCCTAGTATCACAAAATATACTTTTAAATCTACAAGTTGGTTTTTATGGTCAGTAGGTTCAAAACAAAACATTTACAAAAGATTTTACCCTAAAAAAATTTTAGAATAAATTTTATAACCAAAATAGGCCTACACATGTTTCTGCAAAAACAACAAAGTTTACAGAGGAAAATCACTAAACAAAGGGCATGGTTGGAAAGTATTCTTTTTGCTGATTCCATTGATATAAAGTTTGCAAAATTTGGACGTGTAGATTTAAAGTTATAAATTTTACAAAATCTAACATCTAATAGATCTAATTCTGTTTTTAAATTCTGAGTCTGGCTACGTGGCTGCTTTCTGTTGGTCGGTAACGGTTCGTGCGGATCGAGCAACTACAGCCTTCAGATCTAACTAACAATGCACGGCACTGATTGAGCGTACCAGTTTGTTTAAGTCAATCTATTGCGTCCGCTGGATCACAATCTAACGGCTCAGGTCAAGATGACCATAGATGGGCGGCGCAACGGCGGTGGATGGCGGCGGCGCGCTCGGGCGGTGATGTTGCCGGAGATTCAGGAAGCGAGAGGAGGAGTGGGATGGCTCACCAGACTCACAGGAAGGTGATGATGCTCAACGTGTCCGTGGTTGGCGAAGGGGCACAAGGGGACGATGGTAATTCCTCGCCGGAGTTCCTTCTAGTGACGGGTGTTCTCTGTTGAATACGGAGGCGACGTTATGGTGCGATCTAGGACACTGAAACGATGGCATTAGATGCATACGAGGTCACTGGTGACACGTGTATCATCGGGGGGAAGTGGGGTGGTCGGAATTTTACCAGGGGCGTCGCCGGTGTTGGAGAAGTTCACGGTGGCGTTCTATCGAGGTTGTTGCCGACGATGTAGAGCGCGCGTGCAAGCTGAGGATACTGGAGGGTGCGCCTGGCATTGGGCAGAAAGCCAGTAGGTTCCAGGGAGCAAGGTGAGGTGAGGAGTGGCCGGAATCATCGTCGGAATGTCGTCGGGCAGTGGCGCATTTGGCGAGAAATTGAGGTAGCCTAAGGGCAGCAAGAAGATGGCGAGCAAGGGGGAAGGGAGAGTGGGAGGAGGCGATTAAATGGGCGTCATCACGGGGCAGAATCAATGCAGCATCAACGCTAATTAATGCATGGAGTAATCAGCAGAAACGATGAAGTTTGGGGGAAGAACGAGTCGCGGGGTAGAGACGGTGAACTGGCAAGTGGGGTCGGTTGGTCAGCGAAATAGAGAGGGGTATAGTGGGGCCCTGCTGTCAGTGGCTGAGTGGGTGCACGTTTGAGTGAGAAAAAAAAGGTTTGGGGGAGGAGAGAGGTGGGCTTGCTGGGCCTGGTGCTTTGCTGGGCTGGGTAGGTCTAGTTGGGCTGGTCTTTTCTTATTTTTTTATTTCTGATTCTTTTTCCTTTTTCTTTTCTGATTTCTGTTTTGATTTTTGTTCAAATAATTCAAACACCAATTGAATTCAGATCTTTACCAAACTTTCAGCAAGTTTTTAATACTGTTTATTATTGTATTTTAAAGACCATTTTGGAATAATTCTTTTATTCATTTATGGTTCATTACTTATTTAAACTAGGCACTTGCCTTTATTCAAATAAGATTGGGCAATTGTCTTTATTCAAATCAAATATGGTTTTAATCCCATTTATATTTTATTCAAATAATTCTTTGATTCAATTTAAGTTAATTAAATAACTTTTTAATCCACTTTGGCAAATTCCAATTTATTATTTTCTCATGATTTAATTAATCATTTACTTTAGGGATTTTTTCCCTATTTAAATATAATTTAGAATATGGTTTTATCCATATAATTTTATTGGAATAATCTTTATCCCTTTATTTGGATTATCTTTATTTCATTTGCTTATGGGTTTGATTCAAGATTTAAATTATCTTCTAAATAATTTTATTATTATTTAGTTTAG
This sequence comes from Avena sativa, assembly GCA_916181665.1. Taxonomy (NCBI): domain Eukaryota; kingdom Viridiplantae; phylum Streptophyta; class Magnoliopsida; order Poales; family Poaceae; genus Avena; species Avena sativa. The sequence continues at coordinate 166,262,694 of OV702297.1, forward strand.
GTAATTTGTCTTTATTTAAATAAAATTGGATATGGTTCAATCCTTATGATCTTATTTAAATAATCTTTTACCCTTTTATTATTCAATAATCTTTCATTTGTTTAAGGATTTGGCCAAGATTTAATTTGGCTTTTAAATATTCCTTATTTATTTATTTTCTTCCTTTTCCTTATAAAATCCATATCTTTTTATTTATAGGTCTAAAATTGGTGATTCCAATTTGTAAAATTTTATTTAATATTTGTTTATCTTTTTAAAACCTTTTAGGATTAATTTGCTCACAATTTGGTATGGATTTTAGATAGGATCTTTATTAGCTTTGGAAATTATTTCCTTTTACCACATTAAACTCATAAGTTTTTATCTATGGCGCCAAATTAAATGAAACCAATTTCTATGGTTTTATAATATTTTTTGTTTATTATTTTTGATCATTTATAAATGTTTGTTGCTAAATTTTTATGTGGATAAAATCCATAGTCTTAGAGATATCTTGGAGATGATTTTCTTCCATTAGGGTTTTACAGTTCTGGTTTATTTTCCCTAGTTTAAATTTCAAGATACATTCATTGATGAATGCATTTCACTTGATTGAAATTTGTTGGATTCCTTTTTATTCAAATTTTATTCAGGAAGGGTTTTGATGTTTCCATTTTGAAAATAAAAGGTTTCTTTTCACCCTAAATTTCAACAATTATTTATTTTGTTTATTTATTTTTCACATTTCAAAATTTGGAAAATTTTGGGATGTGACAGGCTACCAGGATTAAAAGAAATCTCGTCCCGAGATTTGGGAAGGCTAGAGGTTACAAGTTGGTTTCAAGACAACTAGGGTACTACCACCCTTAAAAAGGTTTTCAACTAGATTACATCTTGGCTTACTTGGAATCTTGATGTAGCTTCTCTGGGCACTTGTTGGCATAATGGCCTAGCTCTTTGCATTTGAAACACATATGTTGGCTAATATCTTTCTTCTTTTCTGGACAATGTGATGCATAGTGTCCCATCTCTTTGCAATTGTAACATTGCACTTGGCTATTGTCCTTCTTGTTGGAATTAGGGAATTTCTTCTTCTTCTTCTTGGGTCTCTCCAAAGCTAGGAGTTCTTCTAGTTCATGCTCTTCATATCTCACCTCAAAGGTGGGAAATCTTTCTCTCTCCTTGGGGCAATTACTAGAGATATGACCTTCTTCTCCACAAGAGTAGCAACACTTAGTGGTCACTTTGGATTTTGCCTTATGAGGCATGGTTCTGACTTTGCCTTCATCCTTCTTGGTAGAGGTTGTTCCCTTATGGAGGTTTCCAAACATTTGATGCATTCCATCTTGTTTCATTTGTTGAACTATAGGATAGATGGGGCATTGGATAGGGACATGATCATTTACTTCACATAGGAAACAAGTCACTTGAGATGTGGGGCATTGTTTAGTTGGATGTTCCTCTTCACAATTAGGGCATTGATCCTTATGCTCCTTAGAAGTGTGTTCTATGTCCCCACAAATATTGCAAGCTTGAGTTCCTTCTATAATATCATCCTTGACATCATTGTTGTCACAATCTCCTTGGGAAGAGTTGCTTATCATGTTGATCATTTGATTGGTCATCCTTTGCAACAATTGGGATTGGATTTCCAAAAACTTTTGCATGGTTGGGTCTAACTCATTGTTGTTGGCTAAAAACTGAGTTGCCACCTGATTCAACTGGGCTTGAGTTGCTAGAAGTTGTTCTCTCATGTGCATCTCTTGGTTGTTGTTGTCACCATTATTGATGTTGAAGTTTCTTGGAGAATTCATCTGTTTGGGTTGGATTGGGATTAGAATAGGCAAAGGTTTATAGGGAAGAAGTCTAATCACACACAACAATTCACACAAGTAATGTGCAAGCAATCACAATCAAACATTCCATTCAAACAACAAGGTTCAAGCACATTTTTAGGCAACAAAATATTTTTGCTACACCATATAAGTTGGTGGGTTTAAACTAATCATTAGTATGGTGGTACAACTATATGGTTCACTTGAGATCATTCCATTCTTGTTTGTTGTTTCTTCTTGAACAAGATCCTGGTTTCCTTGGAAAAATTCTTGCACCTTGGTCACAAAACTTCAAAGGTGATGATGGTTCCTTCTAAGTTGTGTTTCCTTAGTCTCCAAGTCTTGAGTAATATTTCTTGTCTCACTTGTAGTCCTTAGTGATGTTCAAGTTGAGGTCCTTGGTGAAACTAAAGTTAAAGTCATTGGTGATGCTGTAGTTGAAGTCATTTGAGTTGGTGAAGTCCTTTGCTCATGGTGGAGGCTTTGTCCATCAAGTTGAAAAGGGAGAGATGTAGAATCAAAACCAAAAAGATTGAGGAAATAGTTTACTAGATTGTTTGTAAATAATTTTGAACAAATACAACTCCTATTTTTCTAAGGGATTTTGTCAAATCCTAGGGTTACAATCCTAAAGGCAACACAGTGCTCTGATACCATATGTAAGACCCCACCTTTATAAAGGTAAAGGTCCCTGTGATTGCAATGCTAGTCCCTATATCAATAGCTAGCATCCACAGTTTAAGATGTAATATCAAGAAACAAAGGTCATAGTACAACTTAATAACCAGGAATAAAATAATTCATTACATCTTACATAACTCATTTGACTATCTCATTACAATGCAGCAGAATAACTATATAGCATGGAGTCCTTCGTTTTCAAAATTCCACAAGCAATCATGTTGGTTGTATACTTGTAATCCTATTCAACACACTTCACTAACATCAAACAAACCTGCAAAATAATAAGTTACAGCCACAAGGGTCAATACATTTGAATTGTATTGGCAAGTGATACTATGGTAGAATAGTGGTATCTATCATCTATATGCATTTGGCTAAGTGGACTTAGGCTTGCTTTGCTCAAAATAGGTTTTCCTTAAAAGTTGAAAACACTAATTTTTTTTGTCAAAATCACCCAAGGCATCTACCAATAATTGATTGAAGATCCTTTAACCCTTGTTGAACGACAAGTTTTTAACTTATAAATTGGGATGAGGAGATCCTTGATAGCTTCCATGTCTTGATGCTCAAATTGTCCATTGCCGGGGACACGTCTAAGTACTTAGATTTTACTCTCTCGAGAGGTGGTGCACTTTCCCCATAAGACTCGACATGCATCGAGACAAGATCTTTCAGAAGCCTTCCCTTAGACCAAAATGGACGCGTTCCCAAACCTATCACCCCCTACCACCAACTGTCCATCTGGCTAAGTTATTGCAACTTATATGATCTAGGCAGAGCCCATAATGCCATGTGGCTGTACTTGAAGCTTCTCAACATTTGACATCTCAAATCTCTTTGTTCCTGGGTGGCATTCCACAAGTGAGATACACTAGGGTAGGCCATAAATATGGGGCCCTGTGTAACCACTCAACATAACCCATTCACAACCATTCCACCCAGGTGATTCATTCACATGATTGTTTTATTAAACAAAACACAAGTCATTGACTTATAAATATTTCATAACATGAATATAATCCACCCTTGTTTTCTACTAGCTAAGCTAAGCATGATAGTAGTAGGGATCTTAACTTAGGGAAAATTCTGCTAAGGCATCATCTACTAGGATTTCCCATGGCATAGTTAACACATAGAAAATTCCATGCAAGTCCTACTTAGAAATATCACTAATGCATAGTGAAAATAATGGGACAAAAGTATGAAGCACCACTTTCCTTTTTGTTAGAGAATATAAGTTCACTCCTTGATCTTGCAATAGTCACACTCTTCAAATTTCACTACAATTCAATCAAGGCACAAATTCAATCTAGCATTGAAACAATTCATCACATAAAACAATAAAAACAAAGCAATGCATGCAAGCATGCAAAAGATTGTTTTATTTGGAAAAGTGGTTTCTAATAGGTTATAAACATTTTAAAACACCTATTGGTCATTTATAAAAGTGGCAAAACCATTTGATATTAAGTTAGTGAAAATGGCCACTTTAAATCATTTTGTTTTGCTAGAAATGATTTAAATCAAAGGGATAACTTCTAGTGTTAGCCAAAATGTCATTTAAACACAAATATTAATGTTTATGGTAAAAGTGTTTAATATGAAACCATTTGCAAAAGGTTTCACCTAAAAACCATTTTTAAATCAAAGCAATATTTTAATTTGTTGGAAATGCCTTTAAACAAAGTAATAATTTTCTAGGGTTCCCCAAATATATTTTTAAATCCTAAAACTTGGTTTTTAGGGTCAGGGAGTTTAAATCAAATCATTTTCCAAAGGTTTTATTCAAAAAGCATTTTTAAACCATAATCAACATTTTTATTTAACTAGAAATGCTTCTATTCAAATATTTATTCCCTAGTATCACAAAATATACTTTTAAATATACAAGTTGGTTTTTATGGTCAGTAGGTTGAAAACAAATCATTTACAAAAGTTTTACCCTAAAACATTTTAGAATAAATTTTATAACCAAAATAGGCCTACACATGTTTCTGCAAAAACAACAAAGTTTACAGAAGCAAATCACTAAAAAAAGGGCATTGGTTGGAAAGTATTCTTTTTGCTGATTCCATTTATATAAAGTTTGCAAAATTTTGACATGTAGATTTAAAGTTATGAATTTTACAAAATCTAACATCTAATAGATCTAATTCTGTTTTTAAATTCTGAGTCTAGCTACGTGGCTACTTTCTATTGGTCGGTAACGGTTCGTGCAGATCGAGCAACTACAACTGTCAGATCTAAATAACAACGCACGACACAGATTGAGCGTACCGGTTTTTTAAGTCAATTTATCGCATCCGCTGGATCACAATCTAATGGCTTAGGTCGAGATGACCATAGATGGGCGGCGCAGCGACGGTGGATGGCGGCGGCGCGCTTGGGCGGTGATGTTGCCGGCGATACAGGAAGCGAGAGGATGAGTGGGATGGCTCACTAGACTCGTAGGAATGTGACAATGCTCAACGTGTCCATGGTTGGCGAAGGGGCACAAGGGGACGATGGTAATTCCTCTCTGGAGTTCCTTATGGTGATGGGTGTTCTCTGTTGAATACGGAGGCGACGCTATGATGCGAGCTAGGACACGGAAACGGTGGCATTAGATGCGTATGAAGTCACCGGTCACACGTGTATCATCGGGAGGAAGAGGGGTGGTCGGAATTTTACCAGGGCATCGCCGAAGTTGGAGAAGTTCACGGTGGCGTTCTGTCGAGGTTTTTACCGACGATGTGGAGTGCGCGGGTGAGCTGAGGATACTTGAGGGAGCGCCTGGTGATGGGGAGAAAGCCAGTAGGTGCCATGGAGCAAGGGGAGGTGAGGAGTGGCCGGAATCGTCGCCAGAGTGTCGTCGGGCAGTGGCACGTTTGGCAAGAAATTGAGACAGCCTAAGGGCAGTGAGAAGATGGCGAGCGAGTGGGAAGGGAGAGTAGGAGGAGGTGATTAAATGGGCATGATCACGGGGCGGAATCAACGCAACATCAACGCGAATTAACGCGTGGAGTAATCAGCAGAATGAGTTGCGGGGTAGAGATGGTGAACTGGCAAGTGCGGTCGGTTGGTCAGCGAAATAGAGAGGGGTACAGTGGGGCCTTGCTGTCAGTGGCTGAGTGGGTGCATGTTTGAGTGAGAAAGAAAATGGTTCGGGGGAGGAGAGAGGTGGGCTTGCTGGGCCTAGTGCTTTGCTGGGCCGGGTAGGTCTAGTTGGGCTGGTCTTTTCTTATTTTTTTTCTTTCTGATTCTTTTTCCTTTTTCTTTTCTGATTTCTGTTTTCATTTTTGTTCAAATAATTCAAACACCATTTAAATTCAGATCTTTACCAAACTTTCAGCAAGTTTTTAATACTGTTTATTATTGTATTTTAAAGACCATTTTGGAATAATTATTTTATTCATTTATGGTTCATTATTTATTTAAACTAGGCACTTGCTTTTATTCAAATTAGATTAGGCAATTATCTTTATTCAAATCAAATATGGTTTTAATCCCATTTGTATTTTATTCAAATAATTCTTTGATTCCATTTAAGTTAATTAAATAACTTTTTAATCCACTTTGGCAAATTCCAAATTATTATTTTCTCATGATTTAATTAATCATTTACTTTAGGGATTTTGTCCCTATTTAAATATAACTTAGAATATGGTTTTATCCATATAATTTTATTGGAATAATCTTTATCCCTTTATTTGGATTATCTTTATTTCATTTGCTTATGGGTTTGATTCAAGATTTAAATTGTCTTCTAAATAATTTTATTATTATTTAGTTTAGGTAATTTGTCTTTATTTAAATAAAATTGGATATGGTTCAATCCTTATGATCTTATTTACATAATATTTTACCCTTTTATTATTCAATAATCTTTCATTTGTTTAAGGATTTGGCCAAGATTTAATTTCGCTTTTAAATATTCCTTATTTATTTATTTTATTCCTTTGCCTTATAAAATCCATATCTTTTTATTTATCGGTCTAAAATTGGTGATTCCAATTTGTAATTTTTTTTTTAATATTTGTTTATCTTTTTAAATCCTTTTAGGATTAATTTGCTCACAATTTGGTATGGATTTTAGATAGGATCTTTATTAGCTTTGGAAATTATTTCCTTTTGCCACATTAAACTCATAAGTTTTTATCTATGGCTCCAAACTAAATGAAACCAATTTATATGGTTTTATAATATTTTTTGTTTATTATTTTTGATCATTTATAAATGTTTGTTGCTGAATTTTTATGTGGATAAAATCCATAGTCTTAGAGATATGTTGGAGATGATTTTCTTCCATTAGGGTTTTAGAGTTTTGGTTTATTTTCCCAAGTTTAAATTTCAAGATACATTCATTGATGAATGCATTTCACTTGATTGAAATTTGTTGGATTCATTTTTATTCAAATTTTATTCAGGAAGGGTTTCGATGTTTCCATTTTGAAAATAAAAAGTTTCTTTTCACCCTAAATTTCAACAATTATTTATTTTGTTTATTTATTTTTCACATTTCAAAATTTGGAAAATTTTGGGATGTGACAGAATAACATAGTTCCATGTTGGATTAAGATGAATTTAAAAGAACATTTGGCCATTAAGAAAATGCAATTTATATACTTGTGTACATGTATAATCATGTTGGATTTCATAGTTGTTCACCTATAGGCAGCACGATTGCTTAGTTTCAGAATAACATAGTTCCATGTTGGATTAGGACGAATTTAAAAGACCATTTGGCCATCAAGAAAATATAATGTCAGCTCGCTACATCTACCATTCACCAATTCAGTAGCAACTTTTACTTTGTTTTAATTTACACTTGCTGGTAGAGCTTTTGTGAATATATAGGTCTAGAGTTATAAACTATAGTAGTAAATGAAGTGGTACATCTATAGCTTTTGCACTCATTTAACTAAACATTTCATGGTGCAGCCGATGATGAAGACAAGTACTAACAAACTAACAGAGGCTACGTTGACGAGGTTTAATCTTGTCAATGCCCATTGTTATGGACTTGGGTTTTGGAGAAGATGGGGATGCTGGAGATCGTGGCATGGTTAACAGACAAGCAACCAGGGGACACGAGATTTACCCAGGTTCAGGCCCCCGGAGGGAAAACCCTACTCCTGCTTGTCTGCTCTTTGATTACGGCGGAACCGAAAGTTACAGGGTGCGCAGATTCGATTTGGCGTGGATGCATGTGCGAAAGTATGAGTCGAGTTGAGGTGAGTTGTCTACGTGCCTGCCCTCCTCGTTGGCCCCTCCTAGCCTTTATATATGGGGAGGCTAGGTCTCAGGTACCAATACGAGTAGGTTACAAGTTGTATTCAAACTCTAGTCTTGAGGTATCCTTGTCTTGTGCGCTTTGGAGTCCGTGTCCATATGTGCTTCGTGCAGCCGAAACGTCTTGGGCGTCCTGGACCCTGGCAGGTCGTCGAGTGGGCCTTCCGTCGGGCTGGACCAAGTATGCTAACATCGGGTACCCGTAGGGCATATCCATGTCAGTAGCCCCCGAGTGTCCATCCGAAACGTAGATTCGGGTGGAGACTTAGTTGTCTTGAACCTTGTATTTGGATGTCAGAGTCGAAAGTTGTGTCGAGTGCGAAGCACTTCACCCAGAAGTTCATCGGGTCAGCTGAATTTGTTCGGCTGTTGTAAAGGAATCGACATCATGGACGTAGTCAACACAATGGACTATAGGGTGCGCGACCAGCGCTCCCTATGGGAGTAGCCCCCAAGTGTCTGTTTGAGTTGTAGACTCAAGGAGAGACTTTGATTCAGCCATTGTTTGCTTCAGGTCCGTAGGACACAATTTTTTCGGATGCTTGAATCAATCCTCCCTATGGGAGTAGCCCCCGAGTCCGTAGTGGAGTTGTAAACTCGGCGTAGGACTCGAAGATCTTGTGTGTGCGCGACCATCGCTCTAGTTTAGAGTAGCCTCCGAGTGTCTGGCGGAGTCGTAGACTCGGGCAGAGACTCGAGTCTTGTATCTTGTAGACGCAGTGGACAATCTCGCGGGCGTACCGCTGACTCGGAAGTACATCGGGTGCGCGACCAGCGCTCCTGATAGGAGTAGCCCCCGAGTGTCTAGTCGAGTCGCAGACTCGAGTGGAGACTCATGCGAGGAGAAACCACTGACCCGGAAGTGCATCGAGTCAGCGTCTCACGCATAAGGAGCCAAGAATCGATGATGCAGTCGGAGTTGACGTGGCGGAGTCGTGCGGCGTTTAGCCGGAAGGACTCGACGTTGCGGATGAAGTCAACACCATTGCTTCTGTCGGGTGAGCGACCAATGTCGTGTCTTCGTAGCATCAAGCGATGCAACCATCCGAGGAGTGATTCGACTCGGGTCTTGAGCTTATGGTGTAGCCAGTTGTTTTGTCGATTCCTATTGGAGGACCCAATAGAATAGCTCGACGCAGTCGACGTCTTTGTAAGCTGCATAAAACATAAAAGTTGTGAAGTACTTGTATCTTGTAAAGAATATTTGCCTGTCGGTTTGTACAGTAAGATTCTGGTGCCGATCGATTTGACACTTTTGCACTGTATGCTAGGCCTTTTTGTTAGCCTGATTACCCTTAGTCTCAGTACCTTCCCGAGGCACTCGGAGTTCAAGGATTCGACGATCAGGCAGAATCAGCTACTCGGGCTGTCGCGTTCGAGGTGCTCGAGTGCGTGGAGCCGATGGCACATTAGGTTACTCGAAGAGGGCGCAGCCCCCGAGTGTTTCGAGTGCGAGTTAAAAAAGGAAATCAGCTCTGAGTAGAGAGAAACTTAGCTTTATTGGTAGTTGTCGTGGACGGAGTCGACGCGGTAGCGGGTCACACGGCGGACATAGTCGACGCGGCGGACCATGGTCATAGCAGCGACGGGTTCCTGGGGTCGATGGCGGCAGCGAATTCCGCATCCGAAGATTGTCGCAGTCGAAGACCGCACGGGGTCGCCACATCCAAAGGACGTATCGGGTCATCGCAGCCGAAAACCGCATTGGGTCGCCGATGTCGAGGGAGCCCCCGAGTCGTGGTCGCTGAAGCCGATGCGGCCAGTTGCGGCAATCAAAGATCGCGTCGGGTCGACGCATCCGAAAGATGCAGCAGGTCACCGCAGCCGAAGGCCATAGTGGGTCACCAGAGCGGATGGAGCCCCCAAGTCGCTGGAGCCGAGGATTCCCACAGACGGCGCCAATTGACGAGGTTTAATCTCGTACACTAGCCATCTACAATAGTAATGTTGCAATGACCCTGATTATTGCAATGTAGCAACTTCCACAACTTGCATATTACTGATTAATATACTAGCTCATATAAAAGAACAACTCGTGTGTTTCCATTGTTCCATACATCGTCATTGAAGTATGGAACACAAAGCTTGACATAGAAAGGAGATGAAAAGGAGAGGGCAGTGATGGGGTTAGGGTTCATAGGGCGGGGAGGGGCGCCCAGGCTTCTTCCATGGAAGGTTCTCGCGGCAAGGGGGTGGAAGGGAGGGGCGGCCATAGGAGAGAAGGAATGGAGAGGGCATGGGCAGGGTTAGGGCTCAGACAGTGCGAAGGGGGCACCTAGGGGTAGGCCATGGAGAGGGATCGCGACAAGGGGGATGTTGAAGGGAGTGATCTATATTCTCTAATTACAGGCCCAAATTCCCTATTTCTTTGTCTCGATTCCTATCCCACCCAAACGCCGAATTATAGGCCCAAATTCCAATTCCCTAATTCCAGGCCTAATTCAGTGCAACCAAACACAGTGTAAGTGAAATGGTTGTTTACTTGGTGGCACACAATGTCACAATTAGCACGGTCCCAAAGACCTAGTCTTCTTTTGAGGCCCTGGGTTCAACAAAAGCTCTTTCATTAAGGATATATTATTCCATCATTTTTGAATATAGCAAGATCCACAACCAATTCATAGAACAAACTCTTCACAAAGAGATCACCCATCTATGTCTCCATTAAGCCAAACTGATTCCTTGAATAGGCTTTTGCCCTATTTGATAAGTAATGCCAAATCGGCCGAGCGATACAAGGTGATGAGGATGAGAGAATTCCTTATATGACACTACTCCTAAAGTATGATTCCTTATTTGACACTCAAAACTTTTTGTTGCCTATATGACACTCAGTGTAAAAAATGTCTTACATGATACTCTAGTGCATTTGGAGAGCTAACGGTGTCAACCGGGAAACTACAAAGATGATTTTACCCTGGTGCAATAACTGATTTCACTTCAAAAACATTGCACCATACATGTTTTGATGTTCAGTCATGTGACAATAAAGGAAGAGAAACACTTGATGATTCAGACTATACTAATAACTCGAACGTTAATTCAATAAAATAAAAAAATTGGCAAAATGTCCCATGTATTTATGTATTTGATGCCATATCCCCTTCACACAACTCATATATACATATAACTGATCAAACAACATCCCAACGGCTTCCATAAGCATCCAGATTCATGCATAAGTCACCACTAGCACACATGTATCACATATATTAGGCTAAAGGACCTCCAAAAGAACCATTACATCACGGGAACTCCAAAAGAATCATTACATCAATGGAAGTGCACACGAGCCATATAAAAATTACAAGATGAGCCTTCTTTTAATTCCTGTGCTCATAGCATGGCTAGGAGGGTTGACTTTTCTGCTCCTTGTGCCCATTTTTGGGCTATCAAGTGGCATAATAGGAATGTTCTCAAAAATCTCTCCCTTTTTCGCCTTGGTCTTTATCTTCACAGGAGCAAGCTTCTCAATTGAGTCAGTTTTTGCTATGCACACATGTGTGTATGACAACAGTAAGTTTAGGATTGTAATGGCAGTAGTACGTAAGTATGGCAGCAGTATGAGAAGTAATGGCTGCAGTAAGTAAGTTTGGTAGTAGTAATAAACACAGAAATACCTCTTTGATCCTACAGATGCAGAGTTTACATGTTTTCTCTTTTTTTTGTAGTTTCCAAGATTTGGCTATGGTGGGAAAGAATCAACTTAGAACTTACACTGAGTTTTCATATAATCATTGGCAGAAGTGTAGAATTTTGGTAACCTTGGTGGGAAAAGCATCCTTGTTGGTTCTCCATCCTAGCAAGGCACAATGGATGACTAGACTATTTTGATAGTCTCTGTCCTCTTCTTTGGAGGTTCTCTACATGAGTAGTAGGAAAGTTAGTTAATACATTTAGTTGCAAATAAAAAAATAAAGCAAGAAAGAGTAATCTCCATTACTTAATAGCCATCATTGCAGCAATGTCATCAGGGTTACCCATCTTACAATTGTGTCAATAATGGACAAATTCCTTACAAATTGGGCATAAGTGTTGATGGCAACAAAGGATGCCACTTTTTGTTGGGACTCCAAATGCAGAGTGTTGTAGCAAGTTTCTTTTCCCCCACAAGGGTTACTTGAGGGTTTATATCGAACTCTTAGGGAATTGGATGGATATTTGTCTTCTCCTCTTCAAGCAACCTGTAAAGTAAAATAAGTTGTCTTGTATCCCCAACTTCACAAAGTGGTTGTCAAGCACAAGGTTTCATATTAGTTATATGAAATAAAATATAAAACAAACTAAAGTAAATAAAGTAAAGTAAAGAAATGCAAACTAGATGATATGGAAGATAGTAGAGTTTTTTTTTGTTTTTTATGAGTGATTGCAAGTAAGGAAAGTATTTTGTATTTTCGAATTGATAAATTGCAGAAAATAAAAAGGATAGTGCATGCAATGGAAAGGTGTTTCTTATGATAAAAATTGGACCGGAGTTCATGGGTTCACTTGTCTACTCTCTTTTTAAGTTGTGGTGATCACAAAACAATTCATCAATGATAAAGATTAATGGAATTTCTATATGTGCTTGATAAAGGAATTAATATGGGCATCACATTATAATATAGAGATAGAGTACATCTCTCTCTTATACTCCTCAAGAAAGGAAAATATCCATGCAATCTTGAATTAAGAATAAATCAGAGTATAGCTTTAAGCAGTATTATATGATGTTTGAAATACAAATATGCTACCTTGATCTAACAAGGTTATCAATTGTCACAAGATAACTATAGCACATGATTTAACTTTATCCCTATTGAGGCAGCAAAAGAAAGGTAAAAACCAAAGTAGATCTTGAATATTATGTGTTACAATTCAATCTCTACTACCATGCTATTCCATCTAACACACACTTCTCCCCATACAAGTTGGATCAAAATAAGCAATTAAGAACGGGGTGCATGATATGCATCTATCAAAAAATCTTACACAAAATAGATTCCAATCTCAAATATCAAATCATAGAACATAGATCCACCACATAGGAATTACAAATATGACCATAATCATGTAGAGCAGTTCATATGGTACTAGATCTATGAAGAATAAGAGGGAAATAGATCAAGCTACTACCACAAACCCATAGCCCGGAGGTGGACTACTTCCTCTTCATCATGATGATGATGCTGGAGATGTTGGAGAGGGTGGAGATCTCCCCGGAGGTGGCTCCGACGGAGTTTCCTCCTCCAATCTTTGATGGATCTGACTCTGTTTGGTGGTGTTTTCGTCTTTGGTGTGATTTGTGTCGAGGACTCCCTTGGGGTCCTTATATAGGGATTTTTAGGTCAAGAGAACTCACTGGGCAAAAGAATTGAGGCGATCGAACAGCCGAGGAGGAAGATAGCATGGGTGGCGCACCCACCAGGCCTGGGTGTGCCCCTGCGCTATATTGGGCATCCTGGCCTTCCAGGTGGGATTCTTGTGCTCCAGATGCTTCTCGTGGATAAATATTGGCATTTCCCAAAAGTGCAAGTCCATTTGACTTCGTATAGGTCCTAAAACATCAAAAACATTGAAAACATGTTTTTTTGCCCTGCAGGGTACCCAAAATAAAGGGGATCATTGTTAAATCCCCAAAAATCAATATAAAACATGGATATAACATTATATATAGCGCAAATATGTGGGAAAACATGTTAACAAACTACAAAGTTCATGTATGCATTTTACATGCATCAACATCCCCAAGCTTAACCTATGCTCGTCCTCGAGCATGAAGGTGATAAAACTAAATATGGACTTTGGAGTTTGTTACCTTTGCTTCCTACATCATCATGTAGAGTTCATAGGCTCAATTCTTTTCAATGAAACATAATATGCAAGTGTACTATCAAGTTGTATATTTTACACATCTATAAATATGTTGAACAATAAGAGATGGTGTGATAAAAAAATGATGAACAAAATAAACTTCCAAGCACACTTTGATGAACCTATAGAATTAGAGACTCTTTTCATGATTGGCATTGGTTTTTCATGCCTTTATTTTTATGCTACTTCTTAGTTTCATGCCCTTAACTGGAATACTCGCTTCTTAGTTTTATGTCTTCCCTTGAGATGTTTTGCATCCCATACCAAAAGTAAGCATTGAATACATATGTTAATCCTCCATAAAGAATGTAAACTAAGATTTGAGCTATGTAGTTCATGTCAACAATACTAGTAAGGATGGGGTTCCAAGTATCTTTTATTTTTAAAGCTTCATATGGTTTATGTGTTAAACATCTTACAATTTGACTGTCTCATGCACCTAGTATATGACCTTGCACTCCTCATGCTACTCAACTTAGGCATGTCATTGTATACTCATGTTGGTCTATGAAACCGCATCACTGAAGTACATCTTTCCCCTATGTAGCTACATGCCCCCTTTTTGTGTTTATTTGCTTATTCATTCATTTATTTATTTAGCATAAGAGATAATATAATTCCTTGGTTGTTTTCAAGGTGCGATGGGGCAATATTCTACTCCATAAGAACAAGAAAAACAGACATATGAATCATATCAACAAGGATCATCATGTTATAAGTTTCCACCATGTCAGGCATGGATTTGACTAGCGGTTCAGGAGAGTTTTCTACCAACATGTCTACTCTAGTGTGCACACTTCATTTCACATCGGTGCAATCCATAGGTAGATATTAAACATGATTGATGTTCAACATTCAAAATTGAAAGCTTTGTGCCATTCCAGCATGGTTTAGCCAACAATAACTAATAAGATATTAAGCAAAAAAATTAACCTAAAAAAATATATTAAGCAAAAAAATCCATAGTGGTATCACCCCAAACCTTACTTTCTTATGAGCTTTAAAATACATGAAAATATATTTTAAAGAGTGTTTGGAGAATCAAAATACATACTATACTTGAAAGTAGCTTTTGCCATAAGTAGGTGGATATGCCTAGTCTAGTTTTATGGGGCTTGGAACAAGTCTTAGCTTGTGTAGGAAAAGGCTTAGCAAAAAGAGATCTAAAGAGTGCCATCTAGTTTATAATGTCAACATTTATTTTCTCACCTTTCTTCTTAATGTTGAACAAAATATACACAAGCAAGATATACAATTTAATAGGCATAAAATAGATCATGCTTCATATAAAGCACTTGAGCTTACGAACTATACATAACATGAATTTCAGCTTTTGTTTTTATCTCCCATTTTCTTCTTTTATTCCATGGCATTCTTTTTTCAGTTTTAATCTCATTAAGGTAAATTTTATTTTCAGTAGCTTTTCATAAACAATTATAATAATGGTGGTGGTATTTTAATGCAAAACAAAAGTAAAATGACAAAACAGATGCTCCAAGTTTCTACGATAGTTCCATGTTGCTAAAAAACAAAGTTTAGAGGTTTGCAAACCGAGAGTTGAGTAGGTACAATGAGGTGCCTTGGGCATCCCCAAGCTTATGGTTTTCACCATCCTTGGATTTCTCTTAGTGTGATGTTCCTCTATTCCCTGTCAAAAAACTTTAACACAAAACTTTTTCTCCCATCTCTTTTTTGAGAGGTGACATTAGTGGCACAAGAGTATAATAGTTGCTACATATATATCAAAGAAAAAATTCGTTATAAATGTTTCGGGGATAATATAATGTTCCTACATATCCCTAGCATATAATATGACTCATACAAATCATTTTAGGACACTTGGGAATGGTTAAAATAAAACATGGCAGAATTTGTCAAGATTTTCAGCAGTAGCAAAACGAATTTTTTCACCCACTTAGACATGTCAGGAATTTTAGCCATTTTTTGTGCATACATAGGATGAAAAGTTGTAAATGCTGTATAAATTTGAGCGCAATTAGAGATACATAAAAATTCGAAAATTCTTGCACTGAAAACTGTTCTACAGAAATTTGCTGCTCCATATGTTTAGCAACTTTTAAAACATCCAAAATGGGTTACACTTGGTACTTTATTAAAAACTATAGAAATATAATCAAAACAAAACTCTATTTCTACAGAAATAGTTCAGAAAAAAATCCAAAAGAAAATAACCGGGTTGCCTCTCGAAAAGCGCTTTCTTTATAGCCATATAGTTAGGCTTTACTTACTTGGTTTAGGTGATATGTAATTCATGTAGTAGCTTGTGCTTCTTTGCTACCTCCTTCTTCCTTGGAAAGTGTTCCATACACTTCTTATGAGGAAATTGAAACTTCACATTTCCTTATTTTTTTATTAATGTTGCACATGTGGTTCTCAAAAAAGGTCTACCAAGTATTGTAGGACTTGAGGTATTGCTCCCCATGTCCATGACAATAAAATCAACAGGCACAAATATCATATGTAATTCAACCATAATATCTTGAACTTTTCCTAGAGCATGTTTAGTTGAATCATCAGCAAGTAAAAGATTTATAGAGCATTTTTCCATAAATCAAGTAAATCATATACTCCCTCTGTTTCATAATATAAGACATTTTAGCTTTGTGAAGATAATGTATCTCGACACATTTTAGTGTGAAGGTTTGGAGAGGTTCACCTCAAATATACAGACTAAAGGATGTCTAGATACATTACCTTCACAAACCTAAAACATCTTATATTTTGAAATAGAGGGAGTAGATCTTTAGATAAAACTGAGACACTAGATCCTAAATCTAGAATAACATGATGTGTCTCTTTTCCGATAGTGATTAATACCTTGGGGATCCATGCATCCCCAAGCTTAGGTGGTATCATAGCTTCTCTATTATATATTTCAATCTTTTTTTATAACATAGTTTGAGAGGTAAGAACCAAATCCTTCTTGATGACCATTAAAAGATGGATCATTAGAAAATCTTTGCAACAAATTAATGAGTCCATACAAGATACATTTATCGAGATCAAGTAGAGGTTCTTTTGTTTCACTTAGATCATTTGTTGGTTCTTTTTCATTTTCAATCATAGTAGTTTCTTCCCTCTTTATTTTTAATGATCCTAAATTTTTGTCCCCAAAGAGTATGCCAGAATCTTCTAAGACTTCCACTTTTACTTCATTTTCACCATGAATTCTCATAAGGGAAAAATTGGGGTTAAGTTCAATTAAGCTCTTATTGATACTAGTTTCTACCAAAATTCCATCTGACAATGTAAATGCTTCAAGGGGATTTAGATATAAAAAATATTTTTTGTTTTCATTATCTAGGGATTTCTTGGATTCATGTGTAAGGCATTCATAAAAACTTACTACAAGCAACCAATCCTTTAGCCCATGTTCTACTTTATGTTTGAGTTGTTTACCCAAGCACTAGTGAGAGGTTCATTTTCATATTGCTTGAAATCACATATCATTTTTTTTGCAATAAATGGTCTTTTTCCAAAAAAAAATAAGGGTACTTTCATATTGTACCGTGTTTGTAAATCTCTTTTAGGTGCATCATTTTATCATATTTTAGCTATTCCTTTTAAGGAGTGTGAGAATAATTTTACTTTCACTGTTTTAGGATCAATGTCTGGGCCCCCTAGAGTTTTACATGAATCTTCAAAGATTTTAATATTCCACTGAGCACCTGCTGCATTCCCATTAGAAAAATGATTACAAAAAATGGCACCTAGCACCTCAGGATCAATGTTGCAATCAAACTTGTTTGCGAATAGATTTGTTCCCAACTTAATTTTTTTATTTTTCCTAGTCATGTTTAGCAAAAGGTTGGTGTTAATTTTTATGTGTTTTTGTGTTTTAAGGAAAACTTAAAAAGACTAAAACCAAGACAAAATAAAATACTCTAAAAATGTAAAAGGAGAAGAAAAATCTCACAGTGGTGCAACCTCCCCAAGCTTGGGTCATTGAACAAGTTGATGAAGATGACGGTGCTAAAAAATAATCTGGCAGCTGCCATGAGAGATTCACCACACTACAACCACTATGATATGTCTCCACCAATTCCCTGACAATGGCGCCAAAACATGATCTTGATGGCAACAAAGGCTGCCACTTTTCATTGGGACTCCAAGTGCAGAGTGCTGTAGAAAGCTTCTTTTCCCCACAAGGGTGATGAAGGGATACGGGTAGGCTACACTAGCGCAAATCAAAAATTTCTACCGCGTAATCCAGGAATACTGTTGTCATGGATCACGGGATTACCACTAGACGCGCAGTTGCGGAATTGATGAAGCGCGTCGAGGCAGTGCAGACGTTCCACGTCTCCTCCTTGTCCTCGTCCCACGAGAATCTCCCCTTGCGTGGCTCGTCCCAGTTCCACAAATGCAGCACCTCCGAGGTATCCACACGTGCGGGGTGGAAGCGTCAGACGCCGGACTGCTAGGTTCGCGCGTGCAACATAGGCGTGAGGTGTGGCGGCTGGATGGAATGGTCTACCCTGGTCAGCTCGCCCCACCCTCTCTTATATAGGCGTCCCTAGTGGGCTTCTACGTTAGCAGTCCATTAGTAGCCTAAGCCTGGTCTAATTTGGATCCAATTCTCATTAGGCTTCCAGCCCCTTAAATGTGTGACCCTATAGGTTCATATACGTATAGACATGACACGAATACACTTATTCTGCCAATATTTGGTAGTGGCCTCTAGCAAGACGTGCCAACTCCTAAACGCATACAAAGATCATATCGGACGAACCATCACAAGGTTTAGTACATGTATTTCCCTTTGCCTCATGATATTTGGTCTAGCTCCAAGCTGACCTCTCTTTCTCGATACCGTAACTCGGAATCCCTTTACTAGGTTAACTCTTAACCTTATGTAGCACGGCCATGCATTTCTGGATCCGATCACTCGAGGGGCCCAGAGATATCTCTCTCAAGTAGAGAGGGGCAAATCCCATCTTGATTGACGATGCCTTGTAGCATGTTTCAGGACAAACCCGAAAGCTACCTTTATAACTATCCAGTTATGGAGTAGCGTTTGATAGCCCCAAAGTAGGTCGATCCACATCTCAAGTACATGCTACAACCTCGGGTCTAAGGACAAAACATACACGATCTGTAGAGAGAGATGCAAGTCTAATTGCCAGTCTCATGTTGGGTCAGTCCAACCCCATGTTCATAACATGTGTCCACATCATTGGTTTGACATCTCCATGTCTATGACTTGCGAAACATAGTCATCAACCAATCGATGTGCTAGTCTAATATTCACATGTGTCCTCACATGAACTCCGACTAGGGACAACTATTAAATAACCATACAAGTAAAGAGTTTCACAAACAATTCACATAATTGCAAATCAATACAAGTTGCCTGATATGGATATTCAAGGAACATTACAATAACTCATGGATACATATGAAATATAATCATCTCTATGATTGCCTCTAGGGCATATTTCCTTCAGGTGACTCGAGGGTTTATATCGAACTCTCGGGGAATTGGATGGATATTTGTCTTCTCCTCTTCAAGCAACCTATCAAGTAAACTAATTTTTATTGTGTCCACAACTCCACCAAGTGGTTGTCAAGCACAAGGTTTCGTATTAGTAATATGAAATAAAATATAAAACAAACTAAACTAAATAATGTAAAGTAAAATTCAAAATATAAAAAAACAAAAGTAAGGAAAGTATTTTTGTATTTTAGAAATAATAAATTGTAGAAAATAAAAAGGATAGCAGATGCAATGGAAAGGAGTTTCTTATGATAAAAATCGGACTGGGGTTCATGGGTTCACTTGTCTACTCTCTTATAAGTTGTGATGATCACAAAACAATTCATCAATCATAAAGATTCATGGAATTTATATATGTGCTTGATAAGGAATTAATATGGGCATCACATTCTAATATAGAGATGGAATACATCTCTCTCTTGTATTCCTCAAGAAAGGGAAACCTTCATGCAATCTTGAATTAAGAACAAATTAGAGTATAGCTTTAAGCAATATTATATGGTGTTTGAAATACAAATATGCTACCTTGATATAACAAGGTTATCAACTGTCACAAGCTAACTATAGCACATGATTTCACTCTATCCCAAGTGAGGCAGTAAAAAAAAGGTAAAAACCAAAGTAGATCTTGAATATTATATGTCACAATTCAATATCTATCACCATGCTACTCCATCTAACACACACTTCTCCCCATACAAGTTCTTGCATACAAGTTGGTTCAAAACAAGCAATTAAGAACGGGGTGCATGATAAGCATCTATCAAAACATCTCACAAAAATAAATTCCAATCTCAAATATCAAATCATAGAACAAAGATCCATCACATAGGAATTACAAATATGACCATAATCATGTAGAGCAGCTCATATGGTACTAGATCTATGAAGAACAATAGAGAAATAGATCAATCTACTACCACAAACCCATACCCTGGAGGTGGACTACTCCCTCTTCATCATGGTGCTGATGCTGGAGATGTTGGAGATGGTGAAGATCTCCCCGGAGATGGCTCCGGCGGAGTTTCCCCCTCCATTCTTTGCTGGATCTAATTCTGTTTGGTGGTGTTTTCGTCTCTAGTGTGCTCTATGTCGAGGACTCCCCGGGGGTCCTTATATAGGTATTTTTAGGTCAAGAGAACTCTGTGGGCGAAAGAATCGAGGCGATCGGACAGCCGAGGAGGAAGATAGCATGGGTGGCGCGCCCACCAGTCCTGGGCATGCCCCCGGGGATATCTTGGGCCTCTTGGCCTTCCAGGTGGGATTATTTTTCTCCATAAGCTTCTCGTGGATAAATATAGGCATTCCCAAAAGTGCAGGTCCATTTGACTTCGTGTAGGTCCTGAAACAACAAAAATATTGAAAACAGGGTTTTTCCTGCCCTGTAGGGTTATATCCAAAATAAAAGGGATCATTGGTAAATTCCCAAAAATCAATATAAAACATGGATATAACATTATATATGGTGCCAATATGTGGGAAAACATGTTAACAAACTAAAATTTCATGTATGTATTTTACATGCATCATGTGCTTGCTTTTTTTCTTCTTTTGTTGTCACTACAATCTTTATACCTATGATTTTTAGGCCTACTAGCTGTATCTTTAAGTAGTGGTGGGTGATGAAGAATTCGTTGTCAGATTCAGGCCACTTTCTCTTGTCAGGCATAGCAGGGATCAGGTGGGCATAAGCTGCTCTAAATTTTGTGGGATACAATCAACCCATCAAACTTATTTGCTACTTTTCTCCTCCCGTTCCACTTGATCATAATCAGATGTTAGTTTATGGGGCTCTATGGTTGCAAAGATAACCGTTCTTTACCTATGTGGTAAGAAAGCACCATGATTCAATTATTTTTATTTAACTTGTCCGGAGTGTGTCCCAATAATGCTATAAATAGCAACTATAGCTTCACCAGACTTTGTATTTACGTGTGACCACCGTGTGGATTTCAACCAACTTCGTAGAAGCCCAACATGCAAAATATATTTCTCATGCTATTGCGGAAAAACAGGCACCTGACAAAGTTGATTTCTGCACCCAAAGTACACTTCACAAACCAGTCTCGATCTAAAGATCGTAAAGTCGGCTCGGGCGGCTAATCACACAATATCGCCGAGATCAAAATTGCAATAATTGGAAAGCATAAAAAATATCAATAATGTCGGAATTCAATGGTTCCTCTATCCATACATGTGCCTACGCATAGACCGCTCTGATACCATTGTTGGGGAATGCGCTATGCAAGAAAAAAATCTAGCGCATAACCAGAATCATATGCAAGGGGGGAGGCAACAGATCATACCCTCGAAGATCGAACTAGCGAAGTTTTTCGATGGTGAGCTTGGTCGTGCATCGATCCCCGCAACAAGCCTTAGAGAGTCGCGAGGAGATGCATTATCCCACGGACGGTGTCAACACCCAGATTTTTAATCCCAGATGCCTATTATACCATACATCGCAATCCCAGGAATACCATTTTTGTGAGACATAACATAATTGGATACCACAGTACATCATCCATTACAAACCATACATAAGGTTTTACACAAATAAGGATCTCATGATCCAGTTCTTAATACAACACAAGCAGCGGAATACGTAATAATAACGGTAGCGTAGGCGAAGCTCCATCTTCGGGGTCACAGGCAATGCTGACGATGGGAGATGATCCTAGTTGTCGTAACCTTCCTGGGGTCCATCCTCCAGGTACTCCTCTTCATAGTCTGGCCATGGGAATAGCCAGGGACAAAGCCATGAGTACTCTTTAAGTACTGGCAAACTAATACTAACAAGGGAAAGGGTTTTTTGTAATAGGACACTAGGCTCTAGGGTTGTTTTGCCAGAGCCAGATTTACCTCTACTAAGTTCAGAAGCAAAGAATGCTAGTTAAAGTTTTATAACCCTAAGTGGGAACTTGTATTTCATATCACAACCCTGTTGTGGTCAAGTCTCACAAGTCATTTTGAAAACATCTGACGGGGGAACAGTATGGCCACTCCAACTATCCATAACCGTGGACGTGGCTATTCGAATAGTTTGACACTTTGTAGAGATTGTACACTTTCACCACAACATTCGATACATCCGTCAGGAACAAATCCTGAATTCACCATACTCAGTATGCGGATAATCAACCCTAACCTTTCAATTACACGCCCTAGTATAAGCACCTCTCCTGTGAGTTTGGCCTCCCAACCATGGCCAACTATCATCTTGGGTACTGCACATGTGGACAATCTTCACAAGGTAGCCTCAGCTCAGACCTTGGCCGTGAGGGAACTAATACTAGGGTATATAAGTTTCCAGTCAAGCCCTACCCAATCTTCGGGTATTGTGGTTGTACAATAAAATTGGAATGGTATCGCATCCAGACAACCATTAGTTTTATAAAGGGCTAAGGCTCATGCCTTAACATTTTCATCACCAAAATCATCTGGTATTCGGAAACACATGTCCAAAACATTTCAATAGAATGATCCATCATTCTAAGGTTTTCATAACCATTTTCCACCAAGTATTCCCATCTAAAGTTGATCAAGTTTTATGCTTAGCACTAGCATCTACAAGTGGGGGTAAGTACTAATGAGGGGTGGTAAACTAGTAGAGTTTCAACTAAGTTCAATCTTATGCCTTGGGATGATATCAAGATTATCTAGCTTAGGCCAAATTTTATGCTCTTTATGCAACCTTCAAATATCTTTCTAGTATCTACAATTCACTTAAGTAAACTCTAAGTAATAGCTTTGATAAAGAAAATAAAGTATAAAGCTTGTAAGTAGAAACTAGGATTGGTTTATCAAGTGGGTAGGATCATCTATGCTTAAGGCATATAGTTGGCATGGTGACAAGCAAGTATTGGCTTGCATAGGTCAACTTGCTTAGTAAGGCTTGCTAAAGTAGAGTATCTTGCAAGTGTTAGCTTGCTCAATCAACTAGTAGTATTAGGCTTAATTTAATAAGGTTTTACCCTTTTATTTTAATTAAATAAAGTGACTAGAAATGCCTATGTGGCATCCTTTTATTACTTGAACATTATTTCTGTAAGTAAACCTATATATTTTTATATATTCTGAAAGGTATGATCAATTGTTATTTTTTAGAGTTGGAATCAACTCAAAAGCTATTATGGTTTAAATCTGAAAAAAAATTAAATGCAGAAAAGGTTCTGTCTTGTTATTTTTACCAAGGGTGATCTACAGATCCAAATGACTTGAATCCAACGGGCTTGGATTTAGCATTTCCAGACCTTTCTAACAAAATTGGTTTCATTCAATTTGGTTCACTGAATCGATCTAGGTTGATTTTGGAATATAGGTGCAGAAGTGTGTTTGAAATAAAATGGAAAAGGTTAAATTCAAATGACTGGGCTGTGCGGGAAACGATACTGGGCCGGCCTGCTAAGCACAGCGCTTACGTGAGCTGGTTAAGTTGTTGTCCCCACGCGTCAGTGAGACGAGGGGGTGCGAAGCGGTATGGGGCGATGTGGTGCGTTCGATCTAGTTCTAATCCAACGGCTGAGGGTCATCGTCGACGTTGGGCAACGCCGGCGAGACAGAAACCTAACGCGGCAGGTGGGGGTCGTCGGGGCTCACCGGGCCTCAGGCGAGGGTCGACGAGGCGGGCGAATGACGAAGTCGACGACGGCGAACCTCCTAGTACCGTCAGCTTCTCTTGGGGCGGCTTCAATCGATGGCTCCCTTCTTCTCCAGAGGCGGCGGGCTCCGGTGAAATTCCGGCGAAGTGCTGCTCACCTTGCTCCGGGAACGGGGTGGAACGATCAGTGAGGAGAGGGGAGTGAGATGGTGTGCTCAATTCGGCTGGGGGTGGCCTCTATTTTTAGTCGCGACGACGAGACCGAACGGGATGGGCAGGCGACGGTGGCGACATGGCTACGGGCTGCTAGAGGCATGGCCGGCGGTGGCGATCGCTTGGTGGTATCCTGGCGATGCTCTACGGCTTTAATGCGCATGTAGGGGCGATGGCAAACGGTCTGGAACACGCGACGCTCTGCGCGGCAGAGGCGGCGTCTTTGACGGCGAGCGGTGGCTGTGAGGCATGGGGCGGCGAACGGGGATGTCTGGCGGTCTCCTGGGTCGGTGGCGATCATGTATGCACGCGGCGAGGGAGGCGCACGGTCTGTGGGCGTGTGTCGAGGGTGGCGCTCTGGCGCATGCTCGGCATGGTTGACATAGGCACGGGCGTGGCGTTCCTGGGTGCTTGGGTTGATGTCTTCGAGGCAGGGCTGGTCGAGAGGGGGCGATGAGGCATGGTTGATCTCCCAGACAAGGTTGGCAAGGCTAGTTTCTTTCCTAGCTTGATGCCTACACTGGGGTGGCATGGTGTGCTTCGGCTGTTCACCATTGATGGCATTGGCGAGCTCACAGTGGTGCTAGTGATTAGTTAAGTTCGTTATATAATCTACTGAGGCTATTTTGAGCTAGAGAGGGAACCAGTTAGGCTCAAAACACTGCACACTATAGTGTTTTGATTTTGTTAGATTTGAATTTGCAAGGTGTTTGATGAAATGGCCGCATGAATTCAAGTTTTGAATTTTGAAAAGATTTTTGGTGGGTGTGCTAGATTGGTGCTGGTGAGTCTGCATATGCTTGGGTTTTGAAAGTTGAGCTTGTTTGAGTGGTTTTTAAAAAAGTGGGATCTTCCCATATGATAAAGATTCAATTTTGAATTGTCATTTAAACTATGCATTTGAAAGTTTCTGGATGATCACAAAGTGGGCCTTGATACTTTGTTATGAATACTATCAAGGGGTATAAAGATCCAAACAAGTTTATATTAAGTTCTGAAAGTTTGAGACAGCCAAAGTAGGCATGGGAGTTAAATTGGCCAAAATGACCATTCCTTTATTTTGTTTGTTTTGATTTATTTGTCTTTG
The DNA here is from genome assembly GCA_916181665.1 of Avena sativa. Lineage (NCBI taxonomy): Eukaryota > Viridiplantae > Streptophyta > Magnoliopsida > Poales > Poaceae > Avena > Avena sativa. The sequence continues at coordinate 166,287,731 of OV702297.1, forward strand.
GGAAAAGTGTGGGGATTGTTTAGATGACGTTTATTTCACCTAAGAATCCTTTTGCAAGCAAAGAAACACATAAACAAGTCAATTCAAAAGAATCCAACTTAGGATGCATACACATATGAATGCTTTCATGTTTTTATTTAGAAAAGTTTTTGTTAACCCTAAATTTGATGATTAGAGTTTGATGATTCTAGTTTAATATTTTTGGGATGTTACAGACGACTTCCATGAACATGCACCAATGAAGACATCGTTGTCGAAGTAGTCGGAACATCGATTCCCGTATCTAGTAGAATAGCCACGAGAAGATTTCTACTTGTGAAGATCTGCATGATCAAGTGATCCAAGTGTCGCACCTCCACCGGTATCCTCATGTACAAGATCAGTGGCACCGCATCGAGGTGTGATCAAGAACACACGATTGAAGCAGGAACATGTCGATGAAGATCCGTTAGCGCTTCCGCACTCCCGAGATTAGATCCAAACGGAAGTAGAACTCATGAAGCGCTCCAACATCATAGTAGTAGAAGATCTAGGGCACACCACCCTAGGGTTTAGCACCACACCATGGTGATGGAGGAGAGACGAGGTGGTGGCGGCGACGCTCGCTAGGGTTTTGGCCGGGGAGGAGGCGGTGGATTGGGAGGAGGCTAGGCTACGACTTGAGTGCCTCTTGGGGTGCCCCTTTGTCACATCCCAAGATTTTGGAAATTGGAACTAGAAACAAATTGCATTTGCATGACATTCATGAGCATTGCATTGCATATTTGCATCAAGAAATATCCCTAAATAGAAATAAAGGACTAAAACCCTAAATAGTATATGCCACTTTGTTCCTAAAGGGAATTAAATTGGCTTTATAAAAATCCACTATTGCTAAGGCAGCGATTATTGCTAAATTATAGCCTAAAAATATCCAATGAATATTACAAAATTTTAGAAACAAAATTGAGCTTATTTGGAGCTATTATGAAAAAGTTATGAAATAAATACAAACAAATAAAGATATAAATAAAATAAAATATACAAGGATTTATAAATCCACTACTTACAAACTAGTAAAAATATTACAAATACGATCCTACAATGATCTACTCGAATTTAAAAAAAAATAAAAACAAGTTTGAACTCTTTTGGAGTTTGTATGTGAAAGTTATAAGGGAAACAAATAAATAGAAAATGGAAAAAAATGAAAAAAAGAAAAAAATATAACTGGGCCGGCCCAGCCAACCAAAACAGCCAGGACCACGCACAGGAGGAAGTATCGAGCGCATGGGATGCTTTAATTTCCGTGCAAATCGGTTTTTCTCAAACCTATCTCTATTCAAACTCTTATAACTTTTAATCTACAACTTCAAATCGACTTCCGTTTGTTTCTATTTGTGCCCTACTCCAAGGACTATCTATACACCGTCCTAAATATCCATATAAACCCGTGGAACCACAACTGTATAAGTTTTACTTCTCGAAATCCCGAATCTATACATGCCCGAATATTATTTCGGTTATTCACCCATCTAGACTTCGTCGTTTGCCTTTGGCCAAAACACGAAAGTTGTCGATCTCATCGAAATCTTTTAGTCCCGACAAACCTAACCTCTTTTCATCCACCACAGCCAAAGAAATTCGCATCATAATATTTCAGATATGACGGTGTAAATCCAAGATCTCCTCGCGCTCTTTCTTCAAATCCAAATCCCTTTGGTGAGAAGATAGGGCTAATGATTCCTCACAACTTTAATGTTGTAAGTTTTTAAATTTGACCTACGGATTTATCTCTCTAACATAGATCTATTTCTTGTCTATTCCGAGCCAAAATCGGGTCAATCTCCTCTCCTAGCCACTGGATCTCATCCCGACGGTCAAGATTAGAGCTTATCAACGAAGGGGTACGAGCCAACCAGATCTCGCCACGTGTCAAGCTAGGTCAGCCTCGCGTCCCAGTCAGCATAGAATATTCCCGGTAGATTTGAAATTGAATTTAATTTGCAGAAAATTGTATAAACTTGCAAAAATCATATAAAAATATTCATAGATCCAAAAATAGCAAATAATATATCAATGGATTCAAAAAAATGTGGAGAATATTAATATAGCATTAGATCCAACCTTTACAGTATTCGTTTACTATAGTAATTTAATTAGTTTTAATGGTCTTTTAGATTAATAAATTCATAGGACATTATTTGTAACTCTGAAAAATATGAACAATATATCAAATTGAAGCTACTATAATCTTCTATCTACTAATTTCTTTATAGGTAGGTTAGGTTCGTCGGCCTGATTTTCGGTCCGACTTTTTATGGACCGTTTTGCCCCTACTTCTTCTAAGTATTTACCCTCCATTGCCACCGCCAAGTGGAATAACCCGTTCCCTTGTTTTTTCTCCTGACCCGAAACCATATCCTCATCCCTTCCTCCATGGACGCCACTGCAGGCCCGCAGCCGCCGACCAGGACCGTTTCGGAGGGCGACAAGGAGGCTTTCTACTAGGAGGAGGAGGAGGAGGAGGTCTACAAAGGGAGGGGCTACCAGGCCCTGACGGCGTCGGCCGGGTCCGTCCCGGAGGTTGACGAGGCGTCCGTACAGGAGGAGGAGGGCTACAAGCGAGAGCAAAGAGGGAGGCGGCGATGTCGCACAGCGAGCTCGTGCCCCCGCCGCCGCTCGCTCTGGTCACCATGCACTACTGCTCGCTCTATCCACGGTGCGTCGCCTCAGCGATCTGGTACGTGCCTACCTACCTCCCTCCCTCCTCCTCCTCCTAACCACCGGCACCCATCCCCTCTCTCCCTCAATGCTCATCCCCTCCCAAGCGGAAAAAATTGGCCGGAGTGAGATGACCAACCCCAGCCTGATGGTAGCATCCCAGCTCCCGTGCTTTCTCCCGTCGAGGTGGTGTCCGAGGTTGCGCGCTCGAGGCAGCATGGGAGGCGTCTGTGCTGGGGTCGCATAGGACCTCTAGGCTGCTGACCTCCGCTGCTAAACCACTGTTGGATCCAGATCAGTTCTTCATATTTTTTTTCTTGATTTGTTCACTGTTGGTAGGCTGCTGTTGGAGAGCGCTGGGCAAGGGGTACCCTAGACCGGAGCGGCACGGTTGGACGAGGTCCTGGCCGGCCAGGAACGGAAGGCGAGCTCGAGGAAGGAGAGGCCAGGGTGGAGCTCCGGGACGGAGCCATGAAGGGGAGAGGCCGGCGACGCTCGAGGCAGGAGTCGAAAGGGGTCGCATGAGGAAGCAAGGTCGAGGAGGCGCATACGGGGAGGCGACCGCCGGCGCCTAGGGCTTGGAGAGGTGGCGGCTAGACCTGGGAGCTTGCGGTGGAGGGGCAGAAGGGTGAGGGCGCGCCCCTGGCGGCGGCTCTGTTCCAGCGGTGGTGTGTGTACGTGTTGGCCAGGGTGGATTGCGTGCGTGGATCCAGATCAGACTGCTAAAATTGAGCTTTCACACTGAAAGGTCTTCCTTGATTTGTTCATTCTATTTTGTCAGTGAGTTTGTTGTGTGAGGTTGATCCAAGACCAAGAGCACAGTGCAAAACAAGAAAAATCTTGCGTTATTGTTCGAAGTCTGAACCAATGAATTACATCGTGGAACCAAAGCATGGACAATTATAAAAACATGCGTATGCAATATGTCCATATTGTTGAGAAATTTTGGATCGATTATTGATATATTCCAGTTACTTTCATTCTCCAAAATTATACCATGCCAATCAAACTGGAACAGCGGGATGAAAGACAACAAGATTTTCTTTCATGCTAAACTGCCAGTGCAGTGATGCTCCATAGATGAAAGTTTCAGTCTCTGAAATCAATGTGATGTACTAATAAAATAAATTCTTAAGTCGATACACCAAATGCATAGAATAATTATATCCCTCTCTACCTACCATCAAGATGTGTAATGTAAGTGATTAATATGCTCCCAATATCAATCGAGGGGTGCCACTTTCTTTGTGATTTCTCCAAGTCCCTAACTATGTGTTTCACTTGCAAGCTTATAGATTGTTTTCTTTGTCGGCCTTTTTTGTGTGTGTGCCCGCGGTCAAGGAGATTTGTACAGTATCAAAGATAAATGTAACCAGTAACCTACTTATAATATTGACAAGATTTTAAGAAAAAAATGCAATTCGTTATAATATTGACAAGAAATTAAGCAAAAAAATAATCCTCAAATTTTAATAAACAGTAGAAATGATATATTCATTGATTGCTGGTATTCGAGATGCTATAGGATGGAATTTTTAATATGATTTGCAACTAAATGACTTGCGGTCCTGAAGTGTATATGCTTTGTTGGCGCTTCATGACGCCACGGGGCTTGAAGCCAAACTCCTCAAATAGGAAAAGTAAGTACGGATTGTATATAACAAATTATGATAAACTATTAACAATCAGCAAACTCTTTTGCAAGTTAAAACAATCATCTGATCAATGCTACTATATAAAATACGTTTTTGTTGCTCCGTAGCAACGCAAGGGCATTTAGCTAGTGTAGATTAATAATATCTGGTTGGATTATTTACTAAGTAGCAATTTAAATAGTTTTAATGGCTTTAAAAATCATTAAATTCATAGTAAATTATTTGCATATCACAAAAATATAAATAATATACCCATAGAAAGCTAGTTCGTAGATCATCAATACGCATTTGGTTCAGGCAAATACTGTAAGGTTATTCTGTAGATATTTAAACAAGCTAATACCCATTTTTGAGTAATAAATTCATAAGAAAATAAATAATATTCAGAAAATTGCAAATAATATGTCCTTGGAATCACAAGAAAGAGTAGAACCAGTTTCTGAATTAAAATTATAGGTGTACAGTACGTATAATGTTAGGAGAATTATAATATATTCTGTAGTATTTTAATTATTTTAAAATATCTATAACTCCGATTAGGGTGAATCCAACGCCTACTGGTTCGTATTAACGTCCTCTATCCAGTAAACCCAAGAAACAAATTTAATTCGACAGTTAGAATAGGTGTTACAACAGAACTATTAAAAACCCTATATTGGCAAGTAGTTATTAATAACAAGTACTCCATTGCATTAATTGGTCTCTTGCATGCATCATATATTTCAGTATTGTTTAGAGAATTAAAATAACAACCATTGTGACTTATTAAATTGTCATGCATGCATCTTGCATTGTTATGTTTGTATATGATTGTGTTTGGTTTATTTATGTGATTGCAATTATATCGTGTATATTGTGACGAGTGCAACGCTTGCTCGTGTGTGGATTGTTCGTTCGACCGCTACAGCTAAGGCAAGTAGATGCTACTTTGTTCATGATGTTGTCCTACTATTTTCAATACATTATCGTGTACTTTGTAGATGCATGTGTATGAAAGTACTATCGCTATGCTATGTCCTATTATGTGGTAGGGATCTCTTGTAGTTGAGCCTCCGTTGATAGATGTGCTTAGCCATGCTATGATGAACGAGGGTTTGGTTACATCACCTGAAAGTTGTTTCTAAAGTATTGTTTATGAAAACTAAAAACAACTTAATCAATGAATCTCCTGGGTGTGATGGGATTGATAAGTTTTGGTGGTATCATTGCGGAAAGGCACCCAGGTATCAAGAGAAAATGATTGACTTTTTTATTTGGTAGCTTACATGTACAACCATGTGCCAATAATGGAATGGGCGGTTGGTTGGACTCAGTAGGTTGTGGTAACTCGAACCCACGTATCCAGAGATATAGAATTTTGGTAGATTGGTACGGTGCGTGTCGGGTTTGGGGAGCTACTTCCCGAACGGTCCCTTCTTAGATTTCTCCCTATCATCACCCAATATGAGAGTGGTGGTATGAACTGGGCTGGCCAAGTCACATGGGTAAAGTATACTAACCCCTGCAGGGTGTATAAACTAATCGATTGGCCGTGTCTCCGGTTATGGATATCTGAGTTGCTTGATATTGAGTTCATGACATGTTTCTCGCTCATTCTAATTTCCTAATTTCTTTAATGTGTATAGGTTAACTTAATTGGGATCTTTTCAAAAAAATCAAAAACTGTTTATGAAAGTAGGGCAAAGATATTTGTAAATGCAAGCTAGCCACAGCTCTACTTGCCAAATATGCATGTAGATGATAGTTTTATTGTCTCCTTTAATAGCTCTACTTGCCATACATTCCATGTATTGACCCTTCGGGGCTGCTATGTTTTAATTTGCAGGTTATTATTCCAATTCTGAGAGATCGAATAGGTCGCGATACTCCACTCAACAGTTGTTTGCCTGTGGAACAATTGAAGATGGAGCCTATCAATTGTTTATGCTTCCGTATGCTACTTGATATTGAGCTAGCCTTGACCTAAGCATTATTGTAATAATTGCAAATTCTGGATCAATTCATTATTTATGATGCACTGTTAAATTCTTTGGTATTCATCTGTACTGTGTGTGCCAGTGAACCGATCCAGAGATTGGCACTATACACATGAACTCAGCCTTATTATGCGAGGGTATTACATCCTTGGAGCCCTTTTATGGGTGCCAAGGCCCCTTGGGTCGTACTTGACCCAGCCCCAAAGTTTGAACGAGTTCTAGTAGGTGTAGGTCAATCTAAACCTAGTCAAAAACAATTTCCTTTTGCAAGTACGAATTTGACTAGTGCATCTTTTCTTGCCCTTCACGGCAACGTGGTTACACCTATTATGGAACCTTCCGGATATATGGCCATATTTTTACCCTTGGTGTTCGACTTGAAGCCTAAGAATGTTCATACACTGTAGGCCATATTGCAAAGCAGATTTATTTTTTCAAAAGCTGTGAAGACTCGTGATTATCAACATGGAAATGCGTAACAAGAAATAGAATCTTTTAGAAATCTCGTTGGTTTTCGGTAAATTGATTGCCTGGTGGCTACCGTCAAGCTGTAGAACTTTAAGAGCAATCTACCACTTACTCGTATTTCAAATTTTACATAGTATTGAAAATTGGCTTAAATTCTTTTGGAAGGATGGAATACTACTTGCTTTACGAAAAAAAAGAGCGCTCCTTACTTTCAAACCAGCTTGATGCGGGTGTGCTTGGTGCTTCGTTTTCCTTGGGTGTGAAATAGAATGAATGGATGTGGAGTAGTTGGGAGTAGGAAGGTTGGTCAGATCATAGTGATGTCCCCCGCAAAAATAAAAATAAAATATCATAATGGTGTGCATCCAATGCGATGGGCCGTAGTATCAACTCACCCCTTGTCCACCACTTAAGTAGTACTAGTACTGCATATGGTGATCTTTTGAATATCCTTCCCCCTGAAATTTACTAGCACTGCTCATTGTACCTATACATCATGTCAGGAACTCATTGTAGCTTTGCTCGGACATCGCACTACCTTCAAATCCTCCTCTTCAATGATCTCGTGTTGCCTCCTCTATGCTCTCGGTCCCTTCTCTCTCCTAGTTTTTTTCAATAGAAGAAACTCCTAGTGGCAATATTGCTTACCATGACAAGATTTTACCACCACTTACTTTTAGGTTAAAAATTTACACGGGCGGCGGGAGTACATTTTACACCAAGGACCTAAAAAGGAGAAAATACAACAAGGTCCATACATTGAGCACAAAGAACCCTAAAATAATTAATCAAGGAAAACAACCGGGTTCGGCTCCTTCTCGAGAGAGCAGCTGATCGAGCCATACTCTTCATACTACTTTGTCTTTCGATTGTTTTCAAAATATGGCTAGATTTTTTGGCATGCAAATTATTCGATATGGGATCATAAATAAAGTATGATGTAGATACAGCCATGACCTTGGTTGTTCGGCTTGAAATCCAAGAATATTCATACTCATTGACTTAAGCTTAAATTCATTTAGACTTTACCACTTACTTTTAGGTTAGAATTTTGGGATTTCTATTTTCTTTCCCTTAGTTCCTTAGTTGTACTCACTTTCCCCAGCCGCTTAACTTTTCCTCACTTTTCACCATCTCCTTCTACGAAACTCTCACACAGTCTGAAACTCGCTGTCCTTTAGCCTTGCCATTATGTGCTGACAGGTGGGACCGTGTTCAGTCGGGTCCCGTAGTGGACCCTCGTTGTTACGTGCTAAGAAGTGGTGTCGTGTTCTTTCGGACCCCGTAGTGGACCCTTGCCATTACATGCTGACAAGTGGGGTCTTGTTTAGTCGATTACCATAGTGGACACCACTATCCACTTACCAGAATCAACATGGGACCCACAGCTTATCCACGTGAGCACCGGACCCATAACTTACCTAGGTTGGTGTTACAAGATGGGACCCTGAGCCAGCCCCGCGCCCGTGCCATTGCCTCCCCTTTCTTATTCTTCTTTGGCTATAGTGGCCCTTCTCTGGTGACGGCGGCCCTTTGTCAAGCTTCACTTCGGCCTCTCGTTCGTCCTGGCCACAGTATGGTGTTCTCCCGTTGACCTGTATGAAGAATGACGATGGCAACCATGCGCGGGGAAGGTTAGATCTCGCACCAAAATGTTCTGATTAGGCGGGGGCGCTTATTGTGGACAATCAATCGACACAAGTCGGGAGCTCAATCGGGCACACTCTTGCTATGGAGAATGCGGCCGGCGAGCCATTCTGATGATTTAATTGGTTTATCGAGCTAAAGTCTCGGCTGCAATCAAGTGAATCTATGAGGTGAAAGTCAAACTTTGAGATTTAGGGAGATAGATGCATAAGAAATAAGAAAATGACACAACTCTTGAAGACTTTAAAATTTAAAAAATTATACAACCCTTAATGTAAAAGAGTGTTTATAATTGAGACAACTCTTGAACACTTTCAAATTAAAAACAATTATACAACTCTTAATGTAAAAGAGTGTTTATAATTGACACAACTCTTGAACACTTTCAAATTAAAAAAATTATACAACTCTTAATGTAAAAGAGTGTTTATAATTTACACAACTCTTGAACACTTTCAAATCAAAAAAATTATACAACTCTTAATGTAAAAGAGTGGTTATAATTGACACAACTCTTAAACACTTCCAAATTACAATTTGGACATGATAATGTTGTCCTAAGAAAATATTGAGAGTTTACCATTTTTAGAGCATGAAAAGCAATACCTAAACTAAAATATTTATGCCTCATGCATATACGAAAATTATATACCTTTGAACTCTTTAAAACCGCACTTAGGACATGATAATGTTGTGCTAATAAAATCTTAATCATTAATCATTTTCATGGAGTGAAATATAATGCATAAACTTGCATATACGAAAATTATAAACCTTTGAAAATTGTGAAATCGTACTTAATACATGATAATGATGTGCTAACAAAATTTTGAGAGATCATCATTTTCTCCCCATTTTCATAGAGTGGAATGTAATGCATAAACTTGCATATACGAAAATTATACACCTTCGAACACTGTGAAATCGCACTTAGGACATGATAATGTTATGCTAATAAAATCTTGAGAGATTATCATTTTCATAGAATGTAATGCATAAACTTCCATATACGAAAATTATACACCTTTAGAGTCTTTGAAATTGCACTTAGGACATGATAATGTTGTGCTAATAATATCCTGATCATTTATCATTTTCATGGAGTGAAAAATAATGCATAAACTTGCATATACAAAACTTATACACCTTTGAACACTTTCCCTTCGAATTATATTCAAGTTAAAGTACTGGTGGCAAACTCGTTATTTTGCATTGATAGAGGGGTGCCCCCGATAGATATAGGGGTTATCATGTCCGCTAGATCACAGAGGATAAATGGTTAGTGGGCACGATCTGCGTGATAACTGTCTCGACCAATCAGAGTGTAGCAGCCAAGGTGAGCACATGTGCGAGAGTTTGTGACTAAGAGATAGGGGAAAAATGAGTAGAACTTAAAAACCAAGGGCAAAACCGAGTAGAACTTAAAAACCATGGGCAAAGCTGACAAAAGGATTCAAATAGAAAATAGAAGGAGATTTAAAAATGTAAAATGCTTCTTTTATACAATAAAATACATCTTGGCATACATCAAACTATTTGCAATTCAAATATACATCAGTTTGACAATTATTGCCTCATTTAGACAAACTATGTTTTTAGTGAGAAATGTTTTGGAAGAGGCTTAAGTAGAAAGCCATGAACCTTCATAGATAGTAGGTCATTTGAGAACTGGTGATTTAGGTTAAAACTTGATTTATATACATTTCTTATGGTGGCAGGTCACATAATAAGACTCCCTAGGTAGAAGCCACTATGTTTTGATGTTTTTGAATTTGTTATGCATAAAATGACTCAATTAGATAGCTAAAACCCATTCGTTTACTCTCTATTGACCATCCACCAGAGGGTCAAAGTGAGTATATTGCACACGACAGTGTTAGTACCGGAGGGCAAAACTGAGTACAACCAAACTGCCTATGTTACACTCAAGGGTATAACTAAGCACAACTAAGTCGCCAGGGTTAGACACGAGGGAAAAATGTGACGCACGGTATGAGTGTCGCGGTGCACGGGCGGCAGCGAACGCGTGTGGCCGTGCACGGTGCAGTAGCATACGCAGTTACGCGGTGCACGGTCATGCAATGAAACGTCCCCTCCCTTCACCTTTATAGAGGCCTCCTCACTCTCACTCATCACTCACTTGATCACTCACGCAACCATCTCCATGATACGTCCATTTTGCATCACTATTTTATATCATAATTTACTGTTATTCATTGATATATTTCATATTAAGAGATGATACTTATGTTATTTCATCTATTTTGCATGTTTGATAATTTTTGGAGGATGAACCACCGGAGTCAGGATTCTGATGGAAAAATCGCTGTCTAGATGCAATATTCGCGAAGATCTGAAAATCCCGGAAAATATACAGAAGTTCCTCTTTCTCCAGAAGACGAAGGAATCCAGAAGGGGAAGTGGATATGGGCCATAGGGGGCCCACACCACCCCATGGTGCCCCCATGGGTCGCGCCACCAGGTGGTGTGGCCACCCTGGCCCACCTCTGGCATCGCCCTTTCACCTATATCATCCCCCCAAAACCCTAAGACTCGGGGAGCGACCACAGAAAGATTCCGCCGCCCCTACGGGGCGGAAACTACAGAGAGAGAAAGAGCTCTCCAACAGGCAGAAATCTGCCAGGGAAATTCCTTCCCAAAGGTGGGAGATCATCGCCATCAACACCGTCATCAGGCTAGACTTCATCGGGATCATCATCATCTCCACCAGCACCATCACCACCACTTCATACCGATGTAACAATTGGGTTGAATCTTGCATAGTTCTTAGGGGAAACTTTCCCGGTGTTGATTACTTGTTGTAGTTGATGCTATTGAGTGGAACCATTGAATTATTATTCATGTTCAGATTGTTACTTATCATTATTTCATCTCTGATCTTGATCGATATGATGTATCGTGAGTAGTTCGTTTGGTTCTTGAGGACATGGGAGAAGTCATGTTGTTAGTAGTGGAATTGCGTTGAAGTAATATTCAATGGTTTGATATTTAAGTTGTGGTGCTATTCTTCTAGTGGTGTCATGTGAACGTCGACTACATGATACTTCACCTTTATGGGCCTAGGGGAATGCATTGTGTATTTGGCTACTAATTGTGGGGTTGCCGGAGTGACAAAAACCTAAACCCCCGTTAGGAAACCTTTGCACAAGGGAGTGTAGGATCTCAGACTTAATGTTGTGGTTAGGTTTTTATCTTAATTAATTTCTTGTAGTTGCAGATGCTTGCAAGGGGTGTAATCACAAGTATGTATTAGTCCAAGTAAGGTTGGTACACTAGCATTGGTTCACCCACACAACACTTATCCAACCAAAGAAGATTAATCAACTATATGAAGCAAAAGCACTTGATAGTATTCCCATGTGTCCATGAGAATGTTTGGTCATCTTAAGTAATACAACCGTCTTGTACTTTGCTGAAGAAGGATTGGGACACTTGCTGCAATTATTATTATTGTCTTTTATTTACTCGCACTTTATTTATCTGCATTATCAAAAAACCCTAAAAATCCATGTGCTAGTATTTACAGTGAATTCCTGATCCAAACCACTTGTCAACACCTTCTGCTCCTCGTTGGGTTCGACACTCTTATTTATCAAAAGTACTACGATACACCCCTATACTTGTGGGTCATCAAGACTATTTTCTGGCGCTTTGGCGGGGAGTGAAGCGCTATTGAAGAGTGGAACTAGTAAAGGAAACTTCTGCTGTGAATATTTTTTTTATTTATATTACTTTATTTCAATATGGATAATTCACTTAGTTTCCTGTTTCAGAAATATACTACCACTTCTAGGGTAGTAGATGAACCACCACCTGCTGAATTAGATCCTTTTAAAATACCTAAAAAATCGTTGATCCTATGATGGATAACTACTATTTTGGAGATGGAACTGTCCACCCTAGTGATCATTTGCTTTATATACATGAATTATGCGGATTGTTCAAGTGTGCAGGTATTACACCAGATCAAGTTAAGAAGAAGTTATTCTCCGTATCATTGAAAGGTAGAGCTGAGGAATGGTATAAGCTGCTAAAGAATGGCCAATCTATAGAATGGGAGGAAATTATACCTCTCTTTTATTCTAAATTCTATCCTCCTAGATTATGCATCCCCTCCACATGGCGACTCAGGGCGAGGCCATGAATTTCCTATCGGTAACTCCTAATCTAGAATTTAGTTATCTCTAAGGACTTATCTAACTGAGCCAAACTATGACTAATAGCACTTCAATCTTGTTGATTGTGATGCATCAGGGAGCAGCTTATTTCATAAGTAAATATAACATGAATACTCTCTCTGTAATAAGTGACTTCACTTGTCTAGATATGTATAAATCTAATCATAAGATTCATAAAGATCGAAATCAAATATATAACTTTTGGCCTTGTGATGGAGAGAGTACTGCTCAAGCTTGGGGGAAATTGAAGGTACTAATGCTTAAATGTCCTATTCATGAGCTCCCGAATAATATTATTATTAATAACTTTTATGCAAGGCTTTCTCTTCACGATAAGGATTTATTAGATGCTTATTGTGCTGGATCATTTACACGTATGGAAGAAGAAGCTAAATAGGATCTTCTATACCGTATTCAAGAAAATACTGAAGCATGGGAGAATGACAAAGGAAGAAAGTCAGGTATTAATTATGATTATGAATGCATTAAATCTTTCATGGGAACTGATGACTTTCATAATATTAGTACTGAGTATGGTCTTGATTCCCAAAGTATTGCAAATTGTTTTAAAGCCTTTGCCTCTTATATTTAAATTCCCCCAAAGGAATGGAACAAGTATCATGAGCCATATAAATATATTGTTAATTGTGTTCCTGCTAGAAACATTGAAGTTTGTACTGTTGATCGTATTTTGCCTGAACCTTATATTGAGAAAATACCTTTCCCAGCTAAGGTAAATGAGCATTCTATGATAGCTACTATGGTTAACAAAAGTACAAAGAAAGCTTTAGAACCTGATGAACAAATAAATGTTGAACCTGCGGTAGCAATTGTGAAAGACCTTGTCACTAAAAATGTAGAAGATGGACACATTATCTTCTATGAAGATGCTTCTAATATTGTTGCACATCCTAGCAAAACTAGGAAATCTAGTGTCCCTGTACTTTCTGTTAGAATTGGTGATCATTTCTATTGTGGTTTATGTGATATTGATGCAAGTTCAAGTGTTATTCCTTATGAGATTTACAAAGAAATTATGCATGAAATTGGTCCTTGTGAACTTGAAGAAATCTATGTGGTTATTCAGCTTGCTAATAGAGAAACCATCTATCCAATTGGTATTGTAAGATATGTGGAAGTTCTTTTTGGTAAGACTAAATATCCTGCTGATTTTCTAGTACTTGGTTCAGCTGCTAGTAAAACTTGTCCTATCATTTTTGGTAGACCTTTCTTGAAGACTTGTGGAGCTATTATAGATTGTAGGAAGGAAAAGATTTTAACTAAATTTGATGGAGAATCTTATGAGTTTAATTTTTCCAAATTTGCTAAAGCTCCTTATGAAAATGAATTGCCTAATGAGGATTTTAGAGTTCAAGTACTTGCCACTATTGATCCAGTTTTCAATCTTAAACCTCTATTTGATGATTTAAAAATGCTTATTTTGAGGATAAGAATGTTTCATGTGATAGTTACATTATTAATTTTATTTATAATGCTACTGAAAGTTATTATGAGAGAGGGAAACATTGTTTTATGCATCTCAATAATATTAAGTTTCCCCTCTTTATTTTGAAATTTTTGATGTTGCATTTGTTTTGCCTTCCTATGCTAGTAGCATCTTGTTTCAATAATTTGTTTTCTTACAAAATTCCTTTGCATAGTAAGTGGGTTAGACTTAAATGTGTTGGATATTTGCTTCTTGATGCTCTATTTTACTTAAAATTCATACTTCTTATGTGAGTATCATTGAAATTATCATGCCTATCTTAATGGCTATAAATAAAGAGCTTTTGGGAGACAACGCATTTTATTTTGCTTTCAGTTTATTTTTGTTTATTTGAGTCTTGGAAGTTATTGCCTCTGTAATAACCTCTCCTTATCCTTTTTGTTTGGTTCTTGTGTCAAGATTAGCCTCTAATGAGAGGGAGGTAAGATTTGGGGAAGTTGCTATCCCGAAACAGATTTTTGTGCTTCACTGAAAAAATCATGAAAAATCCCAGAACGTCGTACTAATCTGTAATTTTTTGTGTGCATGCTCTGGGTTATTATCTAACTTTCTTTAGTTTTGCACTTTTATATTTGAGCAATAGAAGATTTATGAAAAATGATCTTTACCTGCAGGTCTATTTTGACAGATTTCTGTCATTATTTGCATTTGCCTCTTAAGTCGATTTCCCTTTGAATTCTTCGGAGATTTTGAAAGGAGTTGGTACAGTAGCTTATGTTTTGATGGATGCTTTACTTGTTTTGAAACTGAACCCAATGGTTTATTATTTTGCATACACTAATGTTGCTAATGAAGATTGTGTGAAGTTTTGTATGAAATAAATTTTCAAGTATTGGGAGAGAATGATGTAATGAGATGAAGAATGGTCAAAGGCTCAAACATTATATTTCTGGATATTCTTATAATGAAAATATTGATATTATTCAAGTGGTGACTCCGGAGGAATTTATTAAAGACCAAATTCAGGAATCTGCAGACTCCGTTTTCGAATAGGTAAAAGTGCTGGTAATAAAGGATCACGAAAAACTTTCCAATTTATAGTTTTGCAGTTTTTTATTTAATATGGAAGATAATGAGTCGAAATAGGGAAGGAAATGGATCCCTGGTGGCTCACACCACCCCGTGGCGCGGGCCCACCTGGCCGCGCCACCAGGGGGTGTGGCCACCCCGGAGCTCGTCTCTGTCCCGTTTTCTCCCAGTACCTTCCTTTTGTCATTAAACTTCATGATATATAATCCCCCGGATCCCCCGAGGTCCTTATATCATGTTCTCGTCGTGTTTTCATTTTGACCTGTTTCTGTCAGGAACTATTCTCAAGTTTAGAAGCACAACTCTACGACATGCAAAATCAAAACTATGAGTATGCGGCTAGGGTTAAACGCATAAGTTGTGCTGCTAGTTTTAGGATATTGGAAACCAAGACGTCCTTTGTTGATGGGGAGCCTTTACCTTGGAAGTCTGATGATGAAAAGGAACCACCACAACCATCGAAGGAGTAACTCGTCATCAGGTTTTGGCATCCCCTTGGTTTGTTCCAAGCTTGGGGGAGTGCCGCGGTATCATATCATTATCTTTCATCTTTTTACCTTTTTAGTGCAGTCATATCATGAATAGAGAAGTTATCATATAGGATGGTTTGCATTGTGGAAGTATCTCTCCTCTAGTTGGTTATCTATGTATCCCTTGGTGTGAGTGCCGTTATGGAATATTAATGAGAAGTTTCATCATTTACTTTTTGCACATCTTATTTTAGTTTGGAATTTCTGTTATATGATTGATATTGTTGTTAGTATTGGTATCACTTTGGGAGCATTAGGTAAATTTAGTTGGTTTTGGCAAACCTAGCTTTGGTCAGTAGCAACACTACTTGAGGATTGAATGGAAAAGAGAAAAGTACTTATAGATATATTATTTAATTTTCTTTCTTTCTTGATTGGCTCATAAGCTTAGTATTCCCAAGTTAAGATATTTTGTGTTTTCAAGGAAGATTGCATGGTTGTTTCTATCAGTTGTATGTTTGTGTGTTTCCTTCAACACTTACGCTTGCTACCCAGCCTTGCTAGCGAAAAACCTGTACTGAGAGGGAATGCTTTTCGTGCATCCAATCCTTGAGCTAAAACCTATGCCATATGTGTCCACCATATCTACATATTAACATTATTGCTATTCCAAGTAAATTTTCGAGTATTATCTATCTTCCAAATTAAAATTATTTGTTATGTGAAAAGTAGTGATTAAAGCTCTCATGAACTTGATGTCACACTTTATTTTCTTGCACTTAATAAACTTGAACCATTGTGTCATCTATGTTGCCTATATGATTGCAAGTTATAGGTTGGGAGTTAGCATAACCATGATGTCATGGGGAACGCTTTCAACACCTATACATATTATCTAGATGATATCATGATCTTTTGTTTATGGATGTCGGCGGTGTGAAATAAAAGGGGAGCTTGTAAGTCCATGGAGTATTATATATGTGTTAGAGAAACGCCTGGGAGGCTAGCCTAAGCCATGCCTAATCATGGTGGAAACTTGCAGCATAACCATAGTGAGCAATCTATAAAGCATCTTGAGAAAAAAAATATAAAAAAAGAGAAGAAAAAAATATATAGAAAAAAAGAGAAAAATAAAGCATCATACTCATGGTAAATAAGAAGATTGCTGAGATGCTCATTGTATGTTGCCTTGTCATTTTGATATGGGATAGCTCTTGTATCATGGGGCAAAGGGTACCCCGTTGACGGTTCTCTATGATACACATATACTTACAATGGCAAGAACTTGCTTGTAACTAAAGTTGAGTAGGCATGAGGAACGTCTCTCGTACTCAAGGGACAGGATATTTCCAACTTATGATTTGTCAAGCATATACTTCATATTTGTCTCACTTTAACCTTAATCACTTCAAAATGCTTATGATAGGGGCAATGAGAGCTCAAAGCTAGTAAGTACCATAATTTTTTTGGAAGCTCTTTATGAAACTTAAAATCCCCGCTTCCCTCTACGAAGGGTCTATCTTTTACTTTTAAGTTGAGTTAGTAAACATATTCCTTTCTATCTCAAGCAAGCATTTGAGTTGTTGTGATTCAACCATCCATATGTTGATTTATTCAATCTTATTCCTTATGTTCCTTGTTTTGCACATTGCTCTTATCTGAATGAATACTACTTTGAAAGCTATCATTGTAAAAAGCCTATTATTTTGAGCATGAGACTCCTGCAATATAAAATCCATTATAAAAGTTTTGCTTAAAACTGAGTATGATTTGTCAACTGTTCTCTGACCAAGAACAATGTTTTCCATTACCAATTATGATTTCCTTTGTGCATCTTTATTGAGACTCCCATACTCGTTGAATTCAAGTTATATAAGAGTAAGTTGTTTTATATTATGACTTGTGTATTAATGAATGTGATGCTTCTTGTCCGTATTCTTTTATCGACACTTCACTCCATAAACATGTGGTCATGTTTATTTAGTTCAACTTTCTCTTGGGGACAAGCGAGGTATAAGCTTGGGGGAGTTGATACGTCCATTTTGCATCACTATTTTATATCATAATTTACTGTTATTCATTGATATATTTCATATTAAATGATGATACTTATGTTATTTCATCTATTTTTGCATGTTTGATAATTTTTGGAGGATGAACCGCCAGAGTCAGGATTCTGATGGAAAAAATCGCTGTCTAGATTCAATATTCACGAAGATCTGAAAATCCCGGAAAATATACAGAAGTTCCTATTTCTCCAGAAGACGAAGGAAGCTAGAAGGGGAAGTGGAGATGGGCCACAGGGGGCCCACACCACCCCTTGATGCGCCCCCGGGCCGCGCCACCAGGTGGTGTGGGCACCCTGGCCTACCTCTGGCATCTCCCTTTCGCCTATATCATCTCCTCGAAACCCTAAGACTCAGGGAGCAACCACAAAAAGATTATGCCGCCTCTGCGGGGCGGAAACTGCAGAGAGAGAAAGAGCTCTCCGGCAGGCAGAAATCTACTGGGGAAATTCCTTCCTGGAGAGGGCATATCTTCTCCATCAACACCGTCATCAATCTAGACTTCATCCGGATCATCATCATCATCATCTCCACCAGCACCATCACCACCACTTCGTACCGCTGTAACAATTGGGTTGAATCTTGCATAGTTCTTAGGGGAAACTTTTCGGTGTTGATTACTTATTGTAGTTGATGCTATTGAGTGGAACCATTGAATTATTGTTCATGTTCAGATTGTTACTTATCATTATTTCATCTCTGATCTTGATCCATATGATGTCTCCTGAGTAGTTCGTTTAGTTCTTGAGGACATGGTAGAATTCATGTTGTTAGTAGTGGAATTGTGTTGAAGTAATATTCAATGGTTTGATATTTAAGTTGTGGTGCTATTCTTCTAGTGGTGTCATGTGAACGTCGACTACATGATACTTCACCTTTATGGGCCTAGGGGAATGCATTGTGCATTTGGCTACTAATTGTGGGGTTGCTGGAGTGACAGAAACCTAAACCCCCGTTAGGAAACCTTTGCACAAGGGAGTGTAGGATCTTAGAGTTTAATGTTGTGGTTAGGTTTTTATCTTAATTACTTTCTTGTAGTTGTGGATTCTTGAAAAGGGTATAATAACAAGTATGTATTAGTACAAGTAAGGTCGGTACATTAGCATAGGTTCACCCACACAACACTTATCCAACCAAAGAAGATTAATCAACTATATGAAGCGAAAGCACTTGACAATATTCCCATGTGTCCTTGAGAATGTTTGTCCTCATAAGTAATACAACCAGCTTGTCCTTTGCTGAAGAAGGATTGGGACACTTGGTGCAGTTATTATTATTGTCTTTTATTTAGTCACACTTATTTATCTGCATTATCAAAACCCCTAAAAATCCGTTTGCTAGTATTTACAGTGAATTCCTGACCCAAACCACTTGTCAACACCTTTTGCTCCTCGTTGTGTTCGACACTCTTATTTATCAAAAGTACTACGATACACCCCATATACTTGTGGGTCATCACTCCACTGTCCCATCACCTTCTGCAACCCCCCTTCCCCCCAAGAAAACCCCAACCACGTCGGTAATGGAGAAGAATATCATGGTGGCCATCGTCGCCTCCAAGGCCTTCGAAGAGGATGCCCCCGTCCCTGTATAGGCCCCCATCGAGGCATCGAAGGTAGCCACCATCCTTGTCCAAACCTCGTCCCTGCTTCCGTCGTAGCCGCCGACAAGGAGGCCCCCGCTGGTCTCGGGCAGATCCCGCTCGGCTGGGACCCCTACGCGGAGGAGGATTACATCAAGCTGGAGAACCCCTACGACACCAGCATCGCCGACCCATGGTAGGAGGTAACTAGTGATTTCTCCCCTTCCTTTGTTCTTCCCCCATTCCCATTGTTGGATGCTAGATCGTGTGTTATTAGGGTTCGACTTTTCATATTTGCAATCATTGGATGCTAGGTATTTTTATAGTAGCTAATCCTCTTGCGTTAAATCTTGTATTTCAACGAATACCCCTCTTTGTATTTCAATACTATTTTATTTGTCCTCCAAGTTGTAGTTAAGGGGTTCCCTAGTTAGTACTAGCGTCGATCTATAGTTGGGGTCAATATTCGATTTGGTTTGAGATTTGGGGATTGGGGAATAATCAGGGGATCTCAATCTGTTAATTTATGCAAGTAATCAATCCCGATAATCAAGGTATCTCAATCATGTCCTTATTGCACTCTACTGTTTTTTCTAACAGGTGGATAGCAATGACGTCAGCAGTGACGACGAGTCCAAGGACACCAAGACTCGTCAGGTGCTGAGGAGGCTGATGTCTGGCCAGTATGACAACTTCTTATCCGGTGATGTCTATAGGTGCCTCTTCTACACAAGGAGCCTCACCACCGACTTCAACTCCCTCGTGAAGCATGCCGAGGACGTGAAGACGTGCGGACTATCCGTGAACGTCCACGGCTTTAGAGCCAAGCAGCAGGCGCTCAGTTTTCACCTCCGCAACCTCCAGAAGGTGGCCATCGAGGAGGGTCGCGTGCCCCCGATCAAGCCCAAGGAGCCCAAGGTCAAGGGACTGGGTAGCAAGAAGTGGAGGAAGCGCCATAGGGAGGAGGCGGAGGCCCTCCATTAGGGGCCACTGATATTCTGCTGCTACTTCTGCTGTAAAGCAACTTCTTTTGTATTGTTTGTGTTGAACTTATCCGGTGCTGCTGAGCAGCCTAATTATTGAACCTCGTTAAGTACCGTACTATATATCCTATATTAGCTGCTTTATCTACATATGATCTATTTACTAAATGTATTTATGGTGCTGGTTAGATTTGCTGCTCTAGATTTGTTACCAGATTGAAAAATAAAGGCCAAAAGGAATAATGAATAAAGAGAGAAGCTTCTCTAGATTCGCTACCTTTTTGGCAAAAAACACACAACTATTAGCGAGATAGAAGAGAAAAAGGCGTTCTTATAAAGGCCAATCATAAAAATAACAAAAAAGAAACCTTCTAATTTAGACGACAGTGTGCACATAACCACCAAACATGCCCCCACGTGGTCCCACACCACGTTCCCTATAATGCGTTTCCAACAAATCGAGCCCACGCAGTCCCAGATGGCACAACCCCACATATCAGCATAACATGTTACTGACCAATCAGCCATGCGTGGTCCCACATCACGTGGCCCCGCACATCAGCCAACGGTCAACCTGACAGTAGCTGTTGTTCGAGCTCTTTGATGATTTCCGCAAAGGAGATGGGCAAAACTGAGGGAAAGTTAAGTGTCTCGGGAAAACTGAGTACAACTAATGAACCAGGGGCATGAAAATTTAAATCTCTAGAATTTTACAGTAGAGGTAGGAGTACATTTTACATCAAGGACCTAAAAATAATAAAATTATATCGAGCTACATACATTTAGCACAAAGGACCCTACAAAAATAAAGCAACAAAAATAGTCGAGTTTGACTCCTCGAGAGAGCAGTTGATCGAGCCATACTCTTCGTACTACTTCCTCTCTCGATTGTTTTCAAAATATGGCCAGATTTGTCGGCATGCAAATTTTTGGATATGGATCATCAACATAAAGTATGATGTTGATATGGCCATGATCTTGGTCGTTCGGCTTGAAATCCGAGAATGTTCATAATCATTTATAACTAAGCTTAAATTCGTTTAGATTTTACCACTTACACTTAGGTTAGAATTTTACACGGATGGTGGGAGTATGCTTTAAACAAAGGACCTAAAAATAGATAAAATTACATTAAGGTACATACATTTAGCACAAGGGCCCTAATATAATTAATCAAGGAAAACAACAGGGTTCGTCTCCTTCTCGAAAGAGCAGATGATTGAGCCATACTCTTCATACACCTCCTCTCTCGATTGTTTTAAAAATATGACTAGATTTGTCAGCATGCAAATTCTTGTATATGGGATCATCAACATAAAGTATGATGTAGATAGGGCCATGACCTTGGTCGTTCTGCTTGAAATCCAAGAATGTTTATACTCATTGACAACTAAGCTTAAATTCGTTTAGATTTTACCACCTACTTTTATGTTAGAATTTTACACGGGCGGTGAGAGTACATTTTACATCAGGGACCTAACAAATAGGACAATTACATCGAGATCTATACATTTAGCACAATAGACCCTAAAATAATTAAGCAAGAAAAACAGTCGGGTTCGACTCCTTCTCGAGAGGGTAGGTGATCAAGCCATACTCTTCATGCTACTTCCTCTCTCGATTGTTTTTAAAATATGGCTAGATTTGTTGGCATAAAAATTATTGGATACAGGATCATGAACATAAAGTATAATATAGATATGGCCATGACCTTGGTTGTTCGGCTTGAAATCCAAGAATGTTCATACTCATTGACAACTAAGCTTAAATTCGTTTAGATTTTACCACTTACTTTTAGGTTAAAAAAATTCACGGGCGGTGGGAGTACATTTTACACCAAGGACCTAAAAATGGAAAATTACATCGGGGTCCATACATTTAGCACAAAGGACCCTAAAATAATTAAGCAAGGAAAACAGCCGGTTTTGGCTCCTTCTCGAGAGAGCAGCTGATGGAGCCATGCTCTTCATACTACTTCCTCTTTGATTGTTTTCAACATATGGCCAGATTTGTCGGCATGCAAATTCTTGGATATGGGATAATCAACATGAAGTATGACGTAGATATGGCCATGACCTTGGTCATTCAGCGTTAAATCCAAGAATATTCATTCCCATTGAAAACTAAGCTTAAATTAGTTTAGATTTTTTCACTTACTTTTAGGTTAAAATTTTACACGGGCGATGCGAGTACATTTTACATCAAGGACCCCAAAAGAGGGAAAATTACATTGAGGTTCATGCATTTAGCACATAGGGCCCTAAAATAATTAAGCAAGGATTTTTTTGGTTTTGGCTCCTTCTCGAGAGAGCAGCGGATCGAGCCATACTCTTCATTCTACTTACTCTTTGATTGTTTTCAAAATATGGCCAAATTTCTCGGCATGCAAATTCTTGGATATGGGATCATCAACATAAATTATGATGTTTGATTATTTTCAAAACAAGGACAAAAAAAATTACATGCAGATTATTAGCAAGATGCTAAATATTTCAAAAAAGAACCTTGGTGGTTTTGATATATTGAATTCTTGGTGGGTACTACCATCAAAAGATATTATATTTGTAGCACTTTCAGAGAAATCTACCACTTACTTTTAGGTTAAAATTTCACCCAACATTGAGAACTAAGCTTAGATTCATTTAAATGGGTGAACTTAGCTAGGAATATTAAGAACTTGTAAAACTTGGTCTAATCGTAAGTGAAACATGGTCCAAACTTTGTCTCGGAAATGGGCTTGTGGTATTATGAGCCATATTCTTCGTACTTTCTTTAATTTAAAGGAAAACATATTCTTTTTACTCTGAAAATTAAAAAATGGTTTTTTTGTTCCTAAAAGTTTGAAACTTCCATTATTGGCAGCATTATTGTCCACCATGCCAAGATGTGCCCATCTACCAAATAGTATTATGTACATATATGGCCATGTATTTACCCTTGTTGTTTGGCTTGAAGCCTAAGAATGTTCATACACTATAGGCCATATTGCGAAGCAGATTTATTTTTTCAAAAGTTGTGAAGATTCGTGATTGTTAACATGCAAATTCTTAGCAAGAAATTAAATCTTTCAAAAATCTCATTGGTTTTCGATACATTGGTTGCATGGTGGTTACCATCAAAAGATAGATGTAGAACTTTAAGAGCAATATACCACTTACTCGTATTCCAGATTTTACATAATATTGAAAATTGGCTTAAATTCTTTGGGAAGTAGGAAGTAGTAATTTATTTGCGAAAAAAAGAGCGCTCCTCACTTTCGAATCAGCTTATTGCGGGTGTTCTTAGTGCTTCATCTTACTAGGGTGTGAAATGGAACGCATGGAGGTGGAGTAGTTGGGAGTAGGAAGACTGCCAGATCAGAGTGGTGATGTAGTATCAAACCACCCCTTGTCCACCACTTAAGTAGTACTAGTACTGCATATGGCAATCTTTTGAATATCCCCCCCCTACAATTTACTAGTACTACTCACTATACATATACCTTGTGTCAGGAACTCATCGCAGCTTTGCTCTGACATCGCACCTCCTTCAAATCCACCTCTTTGATGCTCTCGCGATGCCTCCTCTACACTCTCGGTCCCTTCTTGCTCCTAGTTTTTTTAACACAGGGAAATTCCTAGTGGCAATATTGTTTACCATGACAATATTTTACCACCACTTACTTTTAGGTTAAAATTTTACACGGGCAGTGGGAGTACATTTTACAACAAGGACCTAATAAAAAAGAGAAAATTACATTGAGGTACATACATTTAGCACAAAGGGCCCTAAAATAATTAAGCAAGGAAAACAGCCAGGTTCGGATCCTTCTCGAGAGAGCAATTGATCGAACCATACTCTTCATGCTACTTCCTCTGTCGATTGTTTTCAAAATTTGGCCACATTTGTCGGCATTCAAATTCTTCGATATGGGATCATCAATATAAAATATGATGTAAATATGGCCATGATCTTGGTCGTTCGGCTTGAAATCCAAGAATGTTCATACTCATTGACAACCAAGCTTAAATTCATTTAGATTTTACCACTTACTTTTAGGTTAGAATTTTACACGGGTGGTGGGAGTATTTTACATCAAGGACCCAAAAAGAAAATTACATCAAGGTCTATACATTTAGCATAAAGGGCCCTAAAATAATTAAGCAAGGAAAACAGTCAGTTCGACTCCTTCGCAAGAGAGCAGTTGATCGAGCCATAATCTTCATACTACTTCCTCTCTCGATTGTTTTCAAAATATGGCCAGATTTGTCAGCATGCAAATTCTTGGATTTGGGATCCTCAACATAAAGTATGATGTAGATATGGCCATGACCTTGGTCGTTCGGCTTGAAATCTGAGAATGTTTATAGTCATTGACAGATAAGCTTGAATTCATTTAGATTCTACCACTTACTTTTAAGTTAGAATTTTACACGGGTGCTGGGAGTACATTTTACATCAAGGACCTAACAAATAGGACAATTACATCGAGGTCCATACATTTATCACACAGGTAGCTAAAATAATTAAGAAAGGAAAACTGTCGGGTTCGACTCTTTCTCGAGAGAGAAGGTGATCAAGCCATACTCTTCATGCTACTTCCTCTCTCTATTGTTTTCAAAATATGGCCACATTTGTTGGCATGCAAATTCTTGGATATGGGATCATCAACATAAAATATGATGTATATATGGCCATGACCTTGGTCGTTCGGCCTGAAATCCAAGAATGCTCACACTCATTGACAACTAAGGTTAAATTCGTTGAGATTTTACCACTTACTTTTAGGTTAAAATTTTACACGGGCAGTGGGAGTACATTTTACATCAAGGACCTAAATGGGAAAATTACATCGAGGTCCATACATTTAGTACAAAGGACCCTAAAATAATTAAGCAAGGAAAACATCCAGGTTTGGCTCCTTCCCGAGAGAGCATCTGATCCAGCCATGCTCTTCGTACTACTTCCTCTTAGCTTTCACACACGTGGGGAAAAGCATAGATCTATTAAAGCACAAAGAGTATTTATGTAGACTCTAGCCTAAGTGCCACCATGGCATGAACGCTGTAACTTTCACACACATGGGGAGAGCAAAGATCTAATGAAGCACTTGAGTAACAGAGTAGATCTACTTGATTACAAAGCTCATAATCATAAGATCACGCATAGAGAGAGAGATGAACACATAGCTACCGGTAGAGCCCTTAGCCTCGAGGAAGAACTACTCCCTCCTCATCATGGGAATCAGCAACGGTGATGGAGATGGTGGTGGAGATCAATGGAGATGGATCTGGGGGCACTTCCTCGTCCCGGCAAGGTGTCGGAACAGAGACTTTCTGTCCCCCGAATCTCCCCTTGGGTGGCGGTGGCACTACGGAGGTTTTCGTGGATTTCTTCTGGAAGTATGATGGATTATTTAGGGTTTCTGCATCGGGGGCTTCTTATAGGAGAAGAGGCAAGGCTGGGAGGCGACCGGAGGGGCCACACCCTGCCTAGGCACGGGTCCACCCTAGCCTGCTCCTGGGGGGTGTGGTGGCCCTATGGCACCTCTCCGTCTCCCCTTCTGGCTTTGTGACGCCCATGGTAAAATATTGGCTTTGGCTTTTGTCCCGTCCAATTCCGAGAATATTGATTTTCTGCCTTTCTGGAACCAAAAACAGAAGAAGGCAGACAACTGGCACTGTGGCAACTTGTTAATAGGTTAGTTCCAGAAAAGATATAAAAACACCTCAAACAAAGACAAAGCAAAGAAAAGTAGATCCTAAACAAGTATGGAACATCAAAAATTATAGATATGTTTCCAACGTATCAGCTATATTGGCCAAGTAGTTGCTAGTGACTCCAAGAGGGGGTATTTATGCTCGATAGTGGATTCATGCCTCTAGTTTCCAAGGGAAGTGACAGAAATATCTTCGGTTGTAGATGTGATGTTGCCACTAGGGAGAAAACAACGGTCTCTTGTTCATGGAACAAGTGGATTGTTTACCTTACACACTTTGGTTAAAGCAGTTGTCTGTTGCTTGCAACTTAATACTGAAGGGGGTTCGGATGATAACCTAAAGGTGGACTTCTAGTCATAGATGCAGTTGGATGGCGGTCTATGTATATTGTTGTATTGCCCAATCGAATCTCATAGGATCTTTTTGTCTAGTATTGCATTGTTATGCCTTGCTCAGTCCTGTCAATTGCCCTGCTATAATTTGTTTACCCTTCATGCCATGTTGTTTATCTAAGGAGAGCACCTCTAGTGAACTATGAACTCCGGTCCAATCTTTACCATTGATACATCTTCCACTGTTACTGTTTACTTGCTGCAAACCATCATCACCTTCTATACCATACAGTTAATCCTTTGTTACAGCAACCGGTGAGATTGATAACCTCATTGTTAGTTGGGGCAAAGTCTTGAGTTTGTGTTGTGCAGTTTTCCATGTTGCTTGCAACACCTTTGAGGCGTTTCCTTCCTCCTACCGGCTTGATAACCTCGATTTCTTACTGAGAGAAAACTTGTTGCTGTGCTGCATCATACCTTGCTCTTGGGGTTTCCCAACGGGGTGTTCAACATGCATCAATGACCTACTTCCCTGAGTACTACTAGCAGCACCATCAACCGCCGCCGAACGATGGCAACAACTAAGCATGGCAACAACATAAGCTTGGGGGAGGTTTTGAAAACCACCAAACATGCATTCATATTTTATTTCTTCTTTTGATTTGTTTCGTTTGCCAAGAATAGCATGCTTACTTTCAGTTTGCATTCTTAAAACCAAAAACACAAAAAAATTAGCCGTAACCTTTATTTGCAAATTTGTTTCTTTATCTTTTTCGGAGATTGCTCAATTTCGGGTGACTTGGCAATAGGGAAATATAGAGAGAATTCGACTCAAGTACGAGAACGAAGCAAGCAAGAGGAGGTATCACATTCCTTTCATCACCTCTCCTGCAACTTTAAATTGATCCTACAATTATTTACTCGCTTGCGCTTGAGTCACTCCCCACCTAGCTTGTTATCCTATAAATTATATTCCTTTGCTAGTGTCCTCTTTTAGCTTTGAAATAATGAGCAATGAACTTGGTTAAAATATTTCCTACATTTTTACAACAAGAAAACACATCCAAGATATGACTTGAGTCCGTGTTTATCCCAAAGGATTTGATTTTAGAAACTAATCAACCCCATTGAGCTTAATGTAAATAGACTCGATAACACCCTGGAATGAAATTTTCTGATAAAATGGATACTTCGAAGTAGTAGAGATTATGCCACTACTTTTTCTAATAACTATAGTAGGATATTGCTTTACACGTGTCACTACAACACTGTCGTACTCCATGGGGAACTATTAACTTTGCTGGCCAACGAACGATCTAAATGTAGGAAACAACTTGATTTCGGCTATTGAGTTATATAAACGTTTGTAGCTACAATGCTATGACGTGTAAAAAATTTAGTCTCATTGTTGTTTTACATTCCAAGTGAAGTTGTAGTACTCATCTGACCCACTATTTCTCAACAGCTATCCATTGGCATGGTCACAAGTGCACAACACAGCCCCAATTAATATGTTAAAAACAGTAGCATGATTTCTCTATGGAAGAGCTAAAGTTTTTAAAAACAAGTAAAGGAAAAAGGTGCTTTGAGAGTCTTGAAATTTTGACGTGGGAGTAGATGAGTTGTTCTTAAATTAAATGTTCTTGGTGTAAACTTGAGTACTCTTAATTGATTAAAGGAACAAGAGCAAAAAAGTTTTCATCTCTCAATAAGAGAGAAACCAAAAAGATTTGTTTCACTTTCCTAGCTAAACTTTTTACACTCGCTCATGCATATGATTTATTTGCTAGCAAGATATACGTGGTTAGGAAGTGAACTCAGTGCAATCTTTTGAATATTTGTATGGTCATGTTTAAGATTGCAGGAAATGTGAAGAAAAGAATTTGACACCAATTCAAGCTTGTAAGTTCTTTTATTTGAGTTTCAAATCTCTGATATCCTTTCTTATTTCCTTGTCACTCGAGGGCGAGCAACATCTAAGCTTGTGGTAGTTGATAGCTGTGAGATTCTACACATTTTTTACGGTTTCTATCGATGGTTTTCGTTTGGATTTGATGGTTTTCTAGCTTTACCTAACGCTAATACTTTGATAGCGAAGAAAACTTGGTTTTTAATGTGTGTTTTAGGTTCTAAACATCAACAGAGGGATTTAACAGCAAAAACACAATATTTAGACGAAAACAAGCAAGTCTCTTTTTGGAAGCAGTCGAGGGGAGTTTACTGAAGATTTAATGAGCAACTATACGACGAGAATATTTCTCTGGCCGTATAGTTCCCGCCGTATAGCTGCCATCTCCTGCGTTTTATTAGAAGGGACAACTTTCATGAAGAGGCCAAGGAAGAAAATAGAACACACGAGCCGCCATACCATCCAGAAGGGAGAAACAAGGGATCCAGAGAAGAAGGGGAAGACGTTCTTCATCTCGCTCCATGATCTTCGATCTCCTAGCCACCACACCTCCATAGCCATTACTTGTACTTGAGAGAGAGAGAGAGAGATATCCAACTTGCAAGACTAGTGTTTGAGATTGTTCTTCCCATCTTGAATTGTGTTGGATTTATTTCTATTTCTTATTGTATATGTCTATTGTAATATCAAGAACTCCTTTTATTTAATTATATCGATGATGCTTTCTTCTCTCATATGTGAGTAAGTTCCCTTGGGCATGGGGTATGTAGGGGATCGGTAGATGTGATGTGCCTATATAATCTCCATTAAGTTTGTGGTTGATTTTAATTACTATATTATGTGTGTTTGACTATCTGTGGGATGCTTAATGTCTGTTGTCAAATTAAGGGCCCAGACAACATGATGCTTTGTTCTACATAGATAGAATCATGTTTGCTAGCAGACCCGGCGACCCTCGAGTGACACGGGGATATCAATGGGAAACTAGTTTGACTCAAGGATAACGAGGAACCACCGAGCTATTGCATTAGTCTGATCCAATGAGCTTAATTGCTAAGCAACCTGAAGGATCTTAATCGTCTAGTGACTGACCATGGTTGTGGTAAACAGGCTAGTAGGATTACTGAAGTTGGGATGAAATCTCCCAAGAGTAGTTCCGGCTAATTATGGATTGCTCGCCTACACACATACTTATAAGATTATAATTGTTACACTTATCACTCATCCACCCGGCACATTCACTATCACCATTAACTGAATCTCCCCACGCCTACTTTGTCATCTGCAGAAAACAACAAACAAATCATTCTTTACTTTTATGCTTTTTATTTCTGAAGTTTACATTCTAGTTTTATTTAAGTACTTCCATTTAATCCAAAATCTATTCTTATTTCAACACTTGCAGTCAATTCACTTGAAGACCTGTGACAACTTCGGGTGTGACAGAGACTTCACTAATAAACACTTACCTTTGGGCTCCCCGTGGGATCAACATCTTAAATTCAAAACTAGCTACAAACAATTTGTACATTTGCCTCCATCAATAACTAATAGTGATATACTGGTACTTGTTTAGATCAATGCAGTAGATGGTCTTGCTCTTCTTTTGAAACATGGCCAGAATAAGGTCTCTCTCTTTCCTTTTGAATTATGGCCTTGCCACATCTATTGAATTTAATGTCTGCATTGTTAAATCTGTAAATTATTTTGATCATTACCTATACTGCTAATCGGTCACTTTGAAATGTTGTTGGGTCAAGTGTTGCTGATTATGTAATGGGACTCTATTGATATTTTCTGTTTTATTCCATACTGCCGAATATTTCAAATGCTAGTGAATCTGTCAGATGTCCTGTCATTTTTATTACTAAAGTATTTTGTAAAACTAATACTGATGGAACGGTACATGTTTAGACCAAGGGTAGTAGATGGTCGGTCTTTCTTTTCTTTTGAAACATGGCCTTGTCATAATCTAGATGAGGCTTGGGCATTTTGGGTTGCATATGTGTTGGTCACACATGCATTGATGTAAGAACAAGGTATGAACACAAAAGCAGTCTTGATCGTCAGTTTTGCATGCTCCAATGATAGAGTGTGTTCATAGAAAAGGGAAAACTGAATCAAGAACTAACTATCCATATATTGTTATTAAATTTTAGTGTTTGCTGAATCGTCCACTTTGAAATGTTGCTGAACATGTCAAGCATGGATGATTATGAACTTAGAATCTGTCGATATTTTTATGTCTTATTCTACCTACTGAATCTTTCAAATATTAGTACTAAATCTGTCAAAAGTTTTGTTGTTGCTACCTGGCTATTTTCACTAGAGCTTTTGCCTTTCTTTCATCAGAACCGTTGGATGTGTTTTGAGCTAGAATCTAGTAACACCGGGAAAAACCTTGAGAAGTATCATGCCAATTCAAGCCCTGATTGGTTTCACCTTTAGCACTGTTTTAAGGTGACGTGCCTTGACATACTGTCTGATGCAGCTTGTCACGATATGGAATATTCCACAAATACATCCGCAATATTGCTTGGGTAGCGGTTCCCAAATAGGATCCCGAGGTTAACTCGATGGGTAATCTTGATCACCACTTTATGCAAAAACGAGATCCTCGTTTTTATGGAATTCATGTCCATTTTCGAGATGAGAGGGGTAAAAATATAGCATGATTTCTCCAAGTGATGTCATAGGGTATCAGTCCATCTTTGGCACGGGCGGAGGGTGTGTCCATGGTTCTTTTGAATTTTCACATATATCTGTCAAAAGAATTATCGCTTTTCCCCTCCCTCTGTGGAGTATTTTTTCGAATCCTACCAAGCCACATCATGATGCAATTTTTTGAGGGGATCCCACAATGTAATTTTTATTAACTAGGAGAAGAAATCTAGCCCATTCAGCCCCTCTTTAGCCTAGAACATTTTAATTCGGCCTTTTCGGGGTCAGGAGACTGTTGACCATAGCCTAGAGAAATTTGAGAAAGGAGTCCATGGAGCATAGCCCAGAACATTTTAATTTGGCCTATTAGGGGTCAGGGAACTGCTCACCACATCCTAGAGAAATTTGAGCAAGGAGCCCATGAAGCATAGCCCTGAATATTTTAATTCGGCCTTTTAGGGATCAGGGGACTCCTGAGCACAACCTAGTGAAATTTGAGAAAGGAGTTCATGGAGCATAGCCTATGGAGTATAGCCCATGTAGAGCAACCCATGTAGAATACCCAAACTCTTTTTAATTCAACCTTTTGGGCATTGTCCCCACCTCTCAAAATAAAAAAAATCTGTCTACCCATGTTTTTAATAAACTACTCCATTATGTGGCATTTTATAAATTGAGATGTTAGGAATGCTGCCCACCCACCCCCTACCCCCAAAAAAAGCTCCGCCTACCTCTGTTTTTGTGTAGAAACTACTGCATTATGTAGCAGTTTTTTGTTTAGCTGCCAGGAGCACTGCATTATTATTTGAAGGGAGATAAGCATTGTCAAAGAAAGTCTTTTTAACGAGACAAATTATAAGTTATAGTATGGTTTAATATTTCTATTGTATTAACTATTTCTTTTGCAGTGGCGAGGCACGCAGTTGACCGCTACTGAGGTCTCAAGTTCGAATCCTAGGCAATTTGTGTTATTATAGACTCACTTTTTTTTACTCTGAGGCTGGCACCTGGGACCCAGATAAACTGTTGTTGTATCTAGCAATGTTGCCAATATCAGAACGGCGGACTAAATCCGAAAAACAGTCCAACATACACACATTTCTTTCAAATAGAGGATGACATCTAGGACCTAGCATACACACGTTTCCTGTATAGATGAGGCTGACATGTGTGATCTAGCAACGAACCAGGGTCAAAATAGTGGTCATGGCAATGTCTATTATTATATATAGATTAACACTTTTTGTACTCTAAGGATGATACCTAGGACCTAGATAAACTGTTGCTGCATCTAGCAATGTTGCCAAGGTCAGAACGGCGGACTCGAACCGAAAAACAGTCCAACATACACATATTTCTTTCAAATGGAGGCTGACATATGGGACCCAGCATAGACACGTTCCCTGCACAGAGGTTGCTGACATCTGGGACCGAGCAACGGACCAAGGTCAGAACAATGGTGGTGGCCAAAAAAATTCCATCATAGCACGTTTCATTTATAGAGAGGATGACATGTGGGACCCAATAGAGAGAGCTTATACAGATGCTGCATCAAGCAATGTTGCTAGTTCGAATAAGGGAGGTGTGAGCAAGAAAAAAGTCCAACATGCACACATTTCTTATAATGAGATGCTGACATGTGGGACCCAACAGCGTGACCAAACAACAGACTCGTCGAGCAACGCTATCTAGTTCGGAACATGGTAGCGCTAGAGAAGAAAAAAACTCATCATATACACATGATTCTTCTAATATGAGGCTGACATAGGGGACCCACCAGCCTAAATAAATGGCTAATGCAGCGAGCAATGCTATGAAGTTAACACGGAGGCACAACCGAGGCCAAAATTCCATCATACACATGTTTCTTCTAATGAGAGGATGACATGTGGGGCCCAACTACGTGATTAAATGGTAGATGCATCTAGTCGCTCTATCAAGTTCGGAAGAGGGTAGCGCGAGCGAAAGAAAAAATTCATCATAACACGATTCTTCTAATGAGAGGCTGACATGTGGGATCAAGCAGTGTGACTAAACGACAAATAGATTGAGCAACGTTATCGAGTTCAAATCAGGGAGGCATAGGCCAAGGAAAAAATCTATCATGCACACATTTTTTCTAATATAAGGATGATGTGTGGGACCTAGCAACCTGATTAAACTACGGATGCATCGAGCAATGTTATCAAGTTTGAAACGGGGTAGCACGAGCGAAGGAAAAAAATTCCACCTTACACATGATTCTTCTAATGACAGGCTGACATGTGAGACCCAGTAGCCTGACTAAACGGAAGACGCACCAAACAAAGTTATCGAATTAAAATTAGTGAGGCGCGACCGAAGAGTATGGTCTGCTAGAGTCACTGATGTCCGATACCCACACGCCTAAAAAGACTTCGGTGAGTCAACATCGCGTGAGGAACCAAAAATCTTGCTTGTGCCATGCGTTCGTCGAGCTTCCTCCATGTTTTTAGCAATTTCATCGTAGTAGAGGGGTGCGAAACCAAAAAAAATTCCATCGACCACGGTCTGATACATCCAAAATGTATCTACTTTCCCGAACACTTATGCTATTGTTTCTCCTCTAAACTTGTGTGATTTGGATACAACTAACATGGACTGACGCTGTTTTCAGCAGAATTGCATTGGTGTCTAGTTTTTGTGCAGAAAATCAACTATCAGGAAAAATCCCGCAAAATATGCCAAAAATCCTATTTCACCAGAAGACTCATGGAGCCAGAAGACGAGACGGAGTTAGGCTCCGAGGGGCCCACACCCCCTGGCCGCGCGGGCCAGTCCTGGCCGCCCTAGGGGTGTGGCCGCCTCGGTCACCCCCTCGTCCTCCCTCTTCGCCTATAAGAAGCCACTTGACCTAAAAACTCAGGGGGGGTGACGTTTTTCCCAAAAGAGTTATTGTCCGAATCCAAAGGCCCCGATCTATGATCTCAGATCTGATCTGAGAGCAAGTTCTAATAGCAAGTTGTGCACACATATCATTGTCCGGATCCAAAGGCCCCGAAGTGACAGAAATTGGGACAACCTAAGGGGATGGCTGTGATATGAGGATCACATGTGTTCACGGAGTGTTAATGCTTTGCTCCGGTGATCTATTAAAAGGAGTACCTTAATTGCCAGTAGTTTCCCTTGAGGCCCCGCTGCAACGGGCTGGTAGGACAAAAGATGTTGTGCAAGTTCTCATTGCGAGCATGTATGCCTATAGATGGAACACATGCCTATGATTGTTTAGTACTTGGATGCTTTATCTATTTATCTGCAAATGCCCTTGATCTTGAAGTTACGTGAATAGTCTCGTCCATGCAATGCTCGTCCATCCATCCCTGTGCCTACTGCACTCATATCTTACTGTTTGCTACTATTGTTACTATTGCTTTTGTTCTACCGCTGCTGTTATTTCGCTATTGCTACTACAAAACTGTTGCTACTGATAAACTTCTGTGAGCAAGACTATTTCCAGGTGCAGATGAATTGACAACTCAGTTGTTAAGGCTTATAAGTATTCTTTGGCTCCCCTTGTGTTGAATCAATAAATTGGGTAATACTACCCTCGAAGACTGTTGCGATCCCCTATGCTTGTGGGTCATCAAGACTATTTTCTGGCACCGTTGTCGAGGAGCATAGCTTTATTTATAAGTTCACTTGGATCTATTATTGTTCACTGCTATTCCTTCCATCATGGGGAAGTCTCGTGAAAGTTTCCTATTTTACCATCCACTACAAGAAGAGGTACAGTCCTAAACACCTCTGCTGCTCTTGATTCACCGTCTGTTATAAGCTTGTTACACCACCACCACATACACATGCTACACACACTGCTACTACTGCTGAATCTGACATTGCTTCTAATACTCATGGTGTTACTTCTACTGTGCTTGATGAGAGTGGTTCATTAGGTCCTTTCCTAAATGCTACTATTGCTAGAACTATTTTGGGAAACACTGAAACTCCTAGTGAAGACACTGTTACACCAGTTAGCTCACCTGAGTCTAGAGAAAGATATGATATTAATGATGGTTACATTGAAATGACTGATGAACTTATTGAAGAGTGTCGAAACACACATGGTGCTAGTGCTATTAGGAGTCTCCTTGAGAGACGTACCATTATACCTAAACTGTCTCCTGATGCTAAGTTTGCTACTTCTCCCATAGATATTAAAGATAAAGATTATGATTTCTCTCTTGATTTATGCTATATAAACATTGTTGAGAAAGAACCTTTTTGTGGGACTGAGAATGAAAAGGTCGTGGCACATATGAATGAGCTTTCCACTATGAGTGCCTTATTCTCTGATGATGTTAAGATGCGCAAGTACTTTGTTACTAAAATCTTCCCTTTTCACTAAAAGGAGAAGCTAAAGCTTGGTTTAAGAGATTACCCTTGGATCCATTGATAGCCCTGATTGCTTGATTGCTTCTTTCTTTCAGAAATATTTTCCTCCTAGTGCTTGACATGTTGCTTTGCAGAAACTTTTTGATTTTAAACAGGGAGAAGAAGAGAAATTGCCTGAGGCATGGAGAAGGTTCTGTGCCTTGATTCATGCACATCCTAGATGTCCATTTCCTAAAAATGAGCTTCTTGATATTTATTATAATGGACTAACTGATGATTATAGGACATACCTAGATAGTTTTGCTGATTGTGTTTTCAGGAAAAGAACTCCTGCAGAAGCTGAAGAGTTAATGGATAAAATAAGGAAGAATTATGATGATTGGACTTCAACTGAGCTAATTACACCTGATCCTATTACACCTAAGCCAATTGTGCCTGAACCAACTCCAACACCAACACCAAAGAAGAGGGGAATGATTGCATTAAATGATGAAGTGATGAAAGAAACTAAGAAATGTCTTAAGGAGAAAGGTATTAGATCTGAAGATGTGAAGAATTTACCTCCTATAGAAGAATTATGTAAGCCAATTCCACACTCATCAGGTACACTCTCTCCAACACTTTGATGAAGGTGATATTCCCTATGGTAAACCTCCTGATCAATGCTTAGAGGAACTTGACATTTTTATTGTTAAACAAGGTAATTTTAATAAACAAGTTTAGAATCATTTATTGGAAAACTCTAGAGCTATTAATGAGTTGAAAGATATTGTGGAAAGAACTCCTAATGATGTTAAAATTCTTCTTAAACACTTTCAAATGGTTCAAACCCAAATTGATCAACTTTCTAAGGTACAAAAAGATATGCTAGTTAATGCTTCTAGAGATAAACATGCTTATGGAATTAGAACTAGGAGTGGTACAGCCATTCAAGATCCTTTATATCCTAAAGGACACCCTAAAAGAATTGAGAAGGATCTCAACAAGCTGAAAGTAGTGGTAGTCCTCATAAGAGAAAGAAAAAGAAACATAAAATAGTTGAGGAACCTCCTGAACCTGATGTAGATCCTAATAGTATATCTGTATCTAATGCTAAAACTAAAAGTGGTAATGATAAAAATGATGCTCCTGATAAGGAAGAAAGCGAAGAAGAACCTGAGAAGCACACTAAGAGCACTAGGTACACTAAGGAAGATTTTATTGCTAATAAACATGGTAGTGAAAGAGAACCTTGGGTGCAGACACCTATGCCTTTTCCAAATAAGAAACACAAGTCAAAGGAGAAAGAACACTATAACAAGTTTTGTGAATGGATGAAACCTTTATTTTTGCAAATTCCCTTGACTGATGCTATTAAGTTGCCTCCTTATTAAAAGTATATGAAGGATATTGTCTCTAATAAAAGGAAGATTCCTAATGAGGAAATTTCTACTTTGCTTGCTAATTCTTCCTTCAATGGTAAGGTTCCAAAGAAACTTGGTGATCCAGGTATACCAACTATTCCTTGCTCTATTAAGAATAATTATGTTAGAACTGCTTTATGTGATTTGGGAGCTGGAGTTAGTGTTATGCCTTTTTCTCTCTACAAGAGACTCCATCTAGAAAAGTTGATACCAACTGATATATCTTTGCAAATGGCTGATAAGTCAACTACTATTCCTGTTGGTATATGTGAGGATGTTCCTATTCAAGTGGCCCATAATTGCTTGGTTTTAACTAACTTTGTTGTGCTTGAGATGCCTGAAGATGATAATATGTCTATTATTCTTGGGAGACCTTTTCTTAATACTGCAGGTGTTGTCATCAATTGTAATCAAGGAAAAGTAACTTTCAATATTAATGAGAAAGAGCATACTGTCTATTTCCCCAAGAAGATTGATAAGAGCTATTGCCTGAATTCAATTGAAAATGTTAAGAGCATCAAAGTTGGATAAATATATTGTCCCATTCCACAAGAAAGTTTTGAAACTATTATGACTGGGACTATTGCTATCAAGTTTGAGGTAACATAATCATTTTGTGAAATGCAAAGTTTTGTTTCATATAAGATTTTTTTGGTAACAATACTTGATCAACCTTGTTGACAAAGGGATTTTAATGAACAAAACAATGCTTTCACAAGTGGTTATACTTGCTTACTTTTATTTTTCTCCTTTCCAATCTTTGCTCTTCCTCTTGTTAGTTTTAGTTTTTCTAGTTGCTTGCCTTTTTGAGTGTCTTAGAACTTCTGTAGTTTTAGTTTGGTTTGCTTTTGCTTCTTCTCAAAAATCTTTTTATACGAGAAAATCAATTTTCATAACCTAAAAATTGGCCAAAAATAAAGTTTCCCAAAAAAATTCCAAAAAATTCATATTAAATTTTTCCTTGAAAGAAGGGGCAGAGGGACACCTGGAGTGGCCCAGGGGGACCCACCAGGCCAGCACACCCCCTGGTGGCGCGGGCAGCCCCAAGGCGCGCCTGGCATGGGTGGGACCCACCTGTAGCCCTCCAAAGTGCCTCCTCCCAGCCACGTCTTTCTCTCTCCCGAAAAACACCGGAAAACTTTCTCAAGCTCGAGTTCCTGCTGTTCTTGCTCCCGATTTTCGATCTCCTTGCTCAGCCCATCTTTGCTACCGATTTTTGGAGGGATTGCTCTCCGGTATGTGCCTCCTCCGCTTGTCCAATTAGATTTGTGATTGGTAGATTGTACCTTGAGTATTTTGCTACCGTAGGTGATAGGTTGTGTGAGCTTGCATGCTTGTTCTATTATTAGAGATTTCATTTTGATGCATGTTTAGCCCTGTAGCAAGTTCCTATAGTAGTTCCTCATCATTTATCAACTTGGAAATCACTTGGTTTGATGTTTGTCTAAAATTTTCAGAAAAGAAGATGAGTGCATACCAACTGAATCAACATGATTTGATGGTACTTGAGCCAATGAAAGTCCATCGTGAGGAGGAAGTCTTCCCTTCCATATATCCATGCTCTAAATTCATGAGAGTTGTAGGGATCTTTCAGGATTTCCAAACTATGATTACTAATGCAGGGTTGGAACAATTCATTGGAGAAGAACCATATCAATATGTTCAGCTAACCATGGTTGTGGTGCAGGACTTTTGGTTTAATTGGTCCTTATCTAATCCCATGGTCCACTATAAAATTTACAATATAGTTGTCGACCTCCCTTTTGTTGATTTTTGTGCAACTATTAAGGTGCCACAGTGGGGTTCTTGTGAGAAGATTAGAGAAAGGCCTAAGCCACTCATGGACTTATATGCTGAAATTTGCCAAGGTTACGACTTCTCAAAGGAAAGTGGTAAAATTCGGAACATCCAGTTCCCATCCATTAGATATTTTGCCTATTTCATCACCAAGTGTGTTCTTGCTAGAAAGACTACTAGAAAATTATCTTCATTTGATCTAGCTTTTATCTCAGCTGCTTTGAACAGGGATAGATCTTATAACTTGGGTGCTTTGATTGCTTACTGTCTTACCACTAACCGTGAGAAAGGTGGAATTTGTGGAGGTCTCATTTCATATCGTCTATTAGCTTTTCATGGTTTAGAGCCTCATCATTCAGATTTTCGGTTTCCCAAAGAGAGACTCGATCTCAATTCCATGGTTCAGCATAATTTTGTTTCTTCTTGGGCTACTTTGAGAGATTTACCGTATGAAATATCCTTTGTCAGGCGTGGATGAAGAGGGGGTAGGTCTGAGAAAGTAGTCTCTTTGCCTGCACCTTCTTTGTTTAATTTTGATAACAGGCAACGATGGTCACTCACAGAGGAAGAACTTGACACATATGTGGCGGAGCTCTCCCAGGAAGAGGAGAATGTTGGAGAGGATGCCGAAGATGATTTGGTTCAGCCCTCCAACATGGGGGAGTCTTCA
Source organism: Avena sativa (assembly GCA_916181665.1). Classification (NCBI taxonomy): domain Eukaryota; kingdom Viridiplantae; phylum Streptophyta; class Magnoliopsida; order Poales; family Poaceae; genus Avena; species Avena sativa. Next base: position 166,326,837 of record OV702297.1, read on the forward strand.
TACTAGCAGCCCTCCTATGATTGGAGCGCTTCTTCTTCTTCATTGCGAGGGCCTGATTATGATCATTCCTACGATGACCCACCAGCTTGGGGTTACTACCCGCACTATTGAGCCCCACTTAGTCCAAAAGCCTAAGCTTGGGGGAGGTATACCGACATCACACTCATCTATATATCATGTTTCACCAGTTCTTTGTATATCCATGTTTTGCTTTCTTTTTAGTTTTTGATTTTGCTTTCCCAAAGCACAAAAACACCAAAAATATTTTTGTTGTTTCTCTTGGTTTGTTTCTTTGCCTTTTTAGCTTTGGTTTGCCTTAAGAAAAATCCAAAAAGATTTTGCTTTGTTCGTTTTGCTTTTAGTGCTTGCTTTAAAAATCGAAAACACAAAAAATATTTGATGTTATTCTTTGGTTTTGTGAAGTTAGTTGCAGGGTTCAGCAGTCCTTAGTGGAGTTTGGTTTCATGTTATTATTCAAGCCACACAAGTGAAGGGCAATAATGAAGATTAATGACAACTTGAGGTGTGGTAAGAGGCTGGTAATGAACTCTATTTGTTTTCATTTTTGTACATATACTCATCATTGTGGGCATGCTTAGTCTGTTCATGTAAGGTGTATGTTATTTATGGATGCTTAGTAGTTCTTGCTATCTTATGATTAGCTCTAGCTTTCTAATAGTTTGTAGCATGTCATATGAATGTTTGCTTGCATTGTTCTATTCATAACTTGGTATGACATTGTGGTATCCTCCTCTGAATATTTCATTTGAATCGACTTGGCACATGCTCACGCATGCATATGACTGAACAATAGTCAGTTAAGCCTCGATGAATTATTTTACCTCAGAGTTCTTGTATCACTTTCATTCCATAATTATTTTTGTTTTGTTGCAAGCATGATTATGGCAGTTATTGCTCTCTTGTTTGTCGCTCCCTCTCTATTGCTAGCCTTCACTTGCACTAAGTATGAGCTCTACTCGTGTTTCCAACTCCCCAAAACCAATATTGTCAAAGTGTCCACCATACCTACCTACTAGCATCATTTTATTTTCGTGCATATTCATTATGCCTTGTTTTCTTCCAAATAAAATGTTTGCTTGTTATGAGAAAGTTAGTTAGTAAAGCTCTCACGAACTTGATGGCACACTTTATTTTCTTGCACTCAATAAACCTGAACCATTGTGACTGTCCATGAAAGTTATATGCTTGCAAGTTATAGGCTGAGAGTTAGCAGAATCATGCTGTCATGGGGAATGCTTTCAACACTTTTGGATATCTATCCAGTTGATATCATGCTCTTTTGTTTACGGATGTCGTCAGTGTGAAATAAAAGGGGAGCTTGTAAGTCCATGGAGTTATGTATAAGTGTTAGAGAAACGCCTGGGCCACTAGCCTAAGCCATGCCTAATCATGGTGGAAACTTGCAGCATAACCATAGTGAGCAATCTGTGAAGCATCCTCAATAAAAACCTATGCAAATAGCAAATAAAAAGATCGCTGAGATTCTCATTGTCTACTTGCCTTGTCGGTTTGATACGGGATAGCTCCCGTATCATGTGCTATGGGTACCCCGTTGGCGGTTCTCTATGATACACATGTATTTACTATAACAATAACTTACCGGTAACTAAAGTTGAGTAGCATGAGGAGTGTCCCTCGTACTCAAGGGACATGAGATTTCCAGTTTATGGTATGTCAAGCATATAACTCATATTGGACCTCACTTCACCTTAACTATCTAAAGATTCCTATTATAGGGGCAATGAGAGCTCAAAGCTAATGAGTACCATACTTTCAGCATTTGGAAGCCTTTCAAACTTTTCAAAACCTTTTCACTTCCTTGTTGAGTCACCACTTATTCTATGAGCACATTCTTGAGAGCATAGTTGTCATTCTTAGTGTAATGTGGTTGTCTCAAAACTTGGTTAATTATGTCATGACTTTGATGCATGTATCTTTGATATCTTTACTTCTAGTCTTCACTTGAACTTTAGAGGTGCCCTGACATTTATGTTATGCTCTACAAACAAAGGCAAGCGAGATACCACTCTATCATACCTTTTTGTGAGCATTTCAATGTTTCTTATGTTTATGTTTCATGCTACTTATTATTATTGAGTTGGAATCTCTTCATATCTTGCAATGACTATTAAGTAGACTTAGTTGCAAACTCTTTATGTAACATCCCAGCATTAGAGCTTAGAAATAAGCTGAACACAGATGTGTGCCTTGCATTCATGCATAGAAAATCCGAATATTTTTTGCGCTTTTAAACAAAACTTTTCAAAGTGATTGAAGCTTCTCTTAACTTGATGGAATTGAAGTAGATCATCAAGTTGACTGCGATAAGTTTCAATATGACCTTTGCTAAAACATTATTTTGGGTAAAGATGATTTGATCTAAGGGTAGATCAAATATAATAGAACTAAACCATTAAACATTGTAATGATTATTATATAATCCCTAAGATATCATATCATGATATTCATTTCAACAACTCATGAATACTAAGCTATGAATATAATTCAAGTAACAAGAATGTAATAACTAACTCTTGACCTGTTTTATCCTTATCTATTTATACCATGTGGATCATGGTAATACTTCCACCTAACTCTTTAGTTATATGGAGTAAGAAGGAAACCAAGTCAAGACCATTCACCACATATCTTTCTTTCCATATCAATCCTTATCATTTCTATGGAATCTTATCCTAATATCTGTTGTTCATCAATACTGAGTAATCAACTAGTGATCTATCAATTCTTAGTCTATCAATTCTTGAGATATCAACTCTTATCCTTGTTATATCATAGCATTCGCTTTAAATCCTTTAGATAAATAAGTAAGAAGAGGTAAGTGGTAATGCTAGTTTTAGATATCTTCTATAGGATGGGAGTGTTGGAAGAGAATCAAATCAATATGATAATTGATGGAGTTAACTCACTCCTGAAAGGACAGAAGAATTATTTGAAATAAAGATATATGTGGTAACAAAGAAGATTATAAGGATGAATATTGAAGATAGTTACCAAGGAGTAATCTTATTGGATCAAGTTGGTATAGTAAATGAATAATATCTCCTAATCAAATTGAGATATTAAGAAGATAATTATATACAACTGTAATGTTGTATTGTTGAAGGCCTTGATTAGCTAAGTGGAAACCTAAACCATAAATGATCAAAGGATTATAATGATCATACTTAATTCACTAAGACTGAATGATTATATCATGCATAAGTGACATTGGTGGATAGAACATGATTAAACCCTAGTATAGATATGTTACCCTAGATTAGTCATGACAATTCACAATGTTATAATGTGAAGTTGGAAAAGGATATACTGAGCCAATTAAAGGAAAAGATATTATGAATAAGATGATGCTAGAGCATCAATGAGTTATAGAAGTAGTATATTCCTCTTAAAGAATAGTAAGCACAAGAGGAGAGTAGAATTTTATATATACATTTATTGGAGTAATATTAGTGATGAAGGATAAAGGAAGTATATGAAAGGAGTTAGAAGTAACTACTTAATGGTTTAGAGGTTATCATTAGTGGAGTAGATGATATAACCAAGTATAGATATGAGAAGATTATGAAAAGCTTCAGTGACAAGCTTCTGAGATCTATAAGTGAGATTACAAAGTAGATGGTGAAGTAAGAGAGTAAACATTCAAGTGGATTTGGATTCATAATAAGTATTCTAGAGATGAGAATTATCTCTATGAGGAGAACATGTAGAGATTTAGTGTCAAGCTCATTGGATTTACAAATGGATTTAGGAGGAGAAATTATTGAGAAGAATATTCTTGTGAAGTAAAGTTCATCATGTTAACATATGATGATGGATATGAAGAAGTAGTATATCTAGGAAAGGAATTCCTTAATTAGAAGTCAATAATTATGAAGTATGGAAGGTAGGAATTCTTGGTAAACACTCCACCTTAATTCTATAAACAAACATAATATCCATCTCATATGTTTGATAAATCATCTTATTTCCACAATGGCTTATAGTAATATTTTCCTATAGAAAATCACTTAAGCATATCTTGCCACCTCAAAACATTAAAATCATATGTGCTCAGAAACTATAATTATCAATTCTATCTCTTAAGCCATCCTAGAGAACAACCCCATTATTTTACTTTGAATAGTGGTATCATTCCTAATCACAAGCATGAAGACAATCTGTTTTAACCCTTAATGTTATCCATATCTATAAAATAATATATGTATATTAAATCTCCTAAAACTCATAATAAGCATTTATAATTTTAAACCCTAACTTCTATGCAAGATATAACAAAATTTATACCTTTATATCACCTAAGATCATGGGAATAATATTAACTATACTAAATCCTTAGAACTTTATGTATCATAAAATAATGAAGGATCACCATTAGAAAATTCCCCTAAAGCTATAAGTTATTGAGGACTAATTTTCATGAATAAATAGGAGTATATCCTATAATAAATTCCTGGTTTATTATGTTAATCAAATTCATAACAAAGGCTCTTATAATATATTAAAAGGAAAAGTGCTTATATAAAGAAAATAAAGAAACTATAACATTATATAATAAAAGTTCATAAAATGATAATAAATACATTTTAGTATTGCTACCACTACTTAGCAAATAAAGTTCTATAAGGAATATTCAAAACAATTGTTTAAATACAAAAGCTAGAAAATAAAATAGAATTAGAAAAGGAAGAAATAAAAGAAACCACTCAGTCTAGAATCTGGCCTGAGGCCCTTTCCCCTATCCACCTATCTAACACTCGCGAGCAGCAGAGAAAACAACTCGCTCACTTTGCTGCAGGCCTCTTTGGCCCAACAACGAGCCCAACTCGTCACAACAATGATTGATAGGTGGGATGCCGACAGGGACCGCGGGTTGAGAGTAAAAATGTGCCAGGGGGTTTTCTACAAAAATGTGTATCGTCGTCTTCCCCTCAATGTCACAAGCAGCTGCCTTTCAGTATCACCGCTGTTCGCCACCGTGCCGTGACATCCGCCTCCGTCCAGATTCGTGTCGCCAACACCTGGGGAGGATAAGAACGCCACGAAGCTCTCCTTCCTCATCTCTATCCCCATTTGCTCCCTCTACTTCCCATTTTCCCTCTATACTAAAACCCTAGCTCGCCGGAGTTGATCGTTGTCGCTGACAGAGGCCATCCCAGGGCCAACCGAAGATGCTACGAGCTCCATCGTGACGTGCTATAACTCCACAAGGAAGGAATCGAGCCGGCGCGCTCATAATCGACCCCATCTTGCTCGAGTCCGATGATCACCGCCGCTGCCTCCACCATCGATTCCGGTCACCCCGCGACTCGCCAACCACATCGTCGCATTCCTAGTGAGTCACTGAGTCTTCCCGTACGCTCCAATGCTCTGTTTGCTTTCTAAAACGACGCCGCCATGATCATCTGCAAGCACTGCCGCACAGGCTCGTCGCTGGTCACCTTCTGTTAACCAAAAACGGGCGGCGCTAGAACCATTCAACTCGCGCTCGCATCCTTGTTCCAACTAGCCATAGCACGAGTTCTCGCGCGTAGTAAATCAATGAATTTGAAATCAATCTGTGAGTTCATCCATCGTTGATGTCATCATGACGTCATGCACACGTCACCCTTGACCTGGTCCACACAGTTGACCAGTCCACGCCTAGGTGGCATGCCGACATGGCCTAATCCCACATGTCTGTGACTTGGGCTAGAACCAGTTCAGTTAAAAAAGTTATTTCCTGTTTAGTAAATAGACCAAACAATATCAATTCAAATATAAATATTTTCCAGAAATTAAATAAAATGATTAAACATTGTAAATTCAATAAATTTTGTTTTATAATTTAGAAAAATATGTTTAATATATGAAAAGTTTAGAAAAATAAAATCTATAATTTAATTTTATTATCAAACATTATTATGTTATAAATATTTAAATAAATATTATTTAACAATGATTTTATAAGTAATAAAACTTTGATAATTCATTGTTTAATAATGGTAAATGATAAAAATATAACTAATATACCAAAATTCTTAGAAAAATAAGAACTATAATTTAATACTACAATAATGTATTCTTATTTCACTTAATTAAATATCTATTAATTATTAAGTGTTTATAAAGTAAGAAATCTTATAAAAATCATATCTTATTATTTATAAATCACAAAAATAAATGTAATATACCTAAGTGATCACAAAAATAATATATACATGTTAAAAATATAACATTCCACTTTTGAAGTAAGTAAAAAATCTAATACTCTAATAACTTTAATTTAAAACTATTTCCTTAATTGATAATTCATATAATGATAAGTAAAAAATTACTAATATTACGAAACATTATTCCCTTGTTGTCTAAAAATAATATTAGTCCTAATTTTGACAATGTGAAGTCAAAATAAGTTTAACACATTTTAAAGTATAATTTTGTTGAATTATTATTCAACAATAAGTGTATACTATTTTCCAAAAGGAGTAATCAAATATTAAATTCTCAAGATTATTATTTTGGCTTAATAAAATCTTTTATCATTACTTCAGCCACAAATTTATAAACATATTATAAATCCAAAGAAAATTCATGAGTAGTTAAGTAATATTGTTTACATACTCACAAACCATAACTACACATTTATAAGGAGATAAATGATTCTATTCCATTATAATATTAAGAAACCACTACTCAAACAGAAGTAATACCATTCTTAAGTAACTTTAAAGTAACATTATGAAATGAACAAAGTATAAATATCATAAGCATTACATATTAAGACCATCTATGTCCTTAAAGTTAAAATTTAGTCTACAAGATTGTAAACACCGTTATAAAAGCTTTATTATGTGTTTTATAGTTTACTTTGGTCTATTTCAATTAAGAACTAATGCATCTCAAGACCAAGCTAACCGAGTAAACACCAAAAGACATCGACCACCTTCTATTAACCATAAAGATAGTTTAAACCTTAGGAAAGAAACATTTTCTTTGAAGGTTATCTTTTTTTGCCACTTCAAACAACAAATTTTGTAATAATATCTCTAACTCTTAACAACTAAACTCAAGGATGTTTATCTTAGTCAACAGATGACAATTAATCATAATCACATTATTTTATACTTGTATATTTAGGATTGTTAACACTTAAGTTCCTATTAAATGACATTACTTGTAAAGTAAAATTTGAAGATAAAACAATTCTGATATAAGCATTCTTTAAGAAGCATTCCACATTTAAAATCAAGTTAGTGAAAATAGGCCATTTAAATCATTTTTGTTTTCCTAGAAATGAATTAATCAAAGGAATAATTTCTAGTGTTAGCCAAATATGTTTTTAAACACAAATGTTAGTGTTTATGGTAAAAGTGTTTAAAACTAATCCATTTTCAAAAAGGTTTCACTCAAAATCATTTTTAAATCATAGCAACATTTTTGTTTTACTAGAAATGCCTTTATTCAAAGGAATAATTTTCTTGTGTTAATAAAATATATTTTTAAATCCAAAAGTTAGTGTTTAGGGTCATAGAGTTTAAATCAAACCATTTACAAAAGGTTTTACTCAAAAAGCATTTTTAGAATATTTTTTATACACAAAATAGCCTTACAAATGTTTCTGCAAAAACACCTAATTTTCCAGAAGAAAAATACTAAACTAATGGCATGGTTGCAAAGGTTTCATTTTTATGAATCCATTGATATAAAATTTGTAAATTTTGGACGTGTAGAACAAAAGTTATGATTTTTGCAAAATCAAACATCTAATAGATTCAATTCTGTTTCTAAAACAAAAGTTGGGCCATGTGGAATGATTCCATTGGCTGATACCGATTCGCATGGATCGAGCTCTATGGACCGGAGGATTAAAAGTGAATCGCATGGCACAGTTCAAGTCATACCCCTTCGACTAACATTCTATCCTATCCACTGGATCAGCATCTGACGACTCAGAGAGCAATGACCACAGATGGGCGGCACGGCCTAGCGTCTGTGGCGGCGGCGCTCGGGCGGTGACGTTTCCGGTGTAAATAGGAAATGAGGGAGGAAGGGGAGATGCTCACCGAGTTCGCAGGGGTGTGGCGAATCCTAAGGTCGTCGTGGGATGGCCAGGGGCGCACGGTCACGTCAGCAATTGCTCACCGGAGATGCTCCTGGCGTCGGGCACGCTCTGGTGTCGTCGGGAGCGAGGCTACAAGGCACGGGCAATAAAAGCAACCGGTGCATTAGATGCGTGCAAGAGAGGCGAATATGCGAGCGTCAACCAGAGGGGAAGGCGCGGTCGGAGTTTACCAGTAGAGGTCGGCAGAGTCAAGGTAGTCCACGGTGGCAATCAGACGATGACGAAGCCGAGCTTCTAGGGCGCGCGCGAGCGAGCTGAGGCTACTGGCAGGTGCGCAAGGAGCTGGGGATCAAACTTGTGTGAGTCAGGGACAGTGGGGGTGGCTGTGTTGGCCGGAATTGACGCCAGAGTGTTGTCGGAGCAGTGGGGTTCAAGCGTGCAATTCTCGCAGCCTGGTGGCGGAGAGGAAGTGACGAGTGAGGGGAGAGGGGCGTTTAATCGAGCTTGGTCTCTGGGAGGAATTATGGGGATGGTTAATCGAATTTACTCTGTGGAATCAAAGGCAGAAACAGCGAGGATGAATGAGGGGGAATGGGTCACGCGGTGGAGACGATGATGAGGTGGAGATGTGGGTTCGTTTCATCATTGAGTGAGGGGGGTTGGTTCGTGGGTGAGAAAGAACGTTCGCGGGGAGAGAGAGGTGGGGTACGTTGTTGGGCCTGCTGGGCTGACTAGGTTGGGTTGCTTTCTTTTCTATTTTTTCCTTCTCTCATTTCTTTTTCTTTTTCCATTTCTAAATTCTGTTTTGATTAGATTTAAATGATTTAAGCATCAATTTGAACTACAAATTTTGCCAAACCTTTTCAGTAGGTTTAAACCAATTGTTGAATGTGTTTAAAAGTCCATCTTGAATTATTTCAAATATTTTATTATGATTTAATACTCATTTAAATGAGGCTTTTGTCTTTATTTAAATAAATTTGAATATGGTTCCAAACCATATAATTTTATCTAATAAATCTTTTTTTCTTTTTAAGTTAATTAGATAACTTTAATCCACTTTGGAAATTTCAATTATTATTTTCTCATGATTTAATTAATCATTTATAATACTGATTTTGTCTTCATTTAAATAAATTGAATATGGTTTAATCCCATATAATTTTATTTAAATAATCTTTATTCCTTTATTTTTATTTGGATTATCTTTATTCCATTTGCTTATGGATTTGGCCAAGATTTAATTTGACTTTTAAATATTCTTTATTTCTTTCTTTCTTTCTTTCTTTATCTTATAAAATCCATATCTTTTTATTTATAGCTCCAAAATTGGTGATTCCAATTTGTATGATTTTATTTAATATTTGTTTATATTTTTAAATCCTTTTAGGATTATTTTGCTCACAATTAGGTATGGATTTTTAGCTAGGAGCTTTATTAGCTTTAGAAATTACTTTCCTTTAATCTTATTAAATTCATAAGTTTTTATCTATCGCTCCAAATTAAATGAAACCAAATTATATGGTTTTATAATATTTTTGTTTATCATTTTTTATCATTTATAAATGTATGTTGTTGAATTTTTATATGGATCAAATCCATAGTCTTAGAGAGATCTTGGAAATTATTTTCTTTCATTAGAGTTTTTAGGGATTTGGTTTAACTTTTCCAAATGTCTAAATTTCAAGATACATAAATTGATGAATGCATTTCACTTGATTGAAATTTTGTTGGATGCCCTTTTCATTCATATTTTGTTCAAGAAGGGTTTTGATGTTTCCATTTAGAAGAAAAAAAGTTTCTTTTCACCCTAAATTTCAACAATTGTTTATTTATTTTTCACATTTCAAAATTTGGAAAATTTTGGGATGTGACAGGCTATCACCCTTAAAAGGAATCTCGTCCCGAGATTCGGGAAGGCTAGAGGTTATAAGTTGGCTTCAAGACAACTAGAGTGTTACCACCCTTAAAAGATTTCGCACTAGATTACATCTTGGCTTACTTGGGGTCTTGCTGTAACTTCTCTGGACATTTGTTTGCATAATGTCCTTTGTTTCCACATTTGAAACATGTGACAAGGTTGATGTCCCTCATAGGTTTGCTTGTCTTGTATTTCTTCTTTTCTAGACAATGTGATGCATGATGGCCTAGTTCTATGCATTTTTGGCACATCACTTGGCTAATATCCTTCTTCTTCTTCTTCTTGGGTTTCTCCAAAGCTAGGAGGGCTCTTAGTTCATGCTCTTAATACTTCACCTTAAAGGTGGGAAAGTTTCCTCTGTTCCTTGAACGATTCCTAGGATAACGTCCATGTTTCCTCTTTTGTCCACCATAGTGAGTCACAATGTATGGAGGTGCAAACTGAGGTTTGACTTTATCTTCATCCTTCTTGGTAGAAGTTGTTCCCTTATGGAGGTTTCCAAACACTTGATGTTTTCCATCTTGTTTGATTTGTTGAACTATAAGATTGATGGGCTATTGGATAGGGACATGATCATTCCCTTCACATAGGAAACATGTAACTTGAGATGTGAGGCATTATTTAGTTGGATGTTTCTCTTCACAATTAGGGCATTGATCCATATGCTCTTTATAAGTGTGTTCTATGTCTCCACAAATTTTGCAAGCTTGAGTTCCTTCCATAATATCATCCTTGATATCATTGTTGTCACAATCACCTTGGGAAAGGTTGCTTCTCATGTTGATCATCTGATAGGCCATCCTTTGCAATAATTGAGATTGGGTTTCCAAGAATTCTTGCATAGCTAGGTCTAACTCAATGTTGTTGGCTAAAAACTAAGTTGTCACTTGATTCAACGGGGTTTGGTGTAACATCCCAAAAATATTAAACTTGGATCATCAAACTCTAATCATCAAATTTAGGGTTAACAAAAACTTTTCCAATTAATATATGAAAGCATTCATATGTGTATGTATTAAAATTTGGATTCTTTTGAATTGCCATGATTCTGTGTTTCTTTGCTTGTAAAATGATTCTTAGGTGAAATAAACATCATCTAAACAATCCCCAAACTTTTCCCAAAGACAAACAAATCAAAACAAACAAATTAAGTGAATGGTCACTTTGGCCAAATTAACTCCCATGCCTACTTTGGCTATCTCTAACTTTCATAACTTAACAGAAACATGTATGGATCTTTGCACCCCTTGATAGTACTCATAACAAGGTACCAAGGCCCACCTTGTGATCATCCAAAAACATTTGAATGCATAGTTTAAATGACAGTTTAAAATTGAATCTATTTCATATGGGAAGATCCCACTATTTTAAAAACCACTCAAACAAGCTCAATTTTCAAAGCCCAAGCATCCACAGAATCCTCAACACATGCCTAGCACACCCACCAAAAATCTTTTCAAAATTCAAAACTTAAGTTCATGCGGCCATTTCATCAAACAGGTTGCAGATTCAAATCAACAAAATCACAAACACTATTTTGAGCAGTGTTTTGAGCCAACCTTGTTCCTTCTCTGGTTACACTAGCCTCAGTAGATCATCTAGCAAACTTAACTAAGCTCTAGCACCACTGTAAGCTCACCAATGTCATCAATGGTGATCAGGCCGAGAGCACCCATGTCACCCCAGTGTAGACAGCAAGCTAGGAGAAGAACTAGCCATGCCAACCTTGTCTGGGAGGTAGCCCATGCCTCACCGCCCCCTCTCGACCAGCCCTAGCTCGAAGACAATGACCAGGACCGCCAGGAACACCGCGCCCATGCCGCTGTCGACCATGCCGACGCGCACCACAGAGCACGCGCCGTTCCCACGCAACCCGACCACCTCGAGCCCTTGCCGCTCGACAGCATGCACCCCACCGTCCTAGGAGACCACCAGACATGCCCATTTCACCGCCCATACCCCGTAGACACCGCTCACCGTAGAGTTCGCCGCCTCTGCCTCGCAGAGCATCGCACGTTCCCGAACATTTGCCACCGCCCCTACACGCGCATTTAAACCTTAGAGCATCGCCAGGAGACCGCCCGTCGATCGCCAACCTCGGCCATGCCTCTAGCCGCCCGTAGCCGTGTCGCCACTGTCGCCTGCCTATCCCTCTGGGTCTCGCCGTCGAGCCTATAACAGGAGGCGACCCCCGGCCGATTGAAGCACACCATCTCACTCCCCTCACCTCACTAATCGTTCCACCCCTTAGCCGGAGCAAGGCGAGCAGCGCATCGCCGGAATTTGGCCGGAGCTCACCGCTGCAGAGGAGAAGAGGAGCCGTTGATTTCGACCACCCCCGGAGCTACCGTGACCACCCCTGAGTTCGCCGTTGTCGACTTTGTCGTTTGCCTGCCTCGTCGTCGTCACTGGAGCCCTGGTATGCCCCCTATGCACCCCCACCGAGCCGCTAGGGTTCGAGCTCGCCGGTGACTTGTTCATCGTCGACGACGACCCTCAGCCGTCGATCTTCATTCTAATCCAACGCACCACATCACCACGTACCGCTTTGCATTTAAAGAGCCACTGACCAGTAGACCCCCCTGTCAGTTGCGCCCCATGCTGCGGAGTGACACTGGACCGGCCCAATAACCCTTCCCGCGCAGCCCACTCGTTTGAATTTAGCTTTTTCTATTTATATTCAAACTTAGTTCTGTACCTAGTTTCAAAAATCAACCCAGCTCGATTCAGTGAACCAAATTGAATGAAACCAATTTTGTTAGAAAGATATTGAAATGCTTAATCCAAGCCCGTTGGATTCAAATCATTTGGTTCTATAGATCAACCTTGGTAAAAATAACAAGGCAGAAGCTTTTCTGCATTCAAACATTTTTCAGATTTCAACCATAATAGCTTTTGAGTTGATTCCAACTCTGAACAATCACATTTGATTATACCTTTCAGAATATATAAAAATATATGGGTTTACTTACAGAAATAATGTTCAAGTAATAAAAGAATGCCACATAGGCATTTCTAGTCACTTTATTTATTTAAAATAAAAAGGTTAAACCTTATTAAATTGTGACACCACTTGAAATCACATTCTCATGTACTGAAATATGTGGTGATGACATGTGTCAACATGATCCCATGTTTGAGTTGGAGAATATTAAATCTTAAGTAGTTTTTCAATGAGTAGAAATTAATTTTTTAAAAATAAAATCAATAAGACAAATGCTTTAATCTTGTAATATTAGTGATGATGCTAGATCATCTATAGAACCCTTTGGTGTGATGATTGAAAGTAGTTAAGTATTGTTTGGTGATTGTGTACCTCGTATTTATTCGTAGACGCTAGTACCGACCAAGGATACGAGGAGGAAAGAGGATACTACGGAGAAGAAGCCGAGGAAAACTTCAACCACTGCTCTGCACAAGGCAAGCTAACATTTGCAAGATACTCTACTTTAGCAAGCTTATACTGATACTTATGCAAGGCAATACTTGCAAGCCTAATACTACTAGTTGATTGAGCAAGCTAACACTTGCAACTACGAAAGTTAGATAACCTATGCCATGCACTAAGCATGCTTGGTCAGACATATTTGATGATACCCCCTCCTAGTTTTACTTACAAGCTTTATACTTTATTTCTTTATCAAAGCTTTCTCTTAGAGTTTACATAGTGAATTATAGATACTAGAAAGATAATGGAAGGTTGCATAAAGAGCATCAAATTTGGCCTAAGCTAGGTAATCTTGATGTCATCCTAAGGCATGAGATTGAACTTAGTTAAACTGCACTAGTTTACCACCCCTCATTAGTACTCACCCTCACTTGTAGATGCTAGTGCTAAGCATAAAACTTGATCAACTTTAGATGGGAATACTTGGTGGAAAATGTTTATGAAAACCTTGGAATGATGGATCATTCTACTGAGATGTTTTGACATGTGTTTCCGAACACCAGATGATTTTGGTGATGAAAATGTTGAGGCATGATCCTTAGCCCTTTATAAAACTGATGGTTGTCTGGATGCGATACCATTCCAATTTTACCGTACAACCACAATACCCGAAATTTGGCTAGGGCTTGACTGGAAACTTATATACATTAGTATTGGTTCCCTCACGGCCAAGGTCTGTGCTGAGGCTACCGTGTGAAGATTGTCCACCTGTGCAGTACCCAAGATGACAGTTGGTGATGGTTGGGAGGCCAAACTCACAGGAGAGGTGCCTATACTAGGGCGTGTAATGGAAAGGTTAGGATTGATTATCCGCATACTGAGTATGGTGAATTCAGGATTTGTTCCTGACGGATGTATCGAATGTTGTGGTGAAAGTGTACAATCTCTGCAGAGTGTCAAACTATTCGAATAGCCGCGTCCGCGGTTATGGACAGTTGGAGTGGCCATACTATTCCCCTGTTAGATGTTTTCAAAATGACTTGTGAAATGAATGGAGATTTTGACTTGACCACAACAGAGTTGTGATATGAAATACAAGTTCCCACTTAGGTGTTATAAAACTTTAACTAGCTTTTCTTGCTTCTGAACGTAGTAGAGGTAAATCTGGCTTTTTGCAAAACAACCCTAGAGCTTAGTGTCCTACTACAAAAAAAACCTTCACTGGTTAATATTAGTTTGTGAGTACTTAAAGAGTACTCATGGCTTTGTCCCTGACTATTCCCGTGGCCAGACTATGAAGAGGAGTACCAGGATGATAGACCCCAGGAAGGTTATGACAACTAGGATCATCTCCCATCGTCAGCATTGCTTGTGACCCCGAAGATGGAGCTTCGCCTACGCTACCGTTATTATTACGTATTTCCGCTTCTTGAGTTGTATTAAGAACTGGATCATGAGATCCTTATTTGTGTAAGACCTTATGTATGGTTTGTAATGGATGATGTACTGTGGTATCCAAATCTGTTATGTCTCGCAAAAATGGTAATCCTGGGATTGCGATGTATGGCATAACAGGCATCTGGGATTAAAAATCCGGGTGTTGACAAGTTGGTATCAGAGCCATCCTGACCATAGGAGACCCTAGTTAGACTGGACGTTTGAATCAAAAACTTAGTTTCAAAACCAAAAGAAGCAACTATTTACAAAAACTTATTCCCACTCTTATCACCTTGATTCTTTCATAAAAATACATGTTCCTCAAAAACTCTTGCAAAATACAGAAAATTTGACACACTTGATCACTCTACTAACTTATCCTATATTCTTATAGATGGACATGAAGTACAGCAAATTTTATCAGTTGGGGAATGGAGGAGACCTTATCTTTGAGCGGGATTTGGACCAGCTTTCGGAACTTCTAGAGCGTCCGCACCCCGAGTTCTTTGGAGCTCAGCTCAATGATCAAGGAGGAGAAGATCTGCAGTGGCTAATTGTTGCAAGTCTCCGAGGAAAGATTGAACCTCCCACTGCCGAGGGAATTCAGATCACCTTAAGAGAGAACAACTGGCTCGATGGACTTGCCAGGGCCATGCAGGAAGCTCTTGCCCGTCTGTGTGGGCAGAGTATCAACCAGATCAAGGGTACCCGCTTTGAGTTTTGCCCAAGGCGTGATGCTATGGGACAGCCACTGGAAGCCCCATACCACCACGAGTTGAAGACTCAGTTGGACCACCTTAGCTTCATGATGTATGATCATCAGCAGGAATTGGACAATTGTCGTGACTACTCCAACCACAAGTCCGCCATCATCAAGACGAAGGATCAAACCATCGCCATGCTAGCGAAGGATCACAAGTCTCGCCGCCGTCAGCTAGACAAGAAGGAGCGCATCATTTCCCGTCTTCGCCACCGTATCTCGGATTTGGAGGAGACCATCCACGAGAGAGACATGCAGTTGGAAGAAAGGGAGAATGCCGGAGAGGATCTTCGTGGAGACCCCTACTCCTATCTCAGCGATGATGATGATTTTCTGGAGGATCAGGCTATGGATTTCTTCACCGATGAGGATGTCTTCGCCTTCATCGATGACGATGAGGATAATGAGGATGACGATTACACCGACTCCGAGGAGTAGTAGCACTTGAGCACTAGCGTAGTGAGTTGTATTCGGTCCCACTGTATCGTAGTTTCTAGAATGGTTTTTAAAACCATTTGTTTACCTTTGTTGTGGTGTGTGTTTGTATCGTGTGCTATGAATGAATGAATGAAAAGCAAGTTGCTAGAAAAATTGAGTCAAACTTTAAAAACTTTCCAAAGACCCTGAACCTTAGAAATTTCCCTCTTTTCTCATGATCTATCTCAATCTTCAGATGCCACGCAGAGGAAGTGGTTCATCCCCGAAACCGGACCCATAGCCCAGAGACCATATAGTATGAACCCGTCTAAACTAGCTGAACTGAAGAAGCAACTGGATGCCATGCTGGAAATTGGATTGATTCAACCAAGTGCGTCACCATGGAGATCACCTGTCTTGTTTGTGGACAAGAAGGATGGAGGTAACCGTTTGTGTACGGATTACCGGAAGTTGAATGATGTCACCATCAAGAACAAGTACCCATTGCCCAAGATAGAAGATTTGTTTGATCAGTTGACCGGTGCCAAAGTGTTTTCTAAGATTGATCTTAGAACAGGCTATCATCAACTCAAGATTCATGCAGAGGATATTCCAAAGACTACCTTTACCACCAGATACGGATTATACGAGTATACCGTCATGTCTTTTGGTTTAACCAATGCCCCCGCTTATTTCATGAACCTCATGAATAAGATATTTATGGACTCCTGGATAAGTTTGTCGTTGTTTTCATCGATGACATTCTGATTTATTCCAAATCAGAAGAAGAACATGAGCTAAACCTAAGGACCATTCTTGGAACCCTTAGAGAGCATCAGTTGTATGCCAAGTTTAGCAAATGTGAATTCTGGTTACGGGAGGTAGGATTCCTCGGCCACATTGTATCAGCCGGAGGAATTGCCGTTGACCCTGCAAAGGTGAAATATGTCGAAGATTGGCAATCCCCAACCACTCAAACCCAAGTTCGTGCATTTCTCGGATTGGCGGGATACTACCGCAAGTTCGTAGAAGGATTCTCGAGTATTGCTAGACCCATGACCCAATTGCTAAAGAAGGACAAGAAGTTTGAATGGACGGACAAATGTGAAGCGAGTTTTCAAGAACTCAAGAGGAGATTGATTTCAGCCCCAATCTTAATCATGCCAGATATCATGAAGCCCTTCGACGTGTATTGTGACGCATCCAAGATCGATCTCGGATGTGTGCTAATGCAAGAAGGCAAAGTCATATCTTATCTATCTCGACAACTAAAACAACATGAGCAGAATTACCCAACCCATGACCTCGAACGCGCAGCCGTAGTTCTAGCCCTGAAGACATGGAGGCATTACCTGATGGGAAGCTGTTGTGAGATTTATTCGGATCACAAGAGCCTGAAGTATATATTCACTCAGAAGGAGCTGAATATGAGACAGAGAAGATGGATTGAGTTAATCAAGGATTACGATCTAGACATTCACTATCACCCCGGTAAAGCCAACGTGGTAGCAGATGCCCTTAGCAGATTGTCGTGCCGCTTGAACTCCATGATTTTGAAGGAGCAACCAAGCTTGCACAAAGAGATGGAAGATTTTCGAATGGAATTAGTGAGTGAAGGATTTTTGGCTAGCATAGAACTTTAACCCACTTTGATTAGCCAGATCAAGGAGGCGCAGAAAGGAAATGCTAGTATCGACAGAGTTAAGCGTCGTATCGGTACAGGCAAAGTACCCGGATTCACCGAAGACGAAGAAGGAGTTCTGTGGTACAAAGGAAGCCTTTGTGTACCAGCAGATTATGAGTTGAAAGAAGTTATTCTCAAGGAAGCTCATGATACTCTTTATTCTATCCACCCCGGAGGAACAAAGATGTATCAAGATTTGAAAGAGCAATTTTGGTGGCATAAGATGAAGAGAGAAATCGGAAGCTATATCGCCAAGTGTGATATATGTCAGCGAGTCAAGGCGGGACATTAAAGACCCGCTGGATGGTTGCAACCATTCCAGATTCCGGAATGGAAATGGGATTCCATTGGAATGGACTTTATCACCGGATTACCTACTTCTAGTAGGGGAAATGACTCTATCTGGGTCATAGTGGACCGATTGTCCAAAGTCGCCCATTTCTTACCCGTCAAGACCACATATCAGAGTTTGAAGCTAGAGGATTTATACATTGCTAGAATCGTTAGTTTGCATGGAGTCCCCAAGAACATAGTATCGGATCGAGGAACTCAGTTTACCTCGAGATTCTGGAAGAAAGTCCAAGAAGGTTTAGGAACCCGACTAGATTTCAGCACAGCTTATCATCCTCAGACCGACAGACAAACGAAGCGAGTAAATCAAATACTCGAAGACATGTTGAGAGCATGTGTGTTAGAATATGGATCTAAGTGGGAAGACTGTCTGCCGTTTGCAGAATTTTCATACAACAACAGTTATCAATCTAGTTTGCAAATGGCCCCATTTGAATTCATGTATGGAAGGAAGTGTCGCACCCCTTTGAATTGGTCGGAAGTAGGAGAGAGTCAGATTTTCGGAACCGATATCCTACGACAAGCAGAAGAGAAGGTTCACAAGATTCGTGAGCACCTCAAGACAGCCTAGTCCAGATAGAAGAGTTACGCCGACAAGAGACGTCGAGACCTCGCCTTCAACATAGGATATTTTGTGTATCTGAAAGTGTCGCCATTGAAAGGAATGCAGCGTTTCCAGCTGAAAGGAAAGTTAGCCCCCAGATATATCGGCCCCTTCAAGATTATGAACCGTCGAGGAGAAGTGTCGTATCAATTGGAACTACCCGAAGAGATGTCAGCCGTGCATAATGTGTTCCATATCTCATTACTTCGCAAGTGCCTCGAAGTTCCGAAAAAGACCGAAGTGTTCAAGAATATTGATCACCGAACCATAGAGATCAACGATGACCTGAACTATCCCGAAGTACCCATCCGTATTTTGGAAGAAGCCTTCAGAACTACCAGAACCCGGAGCATCAAGTTTCTCAAGATTCAGTGGAGCAACCACATAGAATAGGAAGCTACCTAGGAGCGTGAAGATCATATCAGGACGGAGTTTCCCGATCTCTTCAAATCCTAGGTAATCTTTTCATCCTTTTTCAAATATCGGGACGAGATTTTGTTTAAGGGGGGAAGGTTTGTAACATCCCAAAAATATTAAACTTGGATCATCAAACTCTAATCATCAAATTTAGGGTTAACAAAAACATTTCCAATTAAAATATGAAAGCATTCATATGTGTATGTATTAAAATTTGGATTCTTTTGAATTTCCATGATTCTGTGTTTCTTTGCTTGTAAAATGATTCTTAGGTGAAATAAACATCATCTAAACAATCCCCAAACTTTTCCCAAAGACAAACAAATCAAAACAAACAAATTAAGTGAATGGTCACTTTGGCCAAATTAACTCCCATGCCTACTTTGGCTATCTCTAACTTTTAGGACTTAACAGAAACATGTATGAATCTTTGCACCCTTTGATAGTACTCATAACAAGGTACCAAGGCCCACCTTGTGATCATCCAAAAACATTTGAATGCATAGTTTAAATGATAGTTTAAAATTGAATCTATTTCATATGGGAAGATCCCACTATTTCAAAAACCACTCAAACAAGCTCAATTTTCAAAACCCAAGCATCCACAGAATCCTCAACACATACCTAGCACACCCACCAAAAATCTTTTCAAAATTCAAAACTTAAGTTCATGCGGCCATTTCATCAAACAGGTTGTAGATTCAAATCAACAAAATCACAAACACTATTTTGAGCAGTGTTTTGAGCCAACCTTGTTCCCTCTCTGGTTACACTAGCCTCAGTAGATCATCTAGCAAACTTAACTAAGCTCTAGCACCACTGTAAGCTCACCAATGTCATCAATGGTGAACAGGCCGAGAGCACCCATATCACCCCAGTGTAGACAGCAAGCTAGGAGAAGAACTAGCCATGTCAACCTTGTCTGGGAGGTAGCCCATGCCTCACCGCCCCCTCTCGACTATCCCTAGCTCGAAGACAACGACCAGGAACGCCAGGAACACCACGCCCGTGCCGCTGTCGACCATGCCGATCACGCGCCGTTTCCACGCAACCCGACCACCTCGAGCCCTTGCCGCTCGCCAGCATGCACCCCACCATTCCAGGAGACCACCAGACATGCCCATTTCACCTCCCATACCCCGTACCCCGTAGCCACCGCTCGCCGCAGAGTTCGCCGCCTCTGCCTCGCAGAGCATCGCACGTTCCCGACCGTTTGCCACCGCCCCTACACGCGCATTTAAACCTTAGAGCATCGCCAGGAGACCGACCGTCGATCGCCAACCTCGGCCATGCCTCTAGTCGCCCATAGCCGTGTCGCCACCGTCGCCTGCCCATCCCTCTCGGTCTCGCCGTCGAGCCTATAAAAGGAGGCGACCCCCAGCCGATTGAAGCACACCATCTCACTCCCCTCACCTCACTGATCGTTCCACCCCTTAGCCGGAGCAAGGCGAGCAGCGCATCGCCGGAATTTGGTCGGAGCTCGCCGCTGCAGAGGAGAAGAGGAGCTGTTGATTTCGACCACCCCCGGAGCTGCCGCGACCACCCCTGAGTTCGTCGTCATCGACTTCGTCGTTTGCCCACCTCGCCGTCGTCACTGGAGCCCCGGTATGCCCCCTATGCACCCCCACTGAGCCGTTAGGGTTTGAGCTCGCCGGTGACTTGTTCTTCATCGACGACGACCCTCAGCCGTCGATCTTCATTCTAATCCAACGCACCACATTGCCCCGTACCGCTTCGCGTTTAAAGAGCCACTGACCAGTAGACCCCCCTGTCAGTTGTGCCCCGCGCTGCGGAGTGACACTGGGCCGGCCCAAATAACCCTTCCCGCGCAGCCCACTCGTTTGAATTTAGCTTTTTCTATTTATATTCAAACTTAGTTCTGTACCTAGTTTCAAAAATCAAGCCAGCTCGATTCAGTGAACCAAATTGAATGAAACCAATTTTGTTAGAAACATATTGAAATGTTTAATCCAAGCCCGTTGGATTCAAATCATTTGGATCTATAGATCAACCTTGGTAAAAATAACAAGGCAGAAGCTTTTCTGCATTCAAACATTTTTCAAATTTAAACCATAATAGCTTTTGAGTTGATTCCAACTCTCAACAATCACATTTGATCATACCTTTCAGAATATATAAAAATATATGGGTTTACTTACAGAAATAATGTTCAAGTAATAAAATAATGCCACGTAGGCATTTCTAGTCACTTTATTTATTTAAAATAAAAAGGTTAAACCTTATTAAATTGTGACACCACTTGAAATCACATTCTCATGTACTGAAATATGTGGTGATGACATGTGTCAACATGATCCCATGTTTGAGTTGGAGAATATTAAATCTTAAGTAGTTTTTCAATGAGTAGAAATTACTTTTTTTTTAATAAAATCAATAAGACAAATGCTTTAATCTTGTAATATTAGTGATGATGCTAGATCAACTATAGAACCCTTTGGTGTGATGATTGAAAGTACTTAAGTATTGTTTGGTGATTGTGTACCTCGTATTTATTCATAGATGCTAGTACCGACCAAGGATACGAGGAGGAAGGAGGATACTATGAAGAAGAAGCCGAGGAAAACTTCAACCACTGATCTGCACAAGGCAAGCTAACACTTGCAAGATACTCTACTTTAGCAAGCTTATACTGATACTTATGCAAGCCAACACTTGCAAGCCTAATACTACTAGTTGATTGAGCAAGCTAACACTTGCAATTACGAAAGTTAGATAACCTATGCCATGCACTAAGCATGCTTGGTCAGACATATTTGATGATACCCCCTCCTAGTTTTACTTGCAATCTTTATACTTTATTTCTTTATCAAAGCTTTCTCTTAGAGTTTACATAGTGAATTATAGATACTAGAAAGATAATGTAAGGTTGCATAAAGAGCATTAAATTTGGCCTAAGCTAGGTAATCTTGATGTCATCCTAAGGCATGAGATTGAACTTAGTTAAACTCCACTAGTTTACCACCCCTCATTAGTACTCACCCTCACTTGTAGATGCTAGTGCTAAGCATAAAACTTGATCAACTTTAGATGGGAATACTTGGTGGAAAATGGTTATGAAAACCTTGGAATGATGGATCATTCTATTGAGATGTTTTGATTCCGAACACCAGATGATTTTGGTGATGAAAATGTTGAGGCATGAGCCTTAGACCTTTATAAAACTGATGGTTGTCTGGATGCGATACCATTCCAATTTTACCGTACAACCACAATACCCGAAATTTGGGTAGGGCTTGACTGGAAACTTATATACCTTAGTATTGGTTCCCTCACGGCCAAGGTCTGAGCTGAGGATACCTTGTGAAGATTGTCCACCTGTGCAGTACCCAAGATGACAGTTGGTCATGGTTGGGAGGCCAAACTCACAGGAGAGGTGCCTATACTAGGGCGTGTAATGGAAAGGTTAGGATTGATTATCCGCATACTGAGTATGGTGAATTCAGGATTTGTTCCTGACGGATGTATCGAATGTTGTGGTGAAAGTGTACAATCTCTGCAGAGTGTCAAACAATTCGAATAGCCGTGTCCATGGTTATGGACAGTTGGAGTGGCCATACTATTCCCCCGTCAGATGTTTTCAAAATGACTTGTGAAATGAATGGAGATTTTGACTTGACCACAACAGAGTTGTGATATGAAATACAAGTTCCCACTTAGGTGTTATAAAACTTTAACTAGCTTTTCTTGCTTCTGAACTTAGTAGAGCTAAATCTGGCTTTTTGCAAAACAACCCTAGAGCTTAGTGTCCTACTACAAAAAACCCCTTCACTTGTCAGTATTAGTTTGCGAGTACTTAAAGAGTACTCATGGCTTTGTCCCTGGCTATTCTCGTGGCCAGACTATGAAGAGGAGTACCAGGATGATGGACCCCAGGAAGGTTACGACAACTAGGATCATCTCCCATAGTCAGCATTGCCTGTGAGCCCGAAGATGGAGCTTCGCCTACGCTATCGTTATTATTACGTATTTCCACTGCTTGAGTTGTATTAAGAACTGGATCATGAGATCCTTATTTGTGTAAGACCTTATGTATGGTTTGTAATGGATGATGTACTGTGGTATCCAAATCTGTTATGTCTCGCAAAAATGGTAATCCTGGGATTGCGATGTATGGCATAACAGGCATCTGGGATTAAAAATCCGGGTGTTGACATTTGGGTTGCTAGTAGTTGTTCTATCATGTGCATCTCTTGGTTGTTGTTGTTGTCACCATCCTTGATGTTGGAGTCTCTTGGAGAAGTCATCTGTTTGGGTTGGATTGGGATTAGATTAGGCAAAAGATTTCTAGAGAAGGATTCTACTCACACACAACAATTCACACATGCAATGTGCAAGCAATCACAATCATGCATTCCACTCAAACAACAAGGTTCAAGCATAGTTTTAGACAACAAAATATTTTTGCTACACCACATAAGTTGGTGTGATCAATAAATTGATCTAACCTAAACTCTAGTATGGTGTTCCAACTATGGTGTTCACTTGAGATCATTCCATTCTTCTTAGTTGTTTCTTCTTGAATAAGATCATGGTATCCTTGGAAACATTCTTGCATCTTGATCACAAGCACAAAGGTGATGATGGTTCCTTCTAAGTTGTGTTTCCTTAGTCTCCAAGTCTTGAGTAATATTTCTTGTCTCACTTGTAGTCCTTAGTGATCTCCAAGTTGAAGTCCTTGGTGATATTGTAGTTGAAGTCATTGGTGATGGTGAAGTTCTTTGCTCATGTTGAAATTTTTGTCCATCAAGTTTACAAGATTATTTGTAAATAAGTTTGGAACAAATACAACTCCTATTTTTCTAAGGGGTTTTGTCCAATCCTAGGGTTACAATCCTACAGGCAACACAGTGCTCTGATACCATCTGTAGAGGTCCCAACCTGATAAGGTAGAGATCCCTGTGTTTACAATGCTAGTCCCTGGATCGAATAGCTAGCATCCACAGTTTAAGATGTAATATCAAGAAACAAAGGTCATAATACAACTTTATAACTAGGAATAAAATAATACATTACATCTTACATAGCTCATATGTCTATCTCATTACAATGCAGCATAAAAATCTATATAGGATGGAGTCCTTCATCTTCAAAGTTCCACAGGCAATCTGTTGGTTGTAGACTTGTAATCCTATTCAACACACTTCACTAACATCAAACAAACCTGCAACATAATAAGTTACAGCCATAAGGGTGAATTGTATTGGCAAGTGATACTATGGTAGAATAGTGGTATCTATCATCTATATGCATTTGGCTAAGTGTAGCTGAGGATTGCTTTGCTCAAAATAAGGTTTTCCTTATTAGTTGAAAACACTAAGTTTTTGTTTATCAAAATCACCCAACGAACAACCAATACAATTGGTTAACCTTTAGCCCTTGTTTAACCACAAGCTTTTAACTTAGAAATTGGGATGAGGAGATCCTTCATTGCTTCAATGTCTTGATGCTCAAATTGTCCATTGCCGGGGACACAGCTAAGTACTTAGATTTTACTCTCTCGAGAGGTGGTGCACTTTCCCCACAAGACTCGACATGCATCGAGACAAGATCTTTCAGAAGCCTTCCCTTATACCAAATGGACGCGTTCCATCCTATCACCCTACCACCTTCTGTCCATCTGGCTAAGTTATTGCAACCTATATGATCCAGGCAGAGCCCATATTGCCATGTGGCTGCACTATAAGCTTCTCAACACTTTAACATCTCAAATCTCTTTGTTCCTGGGTGGCTTTCCACAAGTGTGATACACAAGGTTCACCAGTCCTTGGCCTTGTAACCACTCAACATATCCCATTCATACCATTCCACCTAGGTGATTCATTCACTTAGTAGTTTTATTAAGCAAAAACATAAGTCAAAATACTTAGAAATATTTCATAGCATGAATAATCCACCCTTGTTTTCTACTAGCTAGGCTAAGCATACTAGTAGCAAGAATCTTAACTTAGGGAAAATTCTACTAAGGCATCATCTACTAGGATTTCCCAAGGCATAGTTAACACATAGAAAATTCCATGCAAGTCCTACTCAAGATATCACTAATGCATAGTCAAAATAATAGGACAAAATATATGAAGCACCACTTGCCTTTTTAGTAGAGAATCTAGGTTTACTCCTTGATCTTGCAAATGTCACACTCTTCAAAGTTCACTACAATTCAATCAAGGCACAAATTCAAACTTGCATTCAAACAATTCACCACATAAAATAATAAAAATAAAGAAATGCATGCAAGCATGCAAAAGATTGTTTTATTTGGAAAGGTGGTTTCTAATAAGGTTTTAAACATTTAAAAACACCTACTGGTCATTTATAAATGTGGCAAAAATCATTTAAAATCAAGTTCGTGAAAATAGGCCAGTTAAATCATTTTTGCTTTGCTAGAAATGATTTTAATCAAAGGAATAATTTATAGTGTTAGCCAAATATGTTTTTAAACACAAATGTTAGTGTTTATGGTCAAAGTTTTTAAAACTAATCCATTTGCAAAAAGGTTTCACTCAAAATCATTTTTAAATCATAGCAACATTTTTGTTTTACTAGAAATGCCTTTATTCAAAGGAATAATTTTCTAGTGTTAATCAAATATATTTTTAAATACAAAATTGAGTGTTTAGGGTCACAGAGTTTAAATCAAACCATTTGCAAAAGGTTTTACTCAAAAAGCATTTTTAGAATAATTTTTATACATAGAATAGCCTTACAAATGTTTCTGCAAAAACACCTAATTTTCCAGAAGAAAAATACTAAACTAAGGGCATGGTTGCAAAGGTTTTATTTTTTGAATGCATTGATATAAAATTTGTAAATTTTGGACGTTTAGAACAAAAGTTATGATTTTTGCAAAATCAAACATCTAATAGATTCAATTCTGTTTTTAATACAAAAGCTGGGCCACGTGGAATGATTCCATTTGCTGATACCGATTCGCATGGATCGAGCTCTGTGGACCGCAGGATTAAAAGTGAATCGCACGTCACAGATCAAGTCATACCCCTTTGACTAACGTTATATCCTATCCACTGGATCCGCATCTGACGGCTCAAAGAGCAACGACCATAGATGGGCAGCGCAGCCTGGCGTCTGCGGTGGCGACGCTCGGGCGGTGACATTTCCGGCATAAATAGGAAGCAAGGAAGGATGGGGAGATGCTCACCGAGTTCGTAGGGGTGTGGCGAATCTCAAGGTCATCGTGGGATGGCCAGGGGCGCACGGTCACATCAGCAATTGCTCGCCGGAGATGCTCCTGGCATCGGGCACGCTCTGGTGTCGTTGGGGGCAAGGCTACAAGGCACGGGGAGGCAAAGGAACGGGTGCATTAGATGCGCGCGAGAGAGGCGAATATGCGAGCGTCAACTAGAGGGTAAGGCGCGGTCGGAGTTTACCAGTAGAGGTCACGGAGTCAAGGTAGTCCATGGTGGCGCTCAGACGATGACGAAGCCGAGCTTCTAGGGCGCGCGCGAGTGAGCTGAGGGTACTAGAAGGTGCGCAAGGAGCTGGGGATCAAATTCGTGTGAGTCAGGGACAGTGGGGGTGGCTGTGTTGGCCGGAATTGACGCCGGAGTGTTGTTGGAGTAGTGGGGTTCGAGCGTGCAATTCTCGCAGCCTGGTGGCGGAGAGGGAGTGGCGAGTGAGGGGAGAGGGGCGTTTAATCGAGCTTGGTCTCTGGGAGAAATTACGGGGCTAGTTAATCGAATTTACTCCGTGGAATCAAAGGCAGAAACGGCGAGGATGAATGAGGGGAAACGGGTCACGCGGTGGAGACGATGATGAGGTGGAGATGTGGGTCCGTTTCGTCAGTGAGAGAGGGGGGGTTCATGGGTGAGAAAGAACGGTCTACGGGGAGAGAGGGGTGGGCTGCGCTGTTAGGCCTGCTGGGCTGACTGGGTTGGGTTGCTTCCTTTTCTATTTTTTCTTTCTCTGTTTTCTTTTTCTTTTTCCATTTCTGAATTCTGTTTTGATTAGATTGAAATGATTTAAGCGTCAATTTGAACTCCAAATTTTGCCAAACCTTTTTAGTAGGTTTAAACCAATTATTGAATGTGTTTAAAAGTCCATCTTGAATTATTTCAAATATTTTATTATGATTTAATACTCATTTAAATGAGGCTTTTGTCTTTATTTAAATAAATTTGAATATGGTTCCAAACCATATAACTTTATCTAATTAATCTTTTATTCTTTTTAAGTTAATTAGATAACTTTAATCCACTTTGGCAATTTCAATTATTATTTTCTCATGATTTAATTAATCATTTATAATAGGGATTTTGTCTTCATTTAAATAAATTGAATATGGTTTAATCCCATATAATTTTATTTAAATAATCTTTATTCCTTTATTTTTATTTGGATTATCTTTATTCTATTTGCTTATGTATTTGGCCAAGATTTAATTTGACTTTTAAATATTCTTTATCTATTTCTTTCTTTCTTTATCTTATAAAATCCATATATTTTTATTTATAGCTCCAAAATTGGTGATTCCAATTTGTATGATTTTATTTAATATTTGTTTATATTTTTAAATCCTTTTAGGATTATTTTGTTCACAATTATGTATGTATTTTTAGCTAGGAGCTTTATTAGCTTTGGAAAGTACTTTCCTTTAATCTTATTAAATTCATAAGTTTTTATCCATGGCTCCAAATTAAATGAAACCAAATTCTATGGTTTTATAATATTTTTGTTTATCATTTATAAATATTTGTTGTTGAATTTTTATATGGATCAAATCCATAGTCTTAGAGAGATCTTGGAAATTATTTTCTTCCATTAGAGTTTTTAGGGTTTTGGTTTAACTTTTCTAAATGTTTAAATTTCAAGATACATTCATTGATCAATGCATTTCATTTGATTGAATTTTTTATGGATGCCCTTTTCATTCATATTTTGTTCAAGAAGGGTTTTTATGTTTCCATTTAGAAGCAAAAAAGTTTCTTTTCACCCTAAATTTCAACAATTGTTTATTTTGTTTATCTATTATTCACATTTCAAAATTTGGAAAATTTTGGGATGTGACACAGTCTTTAAGAAGCATTCCACATTTGTGTATCTTATTATTGTATGTTGTTATAATTACATGTTGTTTCACACACACTCACAAGCCTTAATAAGAAGCACAAGTGTGAAACTTTATCTAAAAGTACAACACATTCTAAAGAAACCATTTCAAAATCCCAAACCCTAGATCAATGCTTATTCCAGGGATTCGAGTTTACGAAATTGCATTACATTATTTATGCATAATAGCATCTTACTTCTTTAAACATTAGTCTTTACCGGACCAATGATGTTGATTTTAGATATTGGATCTTTTATATTGTCTCGAAGACCGTGAGTGCATAATCTTGCAAATTCAAAAGGCAAGTTCACACTTGCTCATGTCCTTTGATTATTTTCTGTAAAGTATTTTGCAAATCCAGTGTTGTCATCACCTGCATTTCAAAAAGTTCAGAAAACACTATTTTCGTAATAATATGATTATAGGTTATTTACCATGAGGTAATAACCTACTAAGAAAGTTCTAGTGGTAAAGGAACATATTACCTAGGACTTAACAACCAATGTCACCGGTGATTTTTGTATCATATATTACGCGCTGACCATGAGATTTGGAATGGGACGGAGATGTCAGCTATATATTTTCTTTCTTGCATGGAGCCGGATGTGCCGTCCATGGCTGTTATCCTTGTAGCATGCATTTATTGGTAATTCGTAGAGGATATGCAGCATATGGGTGGGAACCCTCAAAGTCCCATGATAGTTCTGACATCTGAACGGTCTGTACTGCCAATTGCCGTAATTCAATAGGTGGCCGGGCATACACCAAGGAGACATGTGGGGTCGCAGAGAAGGCAGTGATTGGATTGGATCTTAGTCTGGGCCTCATACCATGGAAGTATGAACGGGTTGGATGCTCAGATGTGCAACAAAGCTAAGACCTCTCATGGGTAAAGTAACGCACCTCTGCAGAGTGTAAGAACTGTAACTTGTTACTCCCTGTTCTGGGAAGGAGATATGAACGCGGCAGGAAAGGAACTCCACGAAAGTTCTGGTAAACCTGTGAAGGCTGACGAACATAGCTTTTCAGAATAAAAGCAACATTTTAAAGAAATGTTTTCGAAAACTTGCATTGCCTACGACCTATGGTATGTGGATGTAGCTAGTGCATCAGACACTCATTTTTAGTGAACTTGTTGAGTACGCTCGTACTCAACGTATCTTCTTAACCCTTGCTAGATTCTGAAGCCATTAAGACGACGTCTACATCAAGTTATGCTCCAGGAATCATCATCAAAAGCTCAAGCTCTTCAATGAAGTAAAGGAAGTTAACATATACATCAACTAAAGTGAAGACGAAGTTGCTGATTAGATAGAAATATAAACTCTAGCCATAGAACCTACTTCTATAGAGTATTGCAACAACAGCAATACAAGCCAAAAAGTTAGATGCTAATCTTATTAGCATAATAGTTATGAGTTGATTATTTCTGATTCTTATTTGTAAGGAGTTTAATTCTTTCTCTTTAACCTAGAGTGTTCTCTAGATCGTATGTAAAGAGTCGAGTTGTAACCTATAGTCATGTTTTGGACCTGCTGTGTTTTCGGTGTACCACTCTGAGGGATGTAATACTAGTGAACGGTGTTTCATTGGTGTTATGTCAACGACTATAGTGTACTAAATCATGCAGTGGTATGCTGGGTCACCGCACTTTATTATGAATTGTCTAAGTATCTACTCATGTGCTGAGAATATTTACATCATACGAAGCAAATGTGTTTATGAAAGTTCTTTTATCGCACTCAGTTTTCAACTGAATTGCTTGAGGACATGCAATAAGCTAAGCTTGGGGGGAGTTGATATGTCCAAAACGTATCTACTTTCCTGAATAGTTTTGCTATTGTTTCTTCTATAAACTTGTGTGATTTGGATATAGCTAACACGGACTGACGCTATTTTCAGCAGAATTGTATTGGTGTCTAGTTTTTGTGTAGAAAATCAACTATCAGGAAAAATTCCGGAAAAGATGCCAAAAATCCCATTTCACCAGAAGACTCATGGAGCCAGAAGACGAGACGGAGTTGGTCTCTAAGAGGCCACACCCCCTGGTCGCGCGGGCCAGGCCTGGCCGTGCCTGGGGTGTGTGGCCACCTCGGGCACCCCCTCGGCCTCCCACTTCGCCTATAAGAATCCTCTTGACCTAAAAACTCAGGGGGGTTTGACGTTTTTCCAGAAAGAGTTCCGCTCAACTGCCACCACCAGAAACCGCGATTCGGAACCAGAAACTCCGTTTTGGCACCCTGCCGGGACGGGGAATTTGGTGGGAATCATCACCATCATCATCACCGACGCCTCTACATCAACCATCCATGTTTCCCCCATCCATGAGTGAGTAACCCCCCGCTGTAGGCTATGGGGATGGTAGGGATTGGATGAGATCTATCATGTAATCGAATAAGATTGTTAGGGCATGGTGCCTAGTATCTTTATTAGTGCTATTTGACTTTGTTGCAACTTGTTGTGCTTAATGCTTGTCACTAGGGCCTGAGTGCCATGATCTCAGATCTGAACATGTTATTGATTCATGATGATAGTATTGTTTGTGATCTTATCTGCAAGTTGTGTACACATATCATTGTCCGGATCCAAAGGCCCCTAAGTGACAAAAATTGGGACAACCTGAGGGGATGGCTGTGATATGACGATCACATGTGTTTATGGAGTGTTAATGGTTTGCTTCGGTGCTCTATTAAAAGGAGTACCTTAATTTCTAGTAGTTTCCCTTGAGGCCCCGCTGCAACAGGCTGGCAGGACAAAAGATGTTGTGCAAGTTCTCATTGCGAGCATGTATGAATATAGATGGAACACATGCCTATGATTGTTTAGTACTTAGATACTTTATCTATTTATCTTCAAATGCCCTAGATCTTGAAGTTACGTGAATAGTCTCGTCCATGCAACGCTCATCCATCCATCCATATGCCTATCGCACTCATATCCTACTGTTTGCTACTATTGTTACTATTTCTTTTGTTCTACTGCTGCTGTTACTTCGCTATTGCTACTACAAAATTGTTGCTGCTGATAAACTTCTGTGAGCAAGACTATTTCTAGGTGCAGCTGAATTGATAACTCAATTGTTAAGGCTTATAAGTATTCTTTGGCTCCCCTTGTGTCGAATCGATAAATTGGAAAATACTACCCTCGAAGACTGTTGCGATCCCCTATACTTGTGGGTCATCACGGTCCAGCCGAGAAATTCGTCGCGAAAGACGCGCCTTCTATGACGACCGTCGGGCCAAGTCATTACGGAAGGAAACATTTCTTGTAGTGAAGTATTTTGCAGAATGTTTTATATCCTTGATCTTATTATTATGAGTGAGTAGTCCTCACGGGTTGTGGGTTGAGGTGAAACCTCGCATCAATTATGTGCATTTGATTCATCGGAGTATTGTGTATTGATTGAATAGAGATTTGTATTTTTGTATTTTTGTTTCTTTGTATCTTGTCTCGATCTATGGACTTGTAGGTACACAAGATTCCAGAGATTGATAAAGGCTTGAGGTGAGATACTTGGTGAGCAGCGATATCGTAGGAATCCTAGTGTCAGAAAGGGGAGTACGGTCTTTGTTTAGCGATCCATTTGGAAACAACTTCAACATCACTTCTTAAGGCTTTGATCTGTGTTTTCACTTAATAATTGTTGTAGCCCGGAATTTTGTGGTACAATGGTTGGATCAAAAGACTATTGTTATGCATGTGATTCGCAGGGGCTCTAGTATATCAGGATGTGTTGCCCACAAAATTTATCGTTATTAAATCATTACACATGAATATGTGCAATACTATCTTTATCCCATATGATGTGTAGCTGCAGGTGAATCTTCAACTCTGGCTTATCTCCATCCATTGCAACAAACAACGTTCTAAAGTTAAATAGAAAGGTCCGATAAATGAAGGTAAATCGAACAAACAAGTCTTGTAGACGTGTCTCATTTAATTTCCATTTAGCATTGTTTCCCAAGGTTCGATTAAACCTAGGTCTACTAGGGAAAAAGCTACTATGTTGCATTCGTAAATCTGAATCGAAGGTATCAGTGGAGTCAGAGTCTTCATTGTGACAAAACCATTAAAGATTTTAAGTTCATCAGAATGATGAATATACTTGTGTTTACACGGAAGTAAGTGGGAGCGTTTAAGACATATTTCCAATGCTTTATGCTGATTGGAAATGATGTATATTTAACTTTATGTGAATTAAGAATTTCATTGAAATTGGGTTTTTTACGGAAGACTTAGGCAAAACCAGAATGTTAGACTTCTATGTCTATACATATAGATTGAGATGCTATTATATGGTTATGTTGAAGTACATATATGAAATATTGAATTAGTTTAATATGGTGGCATATTTGAGTGGGAGCCGAGTGAGTCTCCTGGTCAATATATGATAAGAAAAGTTCTTGCCACATGGTAGCAAGATGAATTGTGTTGACAATTGGTAAGTGAAACCTTGTGAATGATTGATTGATCATGAATGCTATGATATGTTCATATCTAGATAAGTCCTATGCTCTAAGTGTTAGGAGCATACACCAGAGTGATACATAAGATGATCATTGGACAATAGTGATAATATTCTTGTGTGCGTTGGAAGAACTAAGAATATGCAAAGTATGTAGAAGTGACAAAATAGTTCAATGTTGTGTTACATTGATGTGAGTTTTTGTCACATATACAAATAAAGTTTATCTCAATTAGGCTATGTATTAAGAAATAAGGTGGCACAATGTAATGGAAGAAAGTTCTATGATGGATTTGGACTAGTTCCAAAGTTATAACATTGTGACGAATACTACAATGATGGATGAGTGTATGGCTACTTTAGAAGCAACATATAGAGTTTTTTTGTGTAAAATTGTTCTGTTA
The DNA here is from genome assembly GCA_916181665.1 of Avena sativa. Classification (NCBI taxonomy): domain Eukaryota; kingdom Viridiplantae; phylum Streptophyta; class Magnoliopsida; order Poales; family Poaceae; genus Avena; species Avena sativa. The sequence continues at coordinate 166,359,853 of OV702297.1, forward strand.
TCAAAACTAGGTGCAGATCCAAGTAGGCTACACTATGAACATGTATTGTACGACAATAGTGACAATATAGTTCTGGCTTAAGGAATTGAAGTCTCACCGGAAGACTTAATTTATACAATGCCATCTCATTCGAGAATGAGTAATGCGTAGTGATGCATAGACATGAAAATACACAGAGCTAAAAGTGTTAGTCTGGAGACTAGCTTTACCACAAGCAACGAATGTGGATAACACCGGAATGTCATAGGTGTTAAATGCGCGAAGCAATAACTAGATTATTGACTCTAGTGCAAGTGGAAGACTCAAAGGAGATATGCCTTGGAAGCCAATAATAAAGATGTTTTTATTGATATATTCGTAATAGTTTTATATCATGCTATAATTGTATTAAGTGGAAACATTAATACATGTGTGTTATATAAATAAACCAGGTCCCTGGTATCCTCTAGACTAGTTCGTTGGGCAGATGATGATCGAGGTTTCCTGATCATGGACTTTAACACGTCAACTAACAACGAGGTCACTTCATTAGATGGATGATGTGATGGAAAACAACCAACCCTAGTATTGCAATGTGATCCGGTCACAAAGTTCAACATTGCAATATCTAGCAAAGCATAGTGATTCAGTCCTTCGACTGTGAGATCGTATTAATCGTTGTCTCCCGAGGCTGCTTTGATCACATCAATCGTCATGAGGGTGACCATAAAGGTGTGCATCAGGTATTCCAGAGGAACTTTTGAGGCCTATGTATCAAGACCGGGATTTGTCCATCCGAGTGATGGATAGATGCCTAGGGCCCACTTAGTGAGATTACATATACAAAGTTTGCAAACATGTGACTAGATCACAGGGATGTAATACCACGAGAACGAGTAAATGTGTTTGTCGGCAACAAGATCAAACTAGGTATGTCGATACCTATGATCAGATCTTGGACAAACCAGGTATCATAGAGCAAAGGGAATGAGACTCGGCGTTCAAGGTTCAAGCGATCAAGTTATTCGTGCAATGCATGGGGGACATCATGATTGGAGAGGTATCTTGATCATGTCTATGTATTCCCGAGCCGTAGGATGTCACACTTAAGGGTAGATATGCTTAGCGATTGATTCGAGATCATAGGAGAAAAAGAGAAGACTCCAAACTTGTCCCATGGTGATACCAAAGTGGTTCCAGGGATATCTGATGATGAGCGGAGGGGTTCAAAAGGTGTTTCGAAATGATATGTATTAAATAATATGTATATAATATTAAGTAAATGAATTAATATTAAAAAATATTTAAAATGTATTTATGGGGTAGCCCACCTAATTGGGCCTCACCGATGGAGGCCCAAGAGGGGGCTAGGCCCTAGGGAAGGCCAGAGGGTGGTCGCAGGCCCTAGTGGGCCATCCCACCACGTGGGGCCCATGTAAGGGGGTTGGCCTCCTCCTCCCACCCCCTCCCTTTGATTAGTCCCACCCCGGGACTTTGAGGGAGGTGGTGTCTCTCTTCCACCTATATAAAGAGGGGCACCCCTCTCGCCAAATCCATCCAATGAATTGGTCTTTGCCTATTTCTCTCTCTCTCTCTCATGTGGGGTTCCCAAGTTTGGAACTGCATACGGAGATAGGGATTTCTACACCATACGCACGCCGTCGTCTACTGGACTCGGTACGAATCAATATTCTTCCGCTGCTTTGCTGGACTAGAACCTGGGAGACGTCTCTACACCGTATATGTGTAAAGCTACGAGGCACCGCCACTTGTGGTGCTTCTGCTTGGATCTTGGACGTCGACATGACCATGAGTTCGGCTACGTCCTACAAGGACTAGGGGTGACTTGCGAGGAGCTTTGCGACCTTGGGTACGACTACATCATTCACATTCCTTGCGGTACGTTGACTGCTTTCGATCTTCAACAGTATGAACACTGAATCCCCTCTTGTTACCTTACATATGCATAAGTAGATCTTGGCTAGGTGTTTCACCGTAAGAATTTTTTTCTACCACGGAACCCCTTCAATTATGTATGCTTCGTTTGATCTTGTGTCTGAAGCTTTATACATTGCTGCTCAAATTGGTTGCATGGCATGTCACTGTGTTGACGACACACATTACTACAATTGTATTTTTTTAATTTCTCAGTTTCTGCGTGATGCTTCTTTGTGTTCGATCTTGCTTTCGTATGGAAGCTGCTCTAATATCACTGTGGCTACCAATCTCATATCGCCTTAAGGGTACTAATTTGACCCGATGACCTAGTTTTCCGGCATGGAACTGATCCCACGCGAGCATGTAGACTCCACACTAACTAGTGTGATTTGGGTACATGATATTTCGGGTGTTGGATCACTGTTTTAATGTCGATGTTTATTGCAAAATAGGTGGATGCTTTCGACAAGAGGCTATGGTCATCAATGGATTTCATCCTGATGGTGGTGCATATGGTAGACGAGGAGGACCAATTGCAGAAGCAAGGGAGCCATCGGCTATGTCATGTCGTTCAAGGGATAAGGCCTTCTGGATTGATGTCTTCATGAGCTGAAGGAAACGATTCTAGTGTTCGTAATAAATTGTTGTTGTTTAACATATGATGCATCTAAAAACGTACATTCTTGTATACAATGAAGTAAATTTGTGATATGAAAGTATAAAGCTATGTATTTTCACAACTTGGAGGAATCAGATAGAGTCACAAAAAATGATGCATGTTTCACAATACAAGTAAGCTTCATACGCATCTGAATTTTTTTGTTAACACACTAATCAAGCTCCTGAAGCTAGTGCATTGTGCTTCCTAGGCATATGATGCTTCTGTCACACTAACGAACCTTGGAATTCCAAGGTTAGAACATTATGTTTGAACTGTTGAAGTTTCATATTTGTACATCTCAACGTTCTGCGAAATATATATCATGTTACACATGACACAATTTTTTGTATTGTACATCCAAGAAAATTAATTCACCATGGAAGCAATTATTCTACTCTCCACGAAAGCTTAGTTTAATATAGAATAAATATTTTTAGATTGAAGAAAAATTCAGTTTTTACGGAAGCGAAATTCAGTAGCAAAGGAAAAAAAATTGAATATCTCAAGGAAATAAAAAAACTGCTTCCTACAGAAGCAAATCTGAATGGCTGAAATTAAAATTATTAGTTTTCTTTGAACAAAATTTGGTATCCCAAAAATCACGGAGAGTGGATATGGGAGTAGGTAGTTTGCTGCGTGTGCAACTAATTGGCGATTTATTAGTGCCAGTTTTTCTAGGGTTTCCGAGTGCTTAGGCGATCGGCGACTTCCAGAATTTCGTGGCTTCGTGTGGGCGAGAATCGAGATCCTATCGGTCTCACCCAGATCGTCCTGTCATCCTCCCGATCTATCGTCTCTCTACTGTCTGCGTTTTCTACTCACAGATCCAATCTAACTCGGGGTGATCAAGGGGCAACCCTAGTGTTCGCTACCCACCCTTGGTTACGTGCGGTTCTGTGGGCGGATCCCGTGTGGCGATGGCGAGCAACAAGATCGTGATGACGGGTTCGGATGCGACGAAGGCGTTCGCGACGGTGGACATGGATGGGGCAAAAGTGGCTGGACCTGCGAATCGGGGTAAGGCGGTGGCAGGGGAATCAAGTGCTGGCGGAAGCGCTAGAGACGGCGTGACGGCTATGATGGGCCGCCTGAAACTGACCTCGCAGGAAGCGCACACCTTTGTTCTGGACGAAGATGTCGATGAATTCGCGGGTTGCCCGGAGTGGGCTTTGGTGGGAAAGGTCCTAGCACCGAATACAATGCATATACAGACGATCAGATCTGTTATTCGATCGGCATGGGGGAATTCTAAAGGTATGAAGGTGCATCATACAGGACCTAATCTCTTTTTAACTGAGTTTGCTACAAAGAAGGACATGGATTATGCTGTTAATGGTTCTCCTTGGGTCTTTGGAACTGGGAAGCATGCGATCCTCATCAAGAAGTTTGACCCCAAGGTGAGGCCAAGTGAACACGTCTTTGACAAGCTCCTGTTGTGGCTGCGTATTATGCGGCTACCTTTTGGTCTCATGAATAAGGAGAGGGGCACGCCCCTAGTTGAGATGACGATTGGTGAAGTGGTTAATCTTGATGTTGATGAGAATGGTCGTGCTTGGGGAGAATTCCTCCGAGCTAGGGTGCTTGTGGACATTTCAGTGCCACTGATGCGTTTTGTTGTTGTGCACTTAGCTAAAAGGAATGAGACAGCTTACTATGAGGTCATGTACGAACAACTCCCATTGTATTGTTTCTCTTGTGGTGTTCTTGGGCATTCCTCTTTGGTCTGCTCTACCCCAGCGGAGAGAGATGATGAGGGTAAGCTTCCTTGGAACAGTGAACGGCTGTGTGTCACCCAGGATAGGAGACGTGATAGCAGAACATCCTCTGGGCAGTCACAGTCGGGATAAGGGTCCAGTAATTTCCCTGGGAAAGATGGTGGCGGAAAAAAGAATGCCCCGGAAGTGACATCCCCCACAAAGCAGCGTAAGCCTCGTTCCAACAGGAAAAACAATGTGAATGTGGGTGCCACTAATGGCCCAGAGACTCAGCAGGAGATTTCTCTTTCGGGGAATAAAAGGAAAACATCGAAGATGTACGTGCCGAAGACTTGGCCTATTGCCTTGGCGATCAGTTTGGAGCCTTCGCTCCAAGTTCAGCCTCCTGCTGGAGAGCATCTAGTCGTACCTTTGTTGTTGGGGGTTGGTGAGGAGAAATAAGCTAGCAGCGACTCTAATAAGAAGCAGAAAACTGGGGTCAGTGGTGATTCTAGGCGATCGGCGGATCTCGCAGAGGCTGTGGAGCAGCCTCTACCGACGCAATGAGTTATCTGTGCTGGAACTGTCGTGGCCTTGGGTCGGATGCGACGGTAGGCGAGCTTCGGTGGCTGGTGAAAACCTTCCGACCTACTTTCCTCTTCCTATTGGAGACAAAAATGAAAGATCGCAGGGTGAGGAATTTTATGTGGTCTCTGGGCTACTCTGGATTTCTTGGTGTGAGTAGCGAGGGACTTAGTGGAGGCTTAGGCCTCTTTTGGATGCAGCCATATACTGCCCTGCTGAAAGGGATTAATCGACACTGTATTGATGTGGAAATTAATTCATATGATGGTCTAGTGTGGCGTGCAAGTTTTGTTTATGGGGAACCTAGAAGAGATAAGCGGCATGAGTTCTGGAACTTCATGCGACGGCTGAAATCACAGATATATGGTCCATGGATTGTCTGTGGTGATTTTAATGAGGCCCTGTATAGCCATGAGCATTTTGGCTCTTCGGAAAGATCGAACACTCAGATGTTGCAGTTCAGAGAATGTCTACAGGACTGCAGTCTAGTAGATTTGGGCTTCACGGGTCCAGCTTTCACATGGTCCAACAAACAGGACGTTGACAGCAATGTTCGGGTTCGGTTAGATCGGGCAGTGGTTAATGACCGGTTCATGTCGATTTTTGGGGACTGTCAAGTTGCCAACATAATTACCACTACGTCTGATCACTTTGCTCTGCATATAACCATGTTGAAAACAGGAGATGAAGTGTTTCCTAAACCAGTGCAGGTGGGCTTTCGTTTGGAAGCAGCCTGGCTTCGTTCTCCTGATTATAAGGCGGTGATGGAGCAAGCATGGGCCGATGACGGTACTGAGCCTACTAGTCTGCAAAAAACTTGGGCTTCTTTACACCGAGTGGCGGGCTCACTGAGAACTTGGAGCAGGGATTCCTTCGGCTCCATCCGCAAGGAAATTCAGAAGTGTGAGAGGGAGTTCAAAACCATTCGCTTGGCGCCATGGCATGGAGATGGCTCTGAAGTGGTTCGGGTGGAGAGCAAACTCTGTGAACTCTTTGAGCGGGAAGAAGTTATGGCAAAGCAGAGATCGCGAGTTGCGTGGCTCCGCGAGGGCGATCGTAATACAGCTTTCTTTCATGCCCGTGCATCTGCTCGACGCCGCACCAATAGAATCAAAGCCATCGTCTCTGATGGCGGGGTTCGGCGTACAGATTTGGAGGGCATCAAACATGAGGTGGAAATATTCTATGAGAAGTTATTCTCGTCCGAACCATGTGATGGCCTTGACACTGTTCTTGATGGAATTCAGGGCATGGTGACAGACGATATGAATTCTGATCTGTGTAAGCCATATTCGAATGAAGAAATCAAGACGGCTCTATTCCAAATGGGTCCTACAAAGGCTCCGGGACCGGATGGATTCCCAGCCCTTTTTTATCAGACTCATTGGGACTTCTTTGAGGATGAAATCTGCACTGCAATACGAGGCTTCTTACAGGGTGATCTGATCCCGGAGGGTTTGTGCGATTCGGTTGTCGTCCTCATTCCCAAGGTGAATAACCCTGAACTTCTGAAAAACTTCCGCCCTATTAGCCTCTGTAATGTTTTGTACAAGATTTCCTCCAAAGTTCTTGCAAACAGACTCAAAATCCTTCTCCCAGACTTGATCTCTGAGAATCAGAGCGCCTTCGTTCCTGGGAGACTGATTACTGATAATGCCTTGGTAGCTTATGAGTGTTTGCAGACTATTAGGAAGCAACGTGCCAAACTCCCCTACTTTGCCTTGAAAATAGACATGATGAAGGCATACGATCGAGTGGAGTGGGGCTATCTAGCTGGCTGTCTTGGCAAATTGGGCTTTGTGGCTCCTTGGATTGCCACGGTCATGAGATGTGTGAGAAATGTTCGGTATGCTGTCAAGATTAATGGAGATCTCACTAAACCTGTTGTCCCTACCCGGGGAATAAGGCAAGGTGACCCGATCAGTCCATACCTGTTCCTTCTTTGTAACCAAGGTTTATCCTGCATGCTCCATACTCGTGAGATCTCTGGAGATCTGAAGGGAATTATGAACGGGAGGAATGGCCCTCCGGTTTCTCACTTGTTGTTCGCGGATGACAGTATATTTTTTGCTCGGTGTGACAAGCGGAGTGTGACGGCTCTGAATGATACATTGACTAAATTCTGTGAAGGATCCGGACAAAAAATCAACCGCGACAAATCTTCGATCTTCTTTGGTGCCCATTGTGATGGCGCAGTTAAGGGTGTGGTCATGAATCAGCTGGGTGTTTTCAATGAAGCTCTCCAAGAAACCTATCTTGGTATGCCAACCGAGATCGGGCGTTCACCTACAATGGCTTTCAATTTTCTTCATCAGAGAGTTTGGAAACGGTTGAATGATCATGGGAGCAGGCCGCTATCTCAGAAGGGAAAGGAGGTGTTCATCAAGGCTGTTATTCAGGCTGTTCCTGCTTATATCATGAGTTGCTTCCAAATACCAGTAGCGACGTGTGATCTGATGAGAAAGGCTATCGCTGATCATTGGTGGGGCATGGAGGATGGTCGGAAGAGGATGCATTGGCGCTCTTGGGATTGACTCTCTGCTCCTAAATCCCTAGGTGGTCTTGGTTTTCGTGATTTTGTCCTCTTTAATCAGGCTATGTTGGCTCGCCAATGTTGGCGGTTAATCACTGAACCATCCTCCTTGTGTGCCCGAGTTCTTAAAGGCCGGTATCACCCAGATTGTGATTTCTGGGAGGCTCCAAAACCTCGGTCTTCATCGTATACTTGGCGAAGTATCATGTTTGGCAAGGATCTATTGCAACAGGGACTTCGATGGGGGATTGGGAATGGTCGCAAGACCAGACCGTTGTCTAATAACTGGATCCCTGATGTACATTCTTTTCAGATGAAGACTCTTGTCCATGTTCCTGAGGATGCAACTGTCGACCTGCTAATCGATCAGGAGCATGGGGGCTGGAACACAGACATGGTCCAGAAATTTTTTGAGGAAGGTGTAGCCTCGAGTGTGCTTCGGGTCCCTATCAGCAGAATTGGTGGTAAGGATTTTGCCTGCTGGCCTTATTCGAAATCGGGTGTTTATACTGTTCGGTCTGGATACAATCTGACGCGGACACGAGATTTCCTTCAATCCCGAAGCTCGGTGGGCAAGGGTGTTAGTTCTAATGCTCATGAAGAAGCTACTAGCTGGAAGAAACTTTGGGGGATCAAGGCACCGGGCAAGATGATCATCACATTATGGAGATTTGCTCACGATTGTCTCCCGACTGCTTACCAACTTCGGCAGCGTCATATTCCATGCACTGATGTGTGTGTCTTTTGCTGTCAGGAGGAACGTGTGGAGCACCTATTTCTTTTTTCTCAATATGTACGTGAGGTTTGGCAGGAACTCAAGAAATCTTACCCAGTTCATCTCTTGAGAAAGGGCTTCACAAGTCCAAAGGAATGGGTGTTTGACTTCCTGGATAGAAGCAGGGATGTCGATATGATTCTGCTAGCAGTGACGTGTTGGCACTTGTGGGATGCTCGGACTGGAATTCGTCATGGAGAAACCATGAAGCATCCCCATAGCTTAGCAGAAAAAATAAAAGCTTATGTTGAGATGATTGAGGTGCATTTGCTAGAACCAGTTTCCAAGCACAGGCGTGTGACTGCTGCAGTACCAAGATGGTCACCGCCGCCGCAAGGTACAGTGTTTGTTAATGTGGATGCGGCTCTGTTTTCTTCTTCATCGAGGATGGGGGTGGGCGTCGTAATCAGGAACCACATCGGTATGTGCTTGTTTGCTTGCAGTCAAGTCTATGATGAGGTTACGGCGCCAGAGTTAGCAGAAGCACTTGCTGTGAGGCGTGCATTGACCCTTGTTCAAGAGGAAAGTTTTGACAATGTCATCTTAGCTTCAGACTATTTATCTGTCATTCAGCGCATCAACTCTCCCTCAATGGACCGGACAGGGATCGGCGTCGTGGTTCAGGACGTCAAGGCAATGATGACAGGTTTCTCATCCGTGAAGTTCATTCACATTAGTCGTTTGCTTAATGTTTCAGCACATATTCTTGCTCGGCGAGCCGAAACTCTTAGTTTTTCTATTTTTCGTGATGGGGGTCCGGAGTGTATCCGTGAAGCCCTGTGTAATGATTTGTGATAATCAATAAAGTGCTGTTATCCTCAAAAAAAATTGGCGATTTATTAAGGAAAGTCTGAAATTAAGGAAACAATTATTACATACGCATGCAATCAGACCGCTTGTTTCACAGAAAGAGTTGTGCGGGCCTCTAGAAAATCCAGCGTCCACCTTGCTTCTAATCATATGGCAAGAACCTAGTCCGATGGAAGCCACATATGGAACGCCGCTGGACTATCAAAAGAATTTGTAAATATATGTGTTTATTGATACATATACGGTAAAACTAATTCATATTGTAGCATAAAAACGCCTATAAATACTTTACAGATAGTCATAGAAGCAATCCAACTTTTACAACATGTCGCACCGCTGCCAGCAGCTCCATCCTAGTGGTGCCGCTCCAGCTCCGTGTAGAATAAGTCCCATCGCCACCGGCCCCGCACGGACTTTGTCGGGCGGCGCTCGCCAGCGACATCGGGAGAGAGGGGGAGGAGGAAGTAGGAGACAACGGGATTTAGGGTTGGCGTCTCCATCGTCCTCGCGTGGGAGGTGGGGGAGGGGCAACACAAGACTCGTGACTAGTGTTGGTCACTTTAGCCACCCTGGACCATCAATTTAAAAAAATTATTTGCTCTAGCTAGGTTTTTTCTTATATATAATGATATTTTATTACTTAGAAGGTTTAAGCATTACACCTAACATCTGCATAACTAGGATGCACATAGAATCGAAATTGCATGAAGATGCTTCGGCATGTTCATTTTATCTTGGTCCATCCCTCCCTTGTCGTGGTGCCCTCCAAAGGCCGACAACCTAATTGGAAGTGAGGTAGGAAATAACTTCCATGGAATAGATGAATGTGGAAGACCAAACATATGCGTGAGACACGTTTATTTTGGCAAGTGTTTATGTTTTGGTTGGACTATTAAAAGAATTTGTAAATGTGTGTGTTTATTAATACATTAATACGTATCGGTGGTACTAATTCATGTCGTACCATAAAAAAAATCCTCTAAATACTTCTATAGGTAGACATAAAAGCAGTTCAATTTTTACAATATGTCGCACCGCTGCCAGCAGCTCCATCCCAGCTGTGTCGCTCTAACTCCGAGTGGAAGAAGTCCCGCCAGGAGGAGGTAGAAGGTGGCGGGATTTGGGTTGGCGTCTCCATCGTCCTCGCGAGGAACGCAAGACGCGTGATAGCCAAAACTGGATTCACAATTGAATTCTTTGTGAAGCTAATTACTCGTAGGTTGTGGAGAATCCTAGATAGGTGGAGTCGGCTTGAGAGCATCCTACATTGTGGATTTAGCCAAGAGGTTTATAAAGGCATGAAGATTGCTTGGAATCTATTATTAGTCTAAAAGGTCGTTTTTTAGAATATGGAGGTCATATTTTGTTGGATTAGCCTCTTGCGTAAGAAGGATCATTGCGACTTTTGTGGGCTTTCCTTCCATGACCTTCCTGATAAAAAATAAATTTCCAAGAGACTTGACCTTTTAGATAATTCGATGTGTTATTGTGTGCTTCCGCTACCAATTTTTTGTATTATCTATGGTTATTTTTACTTGGTTTATGTCTAAACTTGCTTAACATGTATATCTTGCACGTTAGAGTAATATTGTCATGTAGGTTGATTTTAAGTTGCATTTTAAAAATTGTTATACCCACACTCTTCCAAAGTCATAGATTTTGAATAAAATACTCGCCTATTCACCCTTTTAGGCCTTGTTTACTTCTAGGGTATTTCAGGGGGTGTGAGAGGATTATTTTGTATCCCAGAATTTCCCGCATAGGTCGTTTACTAGGCCGGGTTTTGAGGGAATAATCCCGGAATATCCCCACAAATCCCCTCCACACTAGTGTATTTTTGATTAGATTAAAAACTCTCCATCATGGTAGACTATTTTTGGGGAAGGGATTTGAGGGGATTTGAGAGTATTGGGTGAACACCAAATCCCCATATATCCCCGCGTCTTTTGTGGATAAAAATACCGGAGAAGTAAACAAGGCCTTAGGCCTTCTTTGCTCCTTTAAAGGTGTCCACTCAGAATAAAAACCCTGCCATGTTTGCTTGGGCAATCTAGCGGTAAAAAGATGAAGGTAATTTGCTAGCTAATACTCACCGAATTTACTACTCCCTCCTTCACGGTTTGCAGGACGCTCTACAAAAATCTCACGGACCTAGGCGTAAACGTATTGGCTAAAAATTAAGCCTATTAGTGAGCGGTTAAGACACATGTATTGGTGAGAGACTGTTGCATGCATAGGAAGTTGGGAGAAAAGATGTCACATTAATTAACAATTAATTCTTATGCGTCTAGGAACATTATAGTTTTAAAAAAATCCAAATTTGATTAGACGCCCTGCAAACCGTAAAGGAGGTAGTAGAGAAACTAGTTTCAACACTGTGGTAGTAACCGAGGAAGCAGTTATTGCATATGCATGCAATCAGCCCCTTATTTCACGGAAAGAGTAGTGCGGGCCTGTGGAAAATCCAGCGTCCACCTGGCTTCTGATCGTACAGTAAGAAACTATATCGGACATCGCTTATGTTTTGGTTGGACTATCAAGAGAATTTGTAAATGTGTGTGTTTATTGGTACGATGATACTAATTCATGTCGTACCATAAAAATGCATATAAATACTTTTACAAACAATCATAAAAGCAATTCAATTTTAAAATATGTCGCACCGCTGCCAGCAACTCCGTCCTAGCGGTGGCGCTCCAATTCCGGGTAGAAGAAGTCCCGCCGTTGCCGGCTCCGCACGGACTTTGTCGGACGATGCTCGCCAGAGGCGGCGGGATTTAGGGTTGGCATCTCCGTCGACCTCGTGCGGGGGGGGGGGGGGGGGGGGGGGGTTGTAGGGGGCGCAACACAAGACGCATGACAAACAAACTCGATTCACAATTGAATTCTTTGTGAAGCTAATTACTTCGTAGGTTGTAGATAGGTGAAGTTCGCCTTGAGAGCATCCTAGATTGTGGATTTAGCAAAGAGGTTTATAAAGCCATGAAGATTGCTTGGAATTTATTATTAGTTTAGGATGCCATTTTCTGTAGAATCTGGAGGTCATATTTTGTTGGATGAGCCTCTCAGGTAAGAAGGATCATTATGACTTTTGTGGGCTTTCCTTCCATGACCTCCATGGTAAAAAATAAATTTCCAAAAGACTTGAACTTTTAGATAATTCGATGTGTTATTGTGTGCTTCTGCTCCTGATTATTTTTATTCTCTATGGTTATTTTTTACTTGGTTTACGCCTAAACTTGCTTAACATATATATCTTGTCCGTTAGAGTAATATTGTCATATAGGTTGATTTAAGTTGTATTTTAGAGATTGTTATATCCACACTCTTCTGAAGTCGTAGATTTTGAATAAAATATATACTCGCATATTCACCTTTTTAGGTGGCATCTTAACTCCTTCAAAGGTGTGCATTCGGAATAAAAACCCTGCCATGTTTCCTCGGGTAATCTAGCAGTAAAAAGAGGAATGTAATTTGCTAGCTAATACTCACCAATTTTAGTAGAGAAACTAGTTTCAACACTATGGTAGTGACTGAGGAAGCACTTATTACATATGCATGCAATCAGCCGCTTGTTTCACGGAAAGAGTCGTGCGGGCATATGGAAATATCCAACATCCACCTTGCTTCTGATCTTACGGCAAAAAATAGTCCGATAGAAGCCACATAGTATCAGACGCCGCTTATGTTTTGATTGGACTATCAAAAGAACTAGTAAATGTGTGTGTTTACTATACGATATGTGGTGATACTAATTCATGTCGTACCATACAAATACCTATAAATACTTTTACAGATAGTCATAAAAGCAATTAAATTTTTACAACACGTCGCGCCGCTGCCAACAACTCCATCCCAGCGGTGGCGCTCCAGCTCCGGATAGAAGAAGTCCTGACGTTGCCGGCCTCACATAAACTTTGTCGGACGACGCTCGCCGGCGGTGGCAGGAGATGGGGGCAAGAGGAGGTAGGAGGTGGCAGGATTTAGGATTGGCGTCTCCGTCGTCCTCGGGTGGCACAACGCAAGACGCGTGACTAGGGTTGGTCACTATAGCCACCTTGGACATCAATTTAAAGACTTATTTGTTCTAGGTAGTTTTTTATATATAATAGCTATTTTATTACTCCCTCCGACCTACTTCCTCCGTTTAGAAATATAAGATGTTTTAGGTTTGTAAAAGAGATGTATCTAAACACCTTTTAGTATATATGTTCAAATGAATCTAGACACTAAAATGTGTCTAGATACATCTTCTTCACAAATCTAAAACATCTTATATTTCCAAACGGAGGAAGCATATTAGTTGATCAACTTTGTCTAGATACAGATACATCTAGATTAGATACTTAACTAGATACATATGAATTTAGACAAAGTTAAGTCAACTAATATGGGTTAGACGGGGTACTTAGAAGGTTTAAACATTACACCAGTTCTCTGTTTAATTAGGATGCATACACAATTAAAATTGCATGAAGATGCTTTCCTTCCTCATTTTTCTTGTATATTGGCATTTCCATTTTTCTCCGTCCATCCCTCCCTCGTCGTGGCGCCCTCCGAAGGCCGACAACCTAATGGGAAGTGGTAGGAAATAACTTACATGCAATAGATGAACGCGAAAGACCAGACATAGGCGTGAGATGCGTTTATTTTGATAAGTGATGGTTTGGTTGGACTATCAAAAGAATTTGTATATATCTATGTTTATATGTGTGCGGTGATATTAATTCATGTCGTACCATAAAAACACATATAAATACTTTTACAGATAGTCATAAAAGCAATTCGATTTTTACAACACTCCTACCGAATATTCTACTAGGTAATAAATCTTCAAATTTAAGTTCAGTCTACGCAATGAGTGAATAAAACGACAATCTAATGAAAAACAATTCCAGAATATGATGCTAAATATAGAGAGGTGGAATAACACATGTTGTATTACTCTGGTGCAAAGGCACACATATATAGGTACAATGGGAGACCTCCATACCCTCAATATAAGATAGAGGAGGGGCCTAATCACTAATGTTCTATACACAGATATCTACTCTCAAACACCCCCCCCCCCCCCCCCCCCCCCGCGCAGTCGAAGCGTCGGCAGAGCGGACGCAAAGGCTGGATCGAAACTCCTCGAAGGACGCCGTATCCTTTAGTCATGATATCCGCGAACTGCTGGGAGGTGGGTACGTGTAGAACACGTATGCGACCAAGAGCCACCTGTTCGCGAACGAAGTGAATGTCGAGCTCGATGTGCTTCGTCCGGCGATGATGTACGGGGTTGGCAGAGAGATAGACAGCGGAGACGTTGTCGCAGTAGACAATGATAGCCTTGTCAACGGGACAAGAGAGCTCCTGAAGTAGCTGTCGAAGCCAAGAGCACTCGGCGACAGCGTTAGCAACAGCCCGATACTCCGCCTCGACGCTGGAGCGAGAGACCGTAGGCTGTCGCTTGGACGACCACGAGATGAGCGAGGGTCCAAGATAAACGCAGTACCCCGAGGTGGAGCGCCGCGTGTTGGGGCAGCCGGCCTAGTCCGCGTCCGAGTAGGCGATGATGTCCGTGTCGGTGGAGGCATGCAGAGAGAGACCAAGGTCCAGGGTGCCTCGAATATAGCGGAGTATCCGCTTCACCGAAGTCCAATGAGCATCACGGGGAGCGTGCATGTGGAGGCACACCTGCTGAACGGCATATTGGAGCTCTGGTCTGGTAAGAGTGAGGTACTGGAGTGCACCAACAATGGACCTGTACAGCGAGGCATCAGGCGCCGGAGAGCCATCCGTGGCGGAGAGCTTGGCCTTTGTGTCGACGGGCGTAGAGACAGGGCTGCAGTTAAGCATCCCAGTGCGATCGAGGAGCTCGTGGGCGTACTTCTTCTGGTGAAGAAAGAAGCCATCCGGTTGACGCACAACCTCAATGCCGAGGAAGTAGTGCAGGGGTCCCAAGTCCTTGAACGCGAACTCGGCACGAAGACGGTCGGTGAGCTGCTGCAGGAGCGCAGGTGTGCTGGCCGTGAGGATGATGTCGTCGACGTAGAGCAGCAGGTAAGCCGTTGTGTCGCCCATATGGTAGACAAACAGCGATGCATCGGAGTGTGTGGAGCGGAAGCCGAGTTGGTGAAGAAACGCTGCGATGCGCTGGTACCACGTGCGTGACGCCTGCTTGAGCCCATATAATGAGCGCGAGAGCAGGCACACATGATCCGGATGAGCGGAGTCAACGAAGCCGGTGGGCTGCTGGCAGAACACTTGCTCCTCAAGATGACCATGGAGAAAGGCGTTGGAGACGTCCATCTGGTGAACAGGCCAGCGACGAGACACGGCAAGCTGGAGCACGGTGCGAATGGTCCCGGGCTTGACAACCGGGGCGAAGGTCTTGGCGAAATCAACGCCGACGCGCTGACGAAAACCGCGGACGACCCAACACGCCTTATGCCGATCAAGAGTCCCATCTGGATGGAACTTGTGCTTGAAGACCCACTTCCCGGTGATGATGTTGGCATGGCGCGGTCGAGGGACAAGCTGCCATGTCTGGTTGCGCTACAGGGCGTCGAACTCATCCTGCATGGCCGCGAGCCACAGCGGGTCGCGGAGGGTGGATCGAGCCGAGACGGGCAGCGGGGAAGGCGTTGTACCCTCGTCCGATGGAGGCGCCCCACCGTCGTGAGGAAGGACGCTGTTGCCGCTGGCCCAGAAGGCGGAGGGCAACGGGGCGGCCGCGGCTTTGCAGACGTACGCGTCCGCGGGGTACCGTGTCGACGGGTGGAAGATACCGACGTGTGCACGGGTGACTGGACCCGTGGGAGCAGGCGCGGCATCACCCGAGTGGCCACTCGAGGGTGATGCGGTCGACGAGGCGGCGCCCGAGCGAGAGCTCGAGGGCGACGCAGGCGGTGTCGACGAGGCCGCACCCGAGCTAGAGCTCGAGGATGTAGAGGGTGACAGCGACGGGGCAACGCCCGAGCGGGGCCTCGAGGGCGGCGTGGGCGGGGTCGGCGGGTCAGCGCCCGAGCGAGGGCTCGAGGGCGACGATGACGGGGTCAACGAGGAGGCGCCCGAGCTGGAGCTCGAGGGCACAGTCGACGCAGCCGGCGCGGCGACACGATGCCGCGGGATCTCACCCGCGGATGGAGGAGAAGGCGCCACCTGCTCCTGTGCAAACGGAAAGCAATGCTCATCAAAGTACACGTGCCGCAACGTGATAACCTGATAGGACACAGGATCATAGCAGCGATATCCCTTGGTGTTAGCCGGGTAACCGAGAAAGACACATGTGCCATCCCGCTAAAACCACTACTAGAAAATCGCGTTGTTTTTGTGCATTGCATCATCATGACCGCATGCTCATGTCATCATGCCACATTGCATTTGAGCATCGTCATCATCATGCATCTGTTTGTCTAAAACTATTTTCGAAAGACTATCTTTGTTTGCGAAACGCCCCGTCTTTATTTCAAATCCAAAACCCGGGTCTCCGGATTATTTTGTTTCGTCTACCAATGGTTTTCAAAAGCCCCGTTTTAAATAATAAATTTTTTTTTAGGGGCAGCCGTACCGAGCCGATCCGACCCAGTCGGCCACCCCCAGTACAAAACCAGCCTGTCTAATCCCTAATCCTACCTACACCTAATCTACCCATCACCCTCCACATCACCCCGGCCAACCACCGCTCGCCACATCAGCCGACCACAAATCTCCAACCAATCCCAGCCCGCCACCAAACCACCTGGTCAACTCAGCCTGGCCCCACCCCGCCAACTCCCGCCCAAATCCCTGCCTCCACCAACTCCCACGCCACCCCCACACCGACCGCTCCTCGGGATCTCCCCCGCCTCTGTGCACAACCGCACGCGTCGCCCTCAGCGCACACACGCACGCGTCCCCACTCCCTGGACCAACCGACAGCCCCCGACCCTGCTTGGCCCCACCATCTCCCTCCTTTCCTCGGTCGCCCTCACCTCCCCGCGTCGTCCTCTCCTCTCTACGCCGTGCCCTCTCCTCTCCCGGGCGAGGCCCTCTCCCGTCGCCGTCGTCCCCGCCGGCCTCCCTCCTCGTCGCGACCGCGAGCGCCGCTCCCCCCCGCTCGACCCCGCGTCTCCTCGCCGAGCGCCTCCCCGCCTCCTCTGGATCCCGTGCGTCGCCGCCGTGGGAAGACCGTCGTCGCCCTCCGCCGCGGTGCCTCCCACCGGACCTCCCCTTCCCCGGCCGCGAGCAGCCGCCGCGTCCTCTGCTGCGGCACCGGTGCGGGTCGGCGCCCTCTGCCGCTCGACCTCCTTGCGAGCACCCGCTCCGGCGTGGCCCGCCTCCTCCTCGGCCGGCCTAACCTTGTCCTCGCCTGGCCCGTGTGCCCTTCCCCGAGGCATCCTCTGCCGTCGCCTCCCCTCTGCAGGCCACCGCCGGCCAGCGCCTCCTCTGCCGCCACCGCCCTCTCGCCGGCCGGCCTTGGCTCGACCTCAACCTCGCCGATCGGTCTCGCCTCCATGTTCGTCGCCAGGGACATGGCCCTCCTCTGTCCAGCGTCGACCTGGGTCCCCCGCTCGTCCTCGACCTACCTCTGTCGCCTCTCGCTGCAGCGCTTGCAAGCCGTGCCGCCACGGGCGCCCAGCCCCTCGGCCTCCTTTCTGCAGTGGTGCCGGTCGCCGCTCGTCTCCCTTAGCACGAGGTGCCTTGCCCTCCTGCCGCATGTGGCCCTGGTTCCCTTTGGCTCGTGCCAAGTTGGTTCTGCTAGTGGTGTTTCCAGGTGATAAACCTATGTGGTGTGTTGGTTTGGTGATGCAACGGCGACGACCTAGTGAATATGGAGGTGCCGCCCGAAGAACATCGAGCCCCCATAGTTTTCTCGGGTTTCACCAAGATCGTCCCGTCGACAAGGTCAACCGAAGTCGGAATCCAAGATCTTCAACAAGGAACAACATGTTCTCCTTCTCGGAATCCGAAGACGACGCAACTCAAGCCTCCTTCATGGAATCCGAAGTCCGATCCCACCGAGACCCCCGTACCCGAAGGCCTTCGACGTGGAACCCCAAGATCTTC
Source organism: Avena sativa (assembly GCA_916181665.1). Lineage (NCBI taxonomy): Eukaryota > Viridiplantae > Streptophyta > Magnoliopsida > Poales > Poaceae > Avena > Avena sativa. Next base: position 166,377,861 of record OV702297.1, read on the forward strand.
TCCTGGAGTAACAAGGTTTTCCTTGCGGAACGCCAAGACCAGCTACCCGAAGACCACGGACACGGAGAATCCCCGGACGAAAAGCTCTTCTACCTGAACCCGAAGACTGCAGATGCGGCAAGTACTCCTTCCCAGATGCCAAGTTCGCCGAGAACCCGGATGCCAAGGTCACCGACACGAAACGACAAGACCTCCTTCCCGCACCGATGCCGACGACGTCGCACGCCAAGTTCTTCACCCCGAATGCCAAGACCGACTCGATTGCGCGGACCCGACAAGATCTTCGCAACGACAAGATCGACACCGACCAGGACGAATCCGATGCGCCCCGACGCCGAACCGAGCCCTTCTTCGCGGAACGCCAAGATCTACTCTATTATCCGAGAACGATCCCGCCGAGACCGAGCCCCAGATCCAGACCCTGAGACCGAACCCCGGAACCCCTCCGAACCCCCCAAGACCTTCGACCCCAGATGTGTGAACCTTTTCCCGAGCCCCTATTTTAAAAATGCTATATATAAAACCTGTTGCATAATAATTGTTCATCTCGCATGCATATTTGTGTGGTTTGGGGGCATTATGCCGATTCACCTCATAATTAAATATGGAGTCCATCTGCGGGATATCTTTGTCTTATTCCGGGCTCCCTTTAAACTTGTGTAGCGAACCGATACTATGTTCTGCCTTGTTAATACAACATTTAAATTGCGGGGTATCTAAACAACTTGAACCACCTGAATAAATGTCGGGACCCCGGTTCCGCTTAATATTGCCTAATTGCATCGCATCCTTGCCATGGCATACATCATACATGCATCATGCCCGATCTTTTGCCGTAGTATTAAATAGTGCATCCGGTGTTCATTCTAGTGTTTTGCCTCTTCGCGGATAAGGCCGTTAAGTCGATGTGAGCTTCGCCCCGATCTTCGGATGAACCTTCGGCAATGTTTTCCAGGCGAGCATCTCCCCCTTTTTCTACCTATCTTACTTTTATAGTATTTATTCCCTCCTGTTGATCTATTGCTACCTGTGTTGCGATGCTCTAGTTTCGTGCCCGTGAGATCCCTTGCAGCCTTATATTGCCTTGGACACATCCTATTACCTGTTGTTTGGTAGATAGTTGGACTTGCGCGTCGTAGTTGCTTGCTCAAGTGCTGTTGCGTGTCGCCAAGTACCACAGTTGTTGGAGTATCGCCGCATGTTTATGTTGGGGATGATCATGGCTTTAATTACTGTTTAATAACTAAAATTGAAAGTAGGTAAATGCAGAGGCACCGGTGGGTGATAGACAATATTTGGTTTCCGACCGCTCACTGGTGTCCCGTAGGACCCCGAGTTCTTGACACCTGTTCTGAGATCGAGCGCGCTAACCACAGGTGGGGTGTGTGGGCACCCCCATCGATTAGTACCTGATTTCAAAGTATTGTACCGGGGGCAACAAAGTAGTTTGGGGCTTTATTACTATTCTGTACTTATGTCATGCTTTACCGCTTTATTTAAATTGTGCGAGGTACTGCACACTGTATTGTTTAGGATTGCGGAGTGTTTTCGCGGTATCGACAAGCCCAGTCACACTTTCGGGTTCCCAGTCGTTTACCGCCATTGGCGCAAACCCTAAGTCCGTCTCGGAGACCGGCCGACTTCGTTGCGGGTAGACTTAGTGGGGTGGCCCCCATGTACTTACTTTGGGTCTGGGAAACGTCATGACTTAGGCCCCGCCGACATACCGATGGGTGTATGTTAATTGATCTGGCAAAAAGGGTCGAAGTGCGTGTGGATACTTTGGTGCACCCCTGCAGGGTTAAATCTTTTCGAAAAGCCGTGTCCGCGGTTATGGACGACTTGGAGCACAGTTCTCGATCATAGACAACTATAACTAAAGTTTACTGTTATAAATTGACTTGTTTCCGACATGACTAGTAATCAGCTCCACTGCAACGGAATGGCTAAATAAAAGTACCAACAACTACTGGGTTTGGGATATCTCATGCTTATTGTACCTGACTAGTAAGTGTTGCAACTACAACGGAATGGTTAACTAAAAGTGCCCACTGCTTATTATATCAGGATGACTATCTATACCTGACTAGTAATTGTTGCAACGATAACTGAATAAATAAAACTGCCAACTGTGTGAGTTCCTCGGTTGACTTCCTCGTTTGGTCTCGAGGGGGAAATACCAGGATGGGTATGTTTGGTGGTAGAATCAGGTTGGTTCCGAATAGGTCTTTCTTATCCCTCTCTGATAGCCGACAGTCTTTTCGAGTCTCTATAGGTTGTTTAGTGCATGCTGCGCTGCCGCTTCAGTCCACCATACCTATGTAGGCGAGGACCGCCGAATTCTAGTCTCGTCGTGTACTGGCCTCAGTACTGACCGCTCTCTTTTTCCTTTGCCCTTTGTCGGCACCCCTTTGTTTAAGCAGGTTTGAGATCGACGTCGTTAGCAGGGTTACCCTTCCGGCTTGGCCTGGGCAGGGTTATGGACGCCATTGGTTATTCTTCAGGGCTCTTAGCCCCATTTGCATCTTGTCCGTAGTCGGACGCTCTATCGTTTTCAAGGTGATTTGGGTCTTTGTACTGTATATCTGCATTCTTGACTCATGGAGTCGTGTGGTATATATATCTGTTCTGTGGGTCCCATCGAGGACTGTTGTGTAATGTTATTACTTCGTTTTCCACCCGCACGAAAGTGCCTGGTGGGCACCTTTGAATCGTTTCTATGCGGGCTTGGCGGAATTCGCTAAAACTTGCATAGGGCCGATTCTGAGGGTGTTACAGAGTGGTATTAGAGCCCAGCAGTTGCGATACCCCACAAGTCCAGCCTGTAGGATAACCTAGCTAACGGCCGAAGTAGAGTGTCAAAACTATTTCTGAAAAATTGGTTGGATAGTTCTGATTAGGTCTGATTTTACTCCTTACCCCTCTGCTGCTCTCCTCTCACCTCTGCGTGTTTTGAATCCGCTCTCTTCTCCCTCTCCGAGTCCAGGATTTCTCGTGGTTGGGTTCCATCGTACCTTCAGGGTTTCGCTTCCTCTTTCGGTAACGGTGTGTCTACATCTGGTCTTCATGCTATCCGAGGAATCCTTCGTCTAGTGGACTTCTCTTCGTTCCTTCTCATGCCTTCCGGTGTTTTCCGACGCGACGACATCATCTACGCCAGATCCGATGCAGAGTCTGCATCACTCCTTTGTTTCTTAACCTCGATTATCGAGATCTTCAGTCTGATTCCGAGAATGGTTGCACGCTTTTCTACTGATTGTGCAGAGTAATAGTTTGGGTGCGTGATGGATTGGCCCCCATGCCGACTACCCCTTCTATTCGCTTTTGTACATTGAAGTGGATGAGAATGCATCGGTTCCCTCTTTCTATCGAAGTAAGAGGTGGCTTTATTTGTTGATACCTCTACCTTCGTCCTTTGTTCCCGGAGAGTTCTCTTGACGATCTCGGACAGCGACCTATTGTTAGTGGTGTCGCGAGGATCTACACGAAGCGAGAAGACGCAGATCGCCGACCTTCCTTCCGGTACCATGAGGCGGATCTCGAGGGCGAGATCCATTGTTAGTGGTGTCGAATTGTGGCATCCCGCTAAAACCACTACTAGAAAATCGCGTTGTTTTTGTGCATTCCATCATCGTGACCGCATGCTCATGTCATCATGCCACATTGCATTTGAGCATCGTCATCATCACGCATCTGTTTGTCTAAAACTATTTTCGAAAGACTATCTTTGTTTGCGAAACGCCCCGTCTTTATTTCAAATCCAAAACCCGGATCTCCGGATTATTTGTTTCGTCTACCAATGGTTTTCAAAAGCCCCGTTTTAAATAATAAAATATTTTTTTAGGGGCAGCCGTACCGGGCCGATCCGACCCAGTCGGCCACCCCCAGTACAAAACCAGCCTGTCTAATCCCTAATCCTACCTACACCTAATCTACCCATCACCCTCCATATCACCCCGGCCAACCACCGCTCGCCACATCAGCCGACCACAAATCTCCAACCAATCCCAGCCCACCACCAAACCACCTGGTCAACTCAGCCTGGCCCCACCCCGCCAACTCCCGCCCAAATCCCTGCCTCCACCAACTCCCACGCCACCCCACACCGACCGCTCCTCGGGATCTCCCCCGCCTCTGTGCACAACCGCACGCGTCGCACTCAGCGCACACACGCACGCGTCCCCACTCCCTGGACCAACCGACAGCCCCGACCCCGCTTGGCCCCACCATCTCCCTCCTTTCCTCGGTCGCCCTCACCCCCCCGCGTCGTCCTCTCCTCTCTACGCCGTGCCCTCTCCTCTCCCGGGCAAGGCCCTCTCCCGCCGCCGTCGTCCCCGCCGGCCTCCCTCCTCGTCGCGACCGCGAGCGCCGCTCCCCCCCGCTCAACCCCGCGTCTCCTCGTCGAGCGCCTCCCCGCCTCCTCTGGATCCCGTGCGTCGCCGCCGTGGGAAGACCGCCGTCGCCCTCCGCCGCGGTGCCTCCCACCGGACCTCCCCTTCCCCGGCCGCGAGCAGCCGCCGCGTCCTCTGCTGCGGCACCGGCGCGGGTCGACGCGCCCTGCCGCTCGACCTCCTTGCGAGCACCCGCTCCAGCGTGGCCCGCCTCCTCCTCGGCCGGCCTAACCTTGTCCTCGCCTGGCCCGTGTGCCCTTCCCCGAGGCATCCTCTGCCGCCGCCTCCCCTCTGCAGGCCACCGCCGGCCAGCGCCTCCTCTGCCGCCACCGCCCTCTCGCCGGCCGGCCTTGGCTCGACCTCAACCTCGCCGACCGGTCTCGCCTCCATGTTCGTCGCCAGGGACATGGCCCTCCTCTGTCCAGCGTTGACCTGGGTCCCCCGCTCGTCCTCGACCTACCTCTGTCGCCTCTCGCTGCAGCGCTTGCAAGCCGTGCCGCCACGGGCGCCCAGCCCCTCGGCCTCCTTTCTGCAGTGGTGTCGGTCGCCGCTCGTCTCCCTTAGCACGAGGTGCCTTGCCCTCCTGCCGCATGTGGCCCTGGTTCCCTTTGGCTCGTGCCAAGTTGGTTCTGCTAGTGGTGTTTCCAGGTGATAAACCTATGTGGTGTGTTGGTTTGGTGATGCAACGGAGACGACCTAGTGAATATGGAGGTGCCGCCCGAAGGACATCGAGCCCCCATAGTTTTCTCGGGTTTCACCAAGATCGTCCCGTCGACAAGGTCAACCGAAGTCGGAATCCAAGATCTTCAACAAGGAACAACATGTTCTCCTTCTCGGAATCCAAAGACGACGCAACTCAAGCCTCCTTCATGGAATCCGAAGTCCGATCCCACCGAGACCCCCGTACCCGAAGGCCTTCGACGTGGAACCCCAAGATCTTCTCCTGGAGTAACAAGGTTTTCCTTGCGGAACGCCAAGACCAGCTACCCGAAGACCACGGACACGGAGAATCCCCGGACGAAAAGCTCTTCTACCTGAACCCGAAGACTGCAGATGCGGCAAGTACTCCTTCCCGGACGCCAAGTTCGCCGAGAACCCGGATGCCAAGGTCACCGACACGGAACGACAAGACCTCCTTTCCGCACCGATGCCGACGACGTCGCACGCCAAGTTCTTCACCCCGAATGCCAAGACCGACTCGATTGCGCGGACCCAACAAGATCTTCGCAACGACAAGATCGACACCGACCAGGACGAATCCGATGCGCCCCGACGCCGAACCGAGCCCTTCTTCGCGGAACGCCAAGATCTACTATGTTATCCGAGAACGATCCCGCCGAGACCGAGCCCCAGATCCGGACCCTGAGACCGAACCCCGGAACCCCTCCGAACCCCCCAAGACCTTCGACCCCAGATGTGTGAACCTTTTCCCGAGCCCCTATTTTAAAAATGCTATATATAAAACCTGTTGCATAATAATTGTTCATCTCGCATGCATATTTGTGTGGTTTGGGGGCATTATGCCGATTCACCTCATAATTAAATATGGAGTCCATCTGCGGGATATCTTTGTCTTATTCCGGGCTCCCTTTAAACTTGTGTAGCGAACCGATACTATGTTCTGCCTTGTTAATACAACATTTAAATTGCGGGGTATCTAAACAACTTGAACCACCTGAATAAATGTCGGGACCCCGGTTCCGCTTAATATTGCCTAATTGCATCGCATCCTTGCCATGGCATACATCATGCATGCATCATGCCCGATCTTTTGCCGTAGTATTAAATAGTGCATCCGGTGTTCATTCTAGTGTTTTGCCTCTTCGCGGATAAGGCCGTTGAGTCGATGTGAGCTTCGCCCCGATCTTCGGATGAACCTTCGGCAATGTTTTCTAGGCGAGCATCTCCCCCTTTTTCTACCTATCTTACTTTTATAGTATTTATTCCCTCCTGTTGATCTATTGCTACCTGTGTTGCGATGCTCTAGTTTCGTGCCCGTGAGATCCCTTGCAGCCTTATATTGCCTTGGACACATCCTATTACCTGTTGTTTGGTAGATAGTTGGACTTGCGCGTTGTAGTTGCTTGCTCAAGTGCTGTTGCGTGTCGCCAAGTACCACAGTTGTTGGAGTATCGCCGCATGTTTATGTTGGGGATGATCATGGCTTTAATTACTGTTTAATAACTAAAATTGAAAGTAGGTAAATGCAGAGGCACCGGTGGGTGATAGACAATATTTGGTTTCCGACCGCTCACTGGTGTCCCGTAGGACCCCGAGTTCTTGACACCTGTTCCGAGATCGAGCGCGCTAACCACAGGTGGGGTGTGTGGGCACTCCCATCGATTAGTACCTGATTTCAAAGTATTATACCGGGGGCCACAAAGTAGTTTGGGGCTTTATTACTATTCTGTACTTATGTCATGCTTTACCGCTTTATTTAAATTGTGCGAGGTACTGCACACTGTATTGTTTAGGATTGCGGAGTGTTTTCGCGGTATCGACAAGCCCAGTCACACTTTCGGGTTCCTAGTCGTTTACCGCCATTGGCGCAAACCCTAAGTCCGTCTCGGAGACCGGCCGACTTCGTTGCGGGTAGACTTAGTGGGGTGGCCCCCATGTACTTACTTTGGGTCTGGGAAACGTCATGACTTAGGCCCCGCCGATATACCGATGGGTGTATGTTAATTGATCTGGCAAAAAGGGTCGAAGTGCGTGTGGATACTTTGGTGCACCCCTGCAGGGTTAAATCTTTTCGAAAAGCCATGTCCGCGGTTATGGATGACTTGGAGCACAGTTCTCGATCATAGACAACTATAACTAAAGTTTACTGTTATAAATTGACTTGTTTCCGACATGACTAGTAATCAGCTCCACTGCAACGGAATGGCTAAATAAAAGTACCAACAACTGCTGGGTTTGGGATATCTCATGCTTATTGTACCTGACTAGTAAGTGTTGCAACTACAACGGAATGGTTAACTAAAAGTGCCCACTGCTTATTATATCAGGATGACTATCTATACCTGACTAGTAATTGTTGCAACGATAACTGAATAAATAAAACTGCCAACTGTGTGAGTTCCTCGGTTGACTTCCTCGTTTGGTCTCGAGGGGGAAATACCAGGATGGGTATGTTTGGTGGTAGAATCAGGTTGGTTCCGAATAGGTCTTTCTTATCCCTCTCTGATAGCCGACAGTCTTTTCGAGTCTCTATAGGTTGTTTAGTGCATGCTGCGCTGCCGCTTCAGTCCACCATACCTATGTAGGCGAGGACCGCCGAATTCTAGTCTCGCCGTGTACTGGCCTCAGTACTGACCGCTCTCTTTTTCCTTTGCCCTTTGTCGGCACCCCTTTGTTTAAGCAGGTTTGAGATCGACGTCGTTAGCAGGGTTACCCTTCCGGCTTGGCCTGGGCAGGGTTATGGACGCCATTGGTTATTCTTCAGGGCTCTTAGCCCCATTTGCATCTTGTCCGTAGTCGGACGCTCTATCGTTTTCAAGGTGATTTGGGTCTTTGTACTGTATATCTGCATTCTTGACTCATGGAGTCGTGTGGTATATATATCTGTTCTGTGGGTCCCATCGAGGACTGTTGTGTAATGTTATTACTTCGTTTTCCACCCGCACGAAAGTGCCTGGTGGGCACCTTTGAATCGTTTCTATGCGGGCTTGGTGGAATTCGCTAAAACTTGCATAGGACCGATTCTGAGGGTGTTACAACACACGGGATGGAACGGGGGGCGAGTTTGTGTGGGGCAGTGGCAGCGACGCTGGGGTAACAACGACAACCAAAAATCCGAAGATCGTTGTAAGAGGGAGGGGAACCAAAAAAGAGGTGGTGTGGCGCGTAGTTCCAGCGAGTACGACACGGACGGAGGTTGACAAGGAGGGTGGCGGTGGCTAGGGCGTCGGGCCAGAAGGAGGGTGGGACATGACCTGAAAGAGAAGGGTGCGAACGCAGTCGTTGAGGGTGCGGAGCACACGCTCGGCACGACTGTTTTGCTGCGAGGTGTATGGACAAGTTAGGAGGAAAATAGTGCCGTGAGAGGACAGAAGGTTGCGGACGGCGATGTTGTCAAATTCTTTTCCGTTGTCAGTCTGTAAAGCATGGATGGGACGACCAAACTGAGTAGTGACATAGGCATAAAAGGCGGTGAGAGTGGTGGCGACATCTGACTTTTTACGGAGAGGAAACGTCCACACAAAGTGAGAGAAATCATCAATAATAACGAGATAATAAACAAAACCAGAATTACTCGGAATAGGACAGGTCCATACATCACTGTGAATTAATTCAAACGGAAAAGACGCAACGGTGGAGGAATTGCTAAATGGAGGACGAACATGTTTGCCGACACGACAGACTTCACAACTATGTGCAGCCTTTTTATTACATGAAAAGGAAAATCCCCTCATTATTTGATGAAGCGTGTTGGCACTAGGATGTCCAAGACGAGCATGCCAAAGATCGACGCCAGCGGAGAAAGCGCGAGGACCGGCGTCGGGGGTGGAGGACGCCTGGACTGGATACAAGTCGCCGGGGCTCTCACATCGGTGGAGCACCATCCGGGTACCGGCGTCCTTAACAGAAAAACCAGAAGCGTCAAATTCGACAGTTACAGAATTATCACGAGAAAGAGCTTTAACGGAAACTAGATTCTGAATGAGGTGAGGAGAAACGATGACATTATTTAGGGACAAAGGTTTGGAAGAAGAGGGGATATTAGTAGAACCAATATGAGAGATAGGAAGACCAGCGCCGTTACCGACAATGATGCGAGACTCGGTGGAGGTGGGGGAAGAATGTGAGAGGTTACCCGGGTGAGCTGCCATGTGAGTGGATGCGCCCGAATCCATGAACCAGTCGCCACCGTCGGCGTAGGCGCCGGGCGCGGGGGCCTGCTGGAGCGCGGCGTAGAGGGCCGGGTCCTAGGCGGGCTGCTGGGGCGCGTAGGCCGGAGCGTAGGTCGGTGGCGCGTCGTTGTAGGTCGTGGCGTAGGGCGGTGTCGCGGTGAAGAACGCCTGGTGGTTCGGCGGGCGCGAGCCGAGGAGACCGGGGGTGGGCGGGCGGGGCACCGACATGGTGTAGGCGTGGACGACCCCCGTCCATGGGTTGTGGCCGCCGCCCCATGGAGGCGTCGGCTGCTGATTGCCCCCGCCGTTACCGCCACCACCGCCATTACCGCCACCGCCACCGCCGTTGTTGCGGCCACCATCGCCGCGACGGCGACGGCCGCCACCGCCGCCGTTGCGCTGCTGCTGCGGCTGCTGGGGGGCGGGGAAGGGTGCCACGGGCGCCGGGGGACGCGGCGGCTGCTGGAAGGACGCGGGGGCCGGCGGGGCCGGGACGCGATACCCGGCGGCGAAGGCGGTGTGGACGGCGCGGGCGCGGAGGTTCTTCAAGCGACGCTCCTCGAGGCGAAGGTAGGCGACGCAACGCTCGAAGGTGGGGTCGGCCATGAGGGTGAGGTTGGAGGCGGCATTCCCGAGATCCTCGTTGAGGCCGGCGGTGAGGGTGGAGAGGATGATCTCGTCGGCGACCTTGAAGCCGAGGTCCTGAAGCTCGTCGGAGATCGCCTTGAGGCGCAGGCAGTAGGCATCGAGGGTTTGGTCGCCCTGCGGTGTGCCGAAAAATTCCTGCTGCAGGAAGACGATCCGCTGCAGCTTGTTGTCGGTGAAGAGACCGTTGATTTTCTTCCACACCGTGCGAGCATCGTCGCCCTCACGAACGACGGTCTTGAAGATGTCCGGCGAGATGGTGAGGAAGAGCCAGCGGATGATGGTGGCGTCGATGGCGAGCCAGTCGGGGTTGCGGTTGTCGAGGAGGTCGACGGAGCCGTCCACGTGATCGCGCAGGTGGTACTCGCGGAAGAGGAGGTAGAAGTACGTCCTCCAGGCGTGGTGGTTCTTCTCGGCGATGGAGAGCTTGACGGGGACGTGGTCGGTGATGTGCACCTCACGGATCAGCGCGGGAGTCGAAAGATCGGATGCATCAGAGGTGGAGCCGAAGGGGTTGCCGGAGGAGATGGACGACATGGCGCAGGAGGGAGCGGCGGCGCGGCGGCGGCTAGGGTTTGGTGGTGGGGAGAAGGGAGGAAGAGGGAGAAGGGAGGCGCGACAGGAAAGGGGCGGCGCGGTGGGGAAGGAGGAAGGCGGCGCGCGAGAGAGGCGGCGCGGCGGCGGCTAGGTTAGGATCGAGAGAAATCTGATACCATATAGAGAGGTGGAATAACACACGTTGTATTACTCTGGTGCAAAGACACATATATATAGGTACAATGGGAGACCTTCGTACCCTCAATACAAAATAGAGGAGGGGCCTAATCACTAATGTCCTATACACAAATATCTACTCTCAACACTAAATACACTTAATATGATGAAAAAAATTACTGTAGTACATAAAACCATTCGTATCGTGGCGTCTTTTTATCTAAAACATATTTTTCGACCAATTTCATTTTCAGAAAACAATTGAGGAAGAAAGAGAAAGACCGAGGAAAACACACGGGCCCGGTGCGGCGAGGCAGCGAAACGCCCGAGCCGATTCGACCGATTCTTCTCTTTTTCTTACCTCCTCCTCCCTCCCTCCCGAAGTCCAAACCCTAGCCGTCTAGACCTCGCGATCCAATCCACACACGTAACCTGCCCGCGGAGATTTCGGCGGCCGATGTCCCCGTCGTCGCCGCCGCGGTCTCCACGCGCCCTCTCTTTCTAGCTGTCAGCTTGCGCTCCCCCTCACAGCCTAAAAATCCGCGACGTAGCGGCGACTCCGAGCGTCGGCCGGCCGGCAGCCATGAGCAGCGCGTTCAGCGAGGAGATACTCGCCGACAAGCTTGCTAAGCTCAACAACACGCAGCAGTGCATCGAGAGTATCCTTGACCTGGTTTTGTCGCCCAAATCTCTAGAGAGATCTGTTTGGTGACTCTGAAGTTTACTGTCGAGTTGCAATTTTCTGCGCTGAATATTTTGTACTACTACTTCCGTAGAAAGAACACCCATTTTCCTGATTTGTCATCATTAGTCCTTGCGCACCACGCTATGTCTGTCCAATTGATATCCACCAGCTTATTCAAAACGACATATCTGTATGCTACTGCTTCTAGTAATGCAGTAGTTTTCACTGGCATGCTTCTAGAAATGCAAATCCTTGTGTGTCCATTTTATGCCATTTTTTCTTACCATCGCCGGAGCTCTCTGCATGCTCTTGCCTATATAAAAGCACTAAAGCCTACTTAAAAACGGTGCTGTTTGAAAACGTGAGATGTACTTACTAGTGTGAATCGGTACTTTTTCTCTGTTATCCCTTACCATGATCCTGCTGTTGCCTTGACTTTTACCTTCTGGTCACTAGCGCTGTCACATTGGTGCATTTACCATCGGAAAGATGCAGCGCTAATTGTCCAGACGTGGGCCAAGCAGATCCAAAGTTCTGGAAATGAACAGAAGGTCCCTTTCCTTTACCTTGCTAATGACATCCTACAGAACAGCAAGCGCAATGGCACCGAGTTTGTAGAAGAATTCTGGAAGGTGCTCCCAAACACGCTTAAGGATGTGGCTGAAAAGGGTGACGACCGTGGGAAGAAGACAGTCTCTAGGCTGGTGAGTATCATATATCTGCACTTGTAGCTGTTCTACTCTTGTTTGCTATATCTTTTTAGGACGTAATCACGATGCAACACTTTAAGATTGCACCAATGTATTCTAGGTTGATATATGGCAAGAAAGGAGAGTTTTTGGTTCACGTGCTGGGGGCATCATGGACGTCATGCTTGGAACTGCTCCCCTGCCTGTATTAGATATGACCAAAAAACGCTCTCAGAGTTCAGCCATAAAGATTGTTAAAAGAGATTCACGTTCTGTAAAACTGGTAATATTTCAACCCCCATTTGCTACTCTGTGTTTCACCACTGGAGTTTGCGCTAAAATTCTTAAAAAGTTATATTATTGTTTCTTCAGAGACTAGGCGTTGGAGGAACTGCTGAGAGAATTGTATCGGCATTGCATACTGTTCTCAGTGAACAAGCAGATGAAGATGCTGACGTAGAAAACTGCAAGACATCTATGCGTCATGTTGGGAAGATGGAGAAGGATGTTGACAGTGCCTGTAGCAAAGGTACTGTTTGTTAGCAAGAGTCCTCCATCATGGCTATATTGGCACATTTTCTGATGTTATTCTTTCCTGTAGCTGAGGATCCTCGTCGTGAGCCTCTTTGCACAAAATTAAAGAATGAAGAGGCTACCATGAAAAAATGCATTGAAAAGCTAAAAGTAGTTGAAGAAAATAGAGCAGCTGTTGTGTCTGAATTGAAAGAGGCATTGCAGGACCAGGTCAGAACTACTGTTCTATCACTAAAATAGTACTGTATTTTAAATTATTGCATGTACTGAGTTAATATTTGGTCCATATCATTCATTACTTATGGATCTGTGTAAATCTTACTTGTAATGTTATTCAGGAATCTGAGCTGGAGAAGGTCCGCACTCAATTGCAGGTAATGTTTCCCGAAGATGTCAACTTATCCAAAGTTTGATATTTGTAGCATATCTGTAACATGTATGTGATGTTTCTATTCACAGCTGGCGGAAGCAATGGTAGAAGAAGCAGCCAACATGCAACGGAGACTCAACAATGAGCCAATCATTCCATCTTCCAAGCTAGCATCATCAGTAGATCCAGGAAATTCACTCTCTAACGGGCAAGCAAAGGGCCAGCAGAAGACAGCGGCTGCTATCCTTGCGGACAAGATTGCAGCATCATCAAATTCTCAGCAGCTACTCCAGTCTGCACTTTCTAAGTTTGCTGCAGAGAATTCATCTGAGATACGTCCAGATAAGAGGATTAAAGTTGAACAATCCTCACAGGTGCCAAGTGTTGCGAATGCTGCCGCTTTCGTACCAATGCCACCAATGATCACCACAACAGCACAGCAGCCCCAGACAATCTTGGTACAGCAAACTCCTGTCCAAAGCCAAACTCCTGGACCTCAGCCTCAATACAATATGTACCAGGCCCCTCCACAGCACTTTGTGCAGCAGCCTGGAGGTTTAATGATGGGCATGCCATACAACATGAACACTATGAATCCACCGCCACCACCTCCACAGATGATGAACCTAGCAAGGCCCTCACCTTCAACACCTCAGCCACAAATGGGTGTAATGACACAGACACAGCAGCAACCACCTGCACAGCAGATGCTTCAGCAGCAAATGCTAGTGCCCCCAATGCAGTTCACGCTTCAGCAGTCCGGTGCACCACCTTTCAGGCCTTTGCAGCCACCTCCAGGGATGCAATTTTTCCATCACCAATCTCAGTGAAAATTTTGGTAGACTTTCCAGCGCTCTGTTAAACTGTGATAGTTTCCAGTTTAGTATTGACTGGTAGAGAGGAACTGACAGTTGTAGGACATATACCATTTGGTTTCTCATTTTGTGAAGTTGTTGTACATGTAACTTGAGGGAGCAAAGTGCTGTTGACATATGAGCCGGTTTCTTCTTGGCCCAATTTTTCGTTGTAGGTTGATATTGAGGGCCTGAGTGATCATGTGTAGTACATCAACGAAAGCAATGTCATTGAGTTCCATGCAAGCTGTGAGCTATACTAAAAGAAGATTGTAGTGTGTGATGCCTCATTGGTACTTGCAGACTTAATTGATTAGTGGGTTTATTTTGTTCGAACAAAATACAGAATCTTTTCGTTTGCTTGGTTCATAAAAAATATGTTATACAATGAAACTTCAAAGCTGTAGAATGTAATTTTGCAGTAATTTGTTTCAAATTATTGCAATTTTTGGGAATAGCTTTTTGCATTTGAAGGCTTTAGCTTCACGTGGTACGGTATTTCTTCCATGTACATTGCTTTTGAGAATTGAGACTAGATATGATGAACTTGTTGGCGCAAAAGCTTCTGATGACGGGAAAATTATACTCTCAGAATAGTATTTGGAAAAGATTCTGAATAAGAAGGTCCGTTGTGCACTTGCATCTTATATATGTGCTTAGTTATGATGTTTCTTTGCTGCAACACTAGCATGTCTGTGGTTTACAGACTTACAGTACTACTTTTATCCTGTAGTTAAGTTGACTGTTTTTGTTGGCCATGTATTTCTAGCATACTAAAACTGCTGCTACAGTTGATTTAAGTTTTTATTGATGAGTGTGGTTCATACTTGACAATGTTCCATCTTCTGTTAATTTATTTGTGCTTCTCAGTAGAAATAAGAAAAGGGACTGAAGGACATGTCTGAGGAACTTGTATGTTCAAGAGGCAGCAACTGTGGATAAGGTCTGGCAGCCACTTTTTCCATTTTTATATCTCTGTATGGTTTGTTCTGCATTATTGTCATTTGTATCGAGCCAATTCGTTAGAGGCACAGTTTGTTCTCCCCTGGAAAAGATCAGGTCAGCTATATATGCAATGTGAAATGTTTCCAGTCTTCCAAAGTTCATTTTTTACTTCCCATGTTCTTCAAGGTTGTTTTGACATATTTTTTATTAGTGAAAGAGTAAACTGTACCGACTAGTGAGAGTGTTAGTTAGGTCCATGAACCTAAGATTTACACATTTAGATCCCTCTGTATCAATAGGTAAAAGAAGGGTTGGAGTCCTACTTTATTCTTACTAATTGGAGATGGCATGCACCTTAGCTCAATATAAAGCACAATTTGACCATGTGGTCGTTATTCTAAATTGTTAGAGCATTAAGATTTAATTTCCTAAAGATCGGCATGTCATTGGGCAAATTTTATGAGCTTTTAATTGACCCATGATCAGTTGGATGGTCACGCTTGTGTTACATAAGGTCTAAAACCAAAATGCTGCCTGATCATTAGCGTAATTACTGCAGTTTGAACTCTGGGCCTCTATTGGTACACCCTTAAGTTTATCGACCTAAACTCTAATTCTCATGTTTAGTGGCCCAAGCAACAAATGTACAAGAGTTCGAAACCTACGGTGCACTTTGGTACTAATGTTTTTCATAAAAAAGATTGACATTTTTGTTGCCAATTTAGATACTTTAGTTAACCTTTCAAATGTTTAACTTCATCGATATTACCATGCCAACAGTTAGAGACATGATTATTTCCACATTAATTTTCAATTACATACAAACAATTCATATTATTAAAGTAAAACAGCAGAACTTTCTTCACTTTTCTCAGTGTATTTTGCTAGACTTGAGAAGGTTCAAGAGCTAGAAAAAATTAGCTGGCCAGCAGCTCTTACAAACCAAAAAGCATCCAGTTGAATAAATGTACGAGGCAAAAAAGCTCAATGTATGGACCTGTGCCATCTTTGCATATAGGGCTGGCACTGTTCTGAATGGCTGGGAGTTGGCTGTGACACCGTCTGTAAGCGCCTATGCATGTTTAATTCAGCTAGTCTGCAAACAAAATTTTCCGGTATGGCCATATTGATTCAGTTGTTGCTTCTGGTGATGCAAATGAGCTCATGAGTAGATGAATGTGTTCGGGCTAGTGAGCTAGGATCGATGTGATAGCACATAGCAATCAAAACGCAGGTCATTTCTTACAATGGACTGCATGTTCCTTGTCATGCCTGTTGATCTGTATATTATACATCTTTCAACGCTAGAACAAACCATTTGTGCAATGTATAGACACATGTGCTTGCTGCACTTTGCACTTGTTTACTTTGAGCTTATATATTTCTGATGAACGATGTGTGCATGACATTCTATGTCCAATCTGATGAAGCTCAGGATGCGTTCAGTTCATATTGTTGCTCTGGTTTCTCAGTCTGATGCCACATATGTATGTGCTTGCTTCTAACTGCTGGAAGCTTACTGTCTTCGCATTGCCCGCGATGGTCTTCTCGTGACACAGTTCTTTATAATTCTCTGTCAGGGTACTCTTGCATTGGACCAAAGCTCTGTATTGCGGATCGCCAATCTGGCCCAAACATGGATCTACTTTGTAAACCTCTTGTAGGCATAGACAATGATTCACTGTTAAAATTGCCCCTCTGGTTGTTCAAAGAAGATGTCCTTAAGTATTGATCTGATACCAAATGAAGCTGAAACTAAAGGTAGTTTTTTTTTTATAAATGTCTAGTACGTGTTGTGTTTGAAATGTTGTACTGTTATTAATATGAAGAGATTATTTAGTTATTTACTGCTTTAAATTAATTAGCCATTCAAATCGAAATGCATAATACATGCCTTTTACACAAGCTGGAGCCATTTAAAATTTTAGTACACACACACTTCGTCTTGGCTATTGCTATCTGTTCTATTGCTCGTCTCCTGCCTGCTTTCGGGGAAAGGTTGGCGGTGTACATCCATCACTAGTCTATATTGTTATTGTATCTTGGCGCTGCCTCATTATTTTTGTGAGATGTTTGACTGCAAAAATGTGACACAAAATCAAGTGTATTCAGAACATTGTGTCCATGTAAATGGATCGGTAAAATGTGATTCTGTTTGATTCATCAAAGTAATGGTATATTCTGTTTGATTCATCAAAGTAATGGTATGGAAGTATTCCTTCCGATTCATAATAATTGTCGCTGATTTAGTACAACTTTATACTAAATCAGCGACACTTTTATAGATTGGAGGGACTTATGGTTCGATGAGTCTTTCGTAAGCTGAAGAGATGGTTAGCACATCATTACTGAATAACGGATCGGAAATCCAACATCTGGAATAGAAGCGCATATTCGATAAAGCATAGTACTCCAATTGGTAGAGTACAAGAACAGGCTGGCTAACCCTAAACTTTTTCGAATGAATCAAGAGGTCTGGCAGGAGGGGGAAGGCTGGCTTAAATACCCCCTCCCTAGATCTGGTCGTTGCACAACTTTGGGGGCGGATTATCCGCCCCCTGGGAAAACTCCGCCCCAAGGGTGGATTCTCCGGGGGAAACTCCGCCCCCTCTCTAGGGCTGGCGCCTGCGAAACTTGGTGAAGATCTTGGGGGCGGATAATCCGGCCAAGCCGGAAAGTCCGGCCAACACTTCGCCCCCTCTCTAGGGCTGGCGCCTTGGCGATGAGCAAGGGGGGCGGACTATCCGGCCCCCCTGAGGGGCGGATTATCCGGCGGGGCCGGAAAATCCGGCCAAAACTCCGCCCCCCTTTTGGGGCTTGCACCTGCTTGGGAAGAGGGAGGGGCGGATTATCAGCCCCTGGTGGGGGCGGATTATCAGCCCCCCAAAGACAGAATCCTTTTCCCTTTTTCTCAAAGAGAGCTGCAACACTTCAACACACATTAAATAATCCTTGATATTGTTACCTAACACATAAAACACTAGGGATTATAAAATGTTCTTTCAATCTCCTCCTTTTTGGTGTTAGATGACAATATTAGGATTTGCAATGAAGTCGGCAAATGCCACCTTAAAAAAGAAATACGCTCCCCCTAGATGTGTGCATATTTTAGAATTTGCGTTTGAATACAAATGCACACACTAGAGGGAACATAACTTACATAGCAAAGATAATTGAAACAAGGTGGGTTGGGAAACAAGGTCATACCACCGGGATGTGATTATAGCCAAATAATATAATTAGCTTGATAGCCTCCAAGCACATCCCAACAATACCAGCAAAATTGATGCATACATTAGATAGGCCTATGATTCCGTATGCCATCAAACATGCTCCATAGATGAATCCAGAATTCCATGAGATCCACAAAAGATAAATCCAGAATTCCATGAACACCACACATAGTACCAAACATAGTGGAGCACGACATAGTCTTACAAAATCAACACAAATAGAAAATATCACGCGAAAAAGTCACAAGCAAGCAAATAAGACGACTGAAAGATAGATGCTTGCGCCCGACCCCTGCAAATCCACGAGACCTAATAGAACTACTTCTCCCCCTTTGGCATCGAAACGCCAAAAAGGAAGAAGAGTGATGCTAACGCCCCTGAAGATCACTCCTCCTCATCCTCGTCGTAGTCGTTCCCGTCCCCTTCCTCTTCAAATCAAGGAGGGAGAGAAAGGCTTGGGTTGAGAGCATCAAACTGAGATGGTACTACACACCCAAATTTGCAAGAATCAAATCAACCAAAAGCCAAATTTGAGTGTGTTTTCCATAAGAACAAGAGATATGCAGGAAAAAACCAAAGAGACCCATGAGAAACCAACTCTTCTGTAGGAAGAGGGCGGTGGCCGAAGCCACCATGTTGGAGCGCATGGCATGACACCGCGAAGATGTATCTTGAGTTCAAAACCAATGCTCATCGATGACCCACATATCACAAAATGATATTAAGGGAAATGATTTTACTTGTTGTCGGCATTAAGGGGGGAGGGTTGGCCCAATCAATTAGGACCACACTCCCCCTATGTCTATGCCCGCATCTAAACCAAATACATGAATAAGAGTAAGTGAGTGTGCAAGAGTAGTCAAGCCAAGCTCCTTGAATCTATGATATTTAGCTCATTCCTCAAATAAAAAAATCTTGCTTCGTCAAGGGGCTTCGTGAAAATATCAGCGAGTTGGTTCTTCGTGCTCACAAAGGATAGGGAAATATCACCACGAGCAACATGATCCCGAATGAAGTGGTTGCGAATCTCTATATGTTTTGTTCTTGTATGCTGCACGGGGTTGTAGGCAATCTTGATAGCACTTTCATTGTCACATAATAGAGGCACTTTGTCACAATTGACACCATATTCCTTTAAAGTTTGCCTCATCCATAACAATTGTGTACAAGCACTTGCAGCAGCAACATATTCAGCTTCGGCTGTTGAGAGTGAAATACAATTTTGTTTCTTTGAAGACCAACACATTAGAGACCTGCCCAAGAATTGACACGCACCAGAGGTTGATTTCCTATCATCTTTGTCACCAGCCCAATCTGAATCGGTGTAACCACATAGAGAGAAACTTGAACCCTTGGGATACCATAGCCCAAAATTTGGGGAATGAACCAAATATCTGAAGATTCGTTTGACCGCCACTAAGTGGCTTTCTTTAGGAGTGGCTTGGTACCTTGCACACACTCCTACACTTAACACGATATCGGGCCTAGATGCGCAAAGGTAAAGGAGAGAGCCGATCATGGATCGGTATACCTTTTGGTCCATGTCTTTACCCTTGGGATTGAGCTCAAGATGACACTTTGTTTGCATTGGAGTAGCCACACCGTTGAGATCAGTCATCTTGAACCTTTTGAGCATGTCTTGGATGTACTTAGCTTGATTAATAAAGGTTCCCTCTCTAAGTTGTTTGATCTCAAATCCAAGAAAAAACCTCAGCTCACCCATCATGGACATCTCAAACCTGTCAGTCATAAGCTTTGAAAATTCATCGTTAAAAGCTTGGTTAGTAGAACCAAAAATAATGTCATCTACATAAAGTTGGCATACAAAAAGCTCCCAGTTAACTTTCTTAGTAAAAAGAGTGGGATCGATTTGCCCAACTTCGAATCCACGGTCTAACAAAAGCTCTTTAAGGTGCTCATACCACGCACGTGGGGCTTGTTTAAGGCCATAGAGCACCTTATCGAGTTTGTAGACATGGTTCGGAAATTTGGGGTCCTCAAAACTCGGGGGCTGCTTGACGTATACTAACTCATGTAGAGGACCATCTTAACATCCATTTGCTGTAATTTAAAATTATGATGGGCTGCATATGCAAGAAGGATACGAATGGACTCAAGACGAGCCACAGGAGCATAAGTCTCGCCAAAATCAATTCCTTCCACTTGAGAGAATCCTTGAGCCACGAGTCGTGCTTTATTCCTGACAACAATGCCATTTTTATCTTGTTTGTTCTTGAAGATCCACTTGGTGCCGATAACATTGCGGCAATCCTTTGGTTTCTCTACGAGCTTCCAAACTTTGTTGCGTTCGAAGTTATTTAATTCTTCATGCATTGCAACAACCCAATCGGGGTCTTCAAGAGCATCAAAAACCTTCTTTGGTTCAACCATGGAAATGTGAGCTTGATGATCACAGAAGCTTGCAAGTTCTCTTCTAGTGGATACCCTTCGTCGTAGATCACCAACAACCTTGTCAAGAGTGTGACCCCTTAGTTCAAGGTTACGATCAGCACGAGCCTTGCGACGAGCCTCAATGTCCTTATTCTTTCTAGAAGGAGTTGATTCAGTATTTGTATCCTTGTCTTGAACACTGCCTTGCCCTTGATCTTGATCTGAGTTAACACCAGGAGGTTGCTGCAAAGCTTGTTCTTCAGGGCCAGATAATCCGCCCCTTGGAGGGGCCGGACTATCCGGCCTGGGAGATGAAACACCAGTGGCTTCATCCTGAGCATGCCTGACAGGACTTGGAGACTCAGAGCCGGATAATCCGCCTTCGGGGGGCCGGAGAATCCGGCCTGGGAGTTTCTTGGCTGTTGTCTTTGCCTCCGGATCCCCTGGAACGAGTTGGAGTGCCAGGGGCGGATTGTTCTCCCCTTGGAGGGGGCGGATAGTCCGGCCTGGGACTACCAACTTGTCCAGGAGACAGATGATCTTCAGCAGGTTGTGGTGTTGGTGCAGAGTTTTCTCCAACAGTAGGAGCTTGTTGATCTTGTGTAGATGAGGGCTCCACTTGAGTGGAGAATTGTCCTTCCCGATCCGCCACAAGGGGTTCCTCAATGGGGCGGAAAAATCCCACGCCCATTCTTTTTGTGGCATCTTGGGGTATTTCAACATCTGCATCACAAACATCAACTTGCCCTACAAAGGAGCCGTTATTTTTATCGAACTCCACACTACAAGATTCTACAACAGTCCCAGTGAGCTTGTTGTAGACTCTATAAGTGTGGGATTCGGCACCGTAACCAACAAAAATACCTTCTAAAGCCTTGGACTCAAATTTTGACAAATGGACACCTTTAATAAGAAAGAAACACTTACATCCGAATACCCTGAAGTATGAGATGTTGGGCTTGTTACCGGTAAGTATTTCATATGGAGTCTTGTCCAAAATCTTTCGGAGGTAGAGCCGGTTTGATGAGTGACAAGCAGTGGATATGGCTTCAGCCCAAAAATTATAAGGAGACTTGAACTCAGCCAACATAGATCTTGCCATATCCATCAAAGTCCGGTTCTTCCTCTTGGCTACACCATTTTGTTGAGGGTTGTATGCAGCGGAATATTGATGTCTAATCCCCTCTTCGCTTAGAAACTCATTCAAAGTGTAGTTCTTGAATTCGGAGCCGTTGTCACTTCTAATTGCCAAGATAGGAACATTGTGTTGACGTTGAACTTCATTGGCAAAGTCAATGACAGTTTGTTGAGTCTCACTTTTCAGCTTGAAGAAATAGACCCATGTATATCTTGAGTAATCATCGACAATGACCAAGCAATATTTCTTCCCACCAAGACTTGCATGAGAAGGAGGACCAAATAAATCCACATGAAGTAATTCCAAGATCCTCTTTGATGACACAATAGTCTTCCTCTTGTGGGGAGAGTCATGCATTTTTCCTTCTACACAAGCCTTGCAAACACGATCTTTGGAAAAAGAGACATTGTCTTTTAGTCCAAGGATGTGGCCACCCTTCTGGAGACTTTGCAGAGTTCTCATATTGACATGGGCTAAACGGCGATGCCATAGCCAGCCCACGTCGGCCTTTCCGAATAGACACATCGGACCCGAAGTGGTTTTCCCTGAGAAGTCCACCACATATAGGTCATTTTCGACGTATCCAACGAAAGCGACCTTTAGAGACTTGCTCCACAAGAGTACCACCAAATCATCATCGATAAAAATAGCAAAACCCATCTTGCCAAGGGCACGAACAGAAAGAAGGTTGTAACCGAGGGTCTCAACAAGCATGAAGTCCACGAGAGAGATATCGTGGGCAACCACAACCTTGCCAAGACCCAATACCTGAGATTTAGACTTATCACCATAGGAGACTGTGATATTATCATGATTTGGACGCATCTCCGTGATGATCTCCTTGCTTCCGGTCATATGACTAGTGCAGCCACTATCCAGCACCCATTTCGACCCACCGGAAGGATAGCCCTGCAAGAAAATTACTTCTTAGTTTTAGGTACCCATTTTTCAATGGGTCCTTTCATGTTAGTAACAAGGGTCTTTGGGACCCAAATAGACCAAGCAATATATTCATCAAAGGGGCCGACATAATAAGCATAAACATCGCCATAGTCATCACAAAAGAGTTCATAATTCGGATTGTGAGACCCTGCAAAACCAATATTGTTAGTCTTGTCTTTTTTGACATTCTTCTCAGCGGTGCTTATCTTTGATTGCACATTCTTGGTCTTGTTCTTCTTGGTTTTCTTTTTCTTGGACTTGGTGACATACCCAAGTCCCTCTTTACCATGATTTGACCTTTGTTTGCCAAGGACTTCATCAAGCACACCTTTATCCTTGGGAGTGATGTCCTTGATCACTTATTTTTTCCACACTAGCATTTTCCTTGTTACTATATGTTGAGTTGGATGAGCTAGGAGTATCATATTTAGCCAATCAACTTTGAAGCTGATCATGTGACTCAATGAGAATAGAGAACTCGTTTTTCAATGCCTTGTGAGCATTGTCAAGTTTCTCCAATTCCTCGGAGAGTCTATCATGAGCAGCCCCAAAGTCAATCTTTTCCTTCTTTAACTTCTTTGCTTTGGTGACAGCATTGTCACGTTCCTTAACAAGTTTATTCACAATTTCATCATGTGACTCTTCAATAGACTCAAGCCTCTCTTCAAGAGAGACCCGAGCCTCTTCCTCTTCTTCAAGAGCATTTTTTAAGGATGCAATTTCCATTGCATCCTCCCTTTCAATTCTTCCCTTTTCTTCAAGGAGAGCTTCGTTTTGGGCCAGCTGATCCATAAGATCTTCAAAACGAACTTTGTGCTCACCTTGCAAGTTAGTATAGAAATAATCCAAAGCAATAATCTCTTCTTTAACC